>VZTB01012153.1:853-36073 GCA_013397245.1 Thryothorus ludovicianus | reverse complement strand
CGCCCCGGTGTCGCCCCGCGCTCTCTGGCCCCGTTCCACTGCCTTTCGCGGGAGATGCTGCTCCCACCCCTCGGCTTTCCACGGGCGGTGCCTGTTTCGGTAGCAGGCGGGGCTGTTTGCGTAAATGCCTCTCCCACGTGTACGGAAAGGCGACTTTTCCCTTATGACCAACTGTGTGTGTAAGAACAGGGGAAGGAGCGGATGAAACCCGTCTCGTTTACACAGCCCCACGCTGTCCCCGTGTCTGTGCGGTGCTACGGGACAGGCACGAAACTGCCAGTGTGAAAGTCTCTCTGAGCTCCAGCAATGACCTGGCCTTACTGGGTGGCACCGGAGATTTGTGAGCCACTGAAATGGCAACGACTTCCAGAGCAGCCAGGCCTTCCTCTGCGCCTCCTCTGCCCCCAAATGTTATTTGTGGCAGCATAGCCCATGTCGTGCTACTGCACCTCCAGAAAGGGAAGGTGTCTGTTCAGGGGCAACAGTTCACTGCGAGCATCCTCCTGTATCGCTGCTCCACAGCCTCCCTTCCACCGCCCTTCACGGCCAAGCGCTGTTAATAAACTGGCGAGCTTGCCTGCAGCTGATGCTAAGTGAAAATTAAGTCAGCATGCTTCGATTCCCTAAAAGCCATTGCAAACTTTTCATGATGAGCTGCTAAGCTCCACTGAAACCGGAAATTTCTGAGGCTATTACAGCCTCAGAAGGGATGTTTGCAGACTCAGGTGCAGACAAGTGTGAATTTGCGCTGCCTGTCTTTCCAGATGCCGGGATGTGCGCTGTTCCAGAAGATGTGCAGATGCAGGAGCATGGGACTGGCACCTGAGCCACCAGACCACAGCCATGCCCCAAAATGGGAGCCAGCCTGAGCTGTCACTGGTCTCTGTGGCTTGCAGATTGGGTGGAGCTACTGTCACTGTGCAGATACACCCCAAAAACACTGTAGCTCAGCCATGGTTTTTAAAACATGAAGGGGAGGCGGGAGAGAAGCAACACGTTTGGGTTAAAAAACAGAATGTTTTTTCTCTTAGTCACTGAAACAGCTAGGAGTGCTTGGGTGGAGGGTGGAAGAGGAGCAACACTTGATCAAGTGACTGCACTTGTTTACACACCACAGGAACTCTACAGACCTCATTGGATCTATTCCTTTGGCACTCATAACAAGAGGATGGGTACCCAAGTCCTAATCTTACAGATACCTACAGGTATGTGAGCATGGATTATTGCTTTATCTCCTTTCTTTTTCCCCATGTTCAACTTTGACTTTTAACATTACTTTTGCTCATCAGGTAGCAAAAATTGTTGCTTACCATGCAACACAGGCATATTAAGAATACCTAAACTGTCAGGAAAGGTAACCTTCGTTATGCAGTGGTTCTGGGAATCAGGCCCTAAACCATGAATATGGCCAGAACTGAGTGAATTCTGAAGTTAATTCTTCTCCTGGTTGAGGGGTGGGCTAAGAAAAGGTTCAAAATGGTCATTAGGAATTGGACCCCCTCAACTTCTCCTCTAAGTGTTGGGGTGGTGATTTCTCTCCTTTTGAAAAGCTCTTAGAGAACAACATTTTAAGGGAGAGGAAAAGGAAGACTAGAGAAAAAAACACACCTTATTTATGCCATCCTGATAATGGCATAAGTTTGTGTCTGAGAGTGAGGGTATAGGTCTTCTACTCTCATATTTTTTTTAAGGACAATACATCTTCTTGTTTTAGATGACAGCTTATACACATGTGCTGGCTAAAGGAGCTGCCAGAAGACAGCATTTTTGGGAAACATGGTGCACAGGACAGCATGGGAACCAGGCTTTGCTGATTCTAAGGATTCAGCACATCAGCTTTGTTGCAGATGGAATAATGAACTAATTTCTGTCCTTAATGCATACGAGGTAATCTGTGCTTCATCCCAAATGGCATCTGTAATTAGACAATAATCTGTTTTATTGTCTAATGGGACAATCACTTTAAAATAAAAACAACTGAAGTAATTAAAAAATGTACATTAGTCCCCTAGATCTAGAAAACATGCCATCTGGACTACAAGATTTCAAACAGTTTAGGAAACACATCTTGAAAAGCATGGGGTGTAAGAAATGAAGGGAAACAGGATATTCAGTATTTGTTTGCAGCTGAACATTTACTTCAAGGTTATTTTTTCACACAACTTGCTAGCTAAGAAGTATCAAATTTTCCCACTGTAGTGTCACCCCTGGAGAGAGTTTTCTGCCTGCGTGCCCTGCCATTACCAGTCACACAGCAGCTTGTAATATTCCAAGAACTTCTCACTTGCTCTCTATGCCTTTTTTTTTTTTTTTTTGTTTTCCCCAGTCTGAATGTGCTCACCAGATGCAGTGACAGTTAAACAAAAGCACCATAAAAAATAGACCAAAGAAAGGTCTAGCTAAATGCAGTATTTCTCAGTGGCTTTTTTTCTAGTGGGTTATCCTTGCTGGAATGAGTATGTAACAAACTCTGCTATCCAGTGGAAATTCCAGAGATGTGTTCATAGCAGAGATACCCAGCTGCATGCAGTTCTGGGCAAATATAATGTAACAGTCAATTCAAACAGTCACTTGAATAAAGGACTACTAAATGCACTTTGTGGCTTTTTGTGTGTGTGTGTTTCATTTTGCTTATAATTCATGGAAGCTCATAGAAATAAATATGTGTAAAAGAGAACAATCATGATGGCACGGTTTTGTACATGTTTGTGAGAAGGCAACAGAAACATTCACATACCATGCTGGAAATTAATTTTAAGCTCAAGAGTTATCCATTCAAGACCAAGCCCCCATGTTGTTTGGCAATATGCCTTTTTGCAGACTCAAGAAACAAACTTTCTTGGTTCTTGGAGGAAATTATTTGGAAACATTCATAGTGTGGACAAGATGTACCTGTCTGAAGCATTCACAGAACCCTTCAGAATAACCAATTCATCCTTAACTGTATTTCTTTATTGCTAATTTCAAGCAATGCTGGGGTTGAGTTGTGAAGAGAATCCGCCTAGGGGACTTCTAGCAGCAGATAATGTATGTGAGGAGAGAACAAAGTGGAAGGTTACCCCCAGCCTTCCCACTCACTGAACAATCTGAGTAGGGGCAGTATCACCAGCCATGCCCCTGGAAGGAAAGCCCTGAGGTGTGGTCAGATCAGTTACGTGATGGGAGAAACAGACTGGAGACAACATGAGACAGAAAAGCTGAACTGCAAAAGTGGAACAGGTAGGAACTGTCATGTAACTTCTTCTCTGTGAGATCTGTCACTTTTCCAAGGCTCAGAAGTGTCTCTGTTATGCTTCCATGTGATGTATTTAACACCAGCTCTGTAGAACTGCCAAATCATATGATGAAACTACGGAAAACACGAGCTAAGGGAATAAATCTCACATCCCTTCAAGCTGCATTTCAGGCTCTTTCTCTCCTCCCCTCCCCTTCTAGAATAGTTCTTTTCAAACACTTGTTTCACACTCTAAAGCCCTGGGGTCTTGATATGCAGGGCAGGAACTGATACGTTGTGCATCTGTAAGATGCATGCCTTGTAGCCCCTTATTCAGATGGTGGTGTTTCATTAGCAACAGCTAAAAAATTGATTCAAACATTATGTTCATTGCACACAGACATTTCTCACAAAGCCTTCTGTTCCCATTGAGGCTAAAAAATTCCATTGTATGCGTAATCTTTTATGAGTGCATTCTTTGAATACTTTATTTCTTAGAACTGTAACAGTTCTGTTTATAAAAAGGAATGATACTGATAGCAATGTTAGGAACTTTCAGAAGGGACCACTTAGATCTTTAAATTTCCATATTAGTCCTGTTTCAAGAAAAATACAAAACAAAACAAAGAGCCTCAATTACATAGTTTAAATTCTTTAAGAAACAGCTTCACATGCCAGGCTAAGAGGATAGAAAACCCAATCTTTACCCTCTTGATCAGATCTTGCAGCCTTCTAAGGACAGCTTCACACAGAAGTTTTTAATTTGGCACAGGTTTAAGTACCAAATCAGGTTTTCATGTTGGACTGGGATATTTAGAGAAGATAGCAATCTGAGGGCTGAGAAGAAGCACAGGGCTGACTGCTTCCTGAGTTTCACAGGGAGCCGGGGAAAAAAAACCCTGGGATTCTATGTATGTCAGCCAGGATCTGTGTCCAAGTGAACAGATGGAATGGTAAGCCCACTGTCCTCTTCTTAATATCCAGATACTTTTTAACATGAGTTGCTTCTACTGAAACAACTGCAGTGCAACACTTCTGGACAGGACCTTGGAGACTAATCTGACCACCTGAGTGCTGTTCAGAAACAATTCCCACTAAATCCCCTCACTTTGAGCACAATAGCTGTAGAAATCTAGCATGCAAGCAGTTGGTCTGAATTACAATTTCTTTTAATTTAGAAGAAACATTCTTCTTTTTAATGAACATCCCGTCTCTCAGTTTAATGAAGAACAATGATAAATAGCACACTGCTCTAACTGTTACAGCTACCAAATAATTAATCTCAAGGAAATGTTCTCACAATGAAACATGTTGGAAAAGACAGTCAGCCCTGCCATGGGTGACCCATTTTTGTGTGCTTCACTCTACTGCTGGTAGAGGCTGTAGTCTTCCACAAATCTGCTGAGAAATGACACATGAAAGAATGGAGATAATGCTCTGCTCCATTCCTTCTGCAGAGGTAATTATGCAGTCACTGAAAAGCATTATATCACTTGACAGGCAGACAATTAATTTCAGAACTCAATAACTCAACAATCAGGGTGAAGAAATAGATCTGACATCCTTCTTTATGAAAAAGCTCCTCAATGCTTCAGTCCAACTTGTCAGAATTAAGTGTAGATTTAGAGTTTTCTTTCCACAGAGGCACTGCACTAGAAATAAGGGCATTAAAAGTTTTCAGTGTTCAAAGCCTCCATTGTTATGGATCAGCACTTCATGGGCAAATTAAGACATTTCTCTGCTCTACCTGATCTCCTTCTATAGTTTTTATTTTTTAATACTTTCTTCATGTTTGCTAAAACACTCTTTTGGAGGGAAACAGCAAAATATGCAGCCACAGTAAAGCCTTGGAAAGAGTGTGCTTGGAGACAAAAGTGCCCACAATGACCATGAAATATACCATTTGAAGAGCTTTGCTAAAGTTACTGCATGGAAAACACATGGCTCCCTTTTTGCCATGATGTGTAAGTCATGGCAAAGTGAGTACATCTTCCATAACAGAAAAGTAACTCCTTTTGACCACTTGGTTCTCTTGGTCTGCTTGAGATCCCTCTTTAATCTTCACTCTACTTTCTATTTTCTTTCCACATCAA
This sequence comes from Thryothorus ludovicianus, assembly GCA_013397245.1. Lineage (NCBI taxonomy): Eukaryota > Metazoa > Chordata > Aves > Passeriformes > Certhiidae > Thryothorus > Thryothorus ludovicianus. Next base: position 30,766 of record VZTB01012153.1, on the reverse strand, counting down.
GCCAGCCAAAGCACAATTTATTAATTACTGCTTAGATAACATTGATATTTAATGAAAGTCCCTCCAATTAGCCTGATTTGAGTGCAAGCAGTCACTCTGGAGATCCAGGTGGGACTGAATGCCTCTATTATCTCCTAATTCAACTTAGAAACACTCAACACTCCATTTGAATTAGCAGTTGTATGATGCATGTCTCATATTAAACAAAGCAACTGAGCTGTAGCTCTAACATCAACGCATCACCTTTTTTTATCTAATCTTGGTCTTTGTGCTGCCTGTAGCTGAGAGAACCTCACTTTTAATTTGCTACTCTTTCTCTTGCCCTTTTCCTGGTTCTCTCTTACACTCTTGCTGTGGGAGGAGATCACTCCTTACTCACAGCTTCTGTTAAGCTTGGTAGCAGCCCAGGTCTGGCCCATTTCCTCCCTTTCACTTCGAGTGCTAGTCTGAATATGAATGAAAAGTTTAGTTTGTTTACAAAAGCACTTGCTTCTTTTTCCTCACATTAAAACTAGTGCAAATAAAAAAAAAATAGCCAAATATATAAAGTACTTCATGCAGTAGTCCTTTGGCCTTTAGGTAAGGCCCAGGCAAAGCCTTATATCGTGCATGAATGACATCTGAACTTGCTGTAAACAGTCTGGAAAAGAGCAAAAAGAACAAGTGGAGATCTACATAGCAAGACCTATGAGGAAAAACTGAGTAAGCTGAAACTGTTTACTTCAGTGAAGAGAAACAGCAACATTTCAAAATGTAAAAGACTTGCAGAGAGGATTCCACTGATTTTTATGCTCATTGGAAATAGCATTGGTAGAGGGATAGGCTATTTGTTCAGGGAAGGGAAAGAAACCATGTTGCTGTCTTTCTGTGATTCCATGAGAATTTCTTTCAGCTTTGGTGTATTCTGTCCTTTTCACTACAGACTCTCACTAGACTTAGTGCAGATCCTTTTATTCTACAATAACAGTTATCACCATTTTGAAGCATCAATGTTGCTATACTCAGAGGACTAAGGCAGCATTTTCCTGGATTTCCTTTGTTTTTAACTGTAGTTAAACTTTTCCTTCCTTTTCAGATCTCTTTTCCAATATACTGGCTAAGAGTACTCTTCTGCAAATTGGAAACCAAATTCCAGTTCAGTGAGGGTGATTATGTGAAATAGGTTGCTATCCCCACACAGGAACCTTTGAATTTAGTGTCTACACTATATTCTGCCTGGCTGCATCTTGCTGAGCAGCACTCCCAGAGGTAGCCAGGTTACTGTGCACCATGAGTGACTGCCTTAAGATAGTGCTACATCTTGGAAAAGAAAGTATATTAACTTGGATTCATCCCTGAATGGCAGTGAAACCATCTAACTTTGAACTGGCTTGAAGAACTGCAAAAGTAAGCTCATTATGGCCTATAATATATCACTGAGAGCTTATCAGAGTCTCAGCACCTTTGTTTCCATTCTTGAGCCACTTCCCTGAACGATTCTTTTAGAAACCTTTGCAACCTAAGCAGCAAAAATTAAGGTTCAGCACTTGCAGTGACATGGAAGCTGTTACCTGCTGGTCAGAACTCTCAGACATTCTGTACAGTGTGTCTCTGTGCAAATGGTGCCACATACAAGATTATATAAGGGCCACAGACTTGTTCTTTTGCAGAGCTAGGATTAAAACATACAGTGTTTTAATGTTTACAATGTCACCTTTACAGAATAGCTTACACTAAACTGCCCAAAACCTCAATTCCTTAAGATTTCTGAAGAGTCACAAAATATATTTTGTAATGGCAGGCTTTATGGGAGAAGTTAAAATTTTACTTTTATCTTGTTCTCTGGTTTGTTGTGGGGTTTTTGTCCCAGCCATTTGAAATTCAGGAAGCTATCAGCAATGTCTGAAATACATTTTTAGCTAACAGTTCTTTGCTTTGGGAGAAAAGCAGCCAAGAAAACCAGACATCCTGATGTTCTTTTTGGTGGTAAAGCCTGACTGTATGGTGGCAAAAGTGAAAAGGTCTTTCAAGAAGGTATTCTTTAGCTCAGAGGTAACGAGAGGCATGAAACATCAGTGAACTGCCAAATACCAGCAGGTCAGGGAACACTGTAAGAAAAAAAATAAAAACTTGGTTTTCACCCAAGAATTTTATATTCAAGTTGTAATTGAATTTAGAAAGTGAAAATAAATGGGGGATAGGGAGAGAAGAGACAAAGCTGTATTTTATATTAAATTTATTGTGTTATTTGGGGAGTGCTATCAAATCAAAATTGCTGCAGTTTCCCAGAACACCATAGCAACAACAAATCTTTGTATAGGAGAAAAAGCTAACACCAGATGGTTGACAAGAGCAAAAATGACAGTATCTACTCCATTTTTTATCCTTGCAAATCTTGTGCCACCCTTGCTCAAGGCATTCCTACCCAGTGAATGTAATCAGAGAGCTATAATTATTCTTTTATGGCTATTTCTTCCATAACTCCCTCCTGTGGACACTCTATTCTGGAACAATTAGTAGGAGTAATTATTTCAAAATGAAGTCAGTTTCAGTCCAGAGCACAACGTCCACATGAGGGAGTAACACTGAAGTAAAGCTATTCCTGCTGTAGCAATGCTGATCAATTCTCCATGTAAACAAGCCCTTTGACTCTGATACTAAATTACTTTATTAAAGATGTCTCTTGAGATTAAAGTTCTGTAGTCCAAGAGAATCAGTCTTCCAAACTTAAGTGTATGGCTTCAAATAACTGATCCTAAAAGAACCCAGAAACACATTAATTCACTGATTTATGCATCATCACTCAAGTTTAAGTTTTGTGAAATGGAACAGAAATAACCATAGTTATTTCTAAGCAATTCTCTCACATACACATAACACTTTGGAGGGTCTTTGCTCTCCCACATTACTAGAAAGTTTGATGGGTGACAGGAGGAGAGGTCAACAAAGGATGGGTAAATGCAAAATGAAGATGTATTAAAACTTCAGTAGTTGCTACCCTGTGCTAGAGTTGCAAAGGCATAAAGTAATGCCTTGTTGTAGTCATTCCTGATTGCCATAAAATCCTAAGCATAATCTTAGAAGGTAGTATTGATCCTTGTTCCTGTATTTCTACTCATTCTGTAGTATGAGGATGGGGAGAAAGGAAGAACTCTTTTCAAGGGAAAAAACACTTTTCTCCCATCTCAGGATAGTAAAACAGCAGCTTCCTAATTCTTTTCATGGAAGCTTGCCTTACCATAAAAATGACAAAGAGCAGGCTCCAAGACTTGAAATCCCATATGCAACAATGGTATGAGGGAGAGTTTCTCTGGACCTCTTTTCAGGCATTAGGCTCCTCCTGAAGACTTTGTGAGTCCAGAAAGAGACCAGCCTCTGGTTGTCCCTCAAAGGCAGGTTAGCATTGCATTGTTCACAAACCTGAATCATGCCAAAGTGAGAGCATTTAGCTTCTGAGGAAAATAATCTATTGAGAATATTCTTCTTTAGTTATCACCCCACTCTACAAAAAAAATTAAGTAATGAAGAGCTATTTTTTTTCTAAGCACATTCAAATGCACAAAGCCCTTTCTGGCAACTTTTCCACCAGATTTAACATCCTACCCACACCCACCTCAGGAGTAATCTGTTCTAAAAGATTGCAAACCTCTACCTTAAGAATCCATAGCCACAAACTGAAACTGAGCCCCTAAGGGATGAAACTACAGCACAGATGTTTTAGCCAAGGTTCATACAGCTTTGTCTGCACTTTTCCATTTATAAAATGAGTTTAAATGACAGTGTCAACAAACATGCAGGTAAATGGCATTCAGTTTAAAATCACACACAGTAAAGCATCCAACGTAGTGCTATAACAAAAGCAGATTTCTGTCATACAGATTCATTCCACCAAATTCCTGCAGTTTTTCCCTGGTTCGAAGAAAAGATGCAAACTTATCCTTAGTAAGAGGGTGAGGGTATAAAAGAGACTTCATTTACAGAAGCTGCAGTAGTGTGCTGGTAAATCTTACTGCTCTTCTCTCACAGTGGAAAGATCTGTTACATCTACAAGCACTGAGTGAAGCTCTCAGTGCAGCCACTTGGCCTCATAAGAGATCACCATAAATAGGTTGTGTAATCAAGAGATTTATATGAAAACACTTGACAAGTGTTCGAGGACTGTATATATTAAATCAATCCTGATTTATTCAACAAAGCTGTCAAAGTTATTTATACAGTGGAAGATACATACAAGACTATTTGCCAAGGCTTTCATTCTTACATAACACAAACAGAAACACACTTGAAAACACCCCACAGAACTTGTCTACCACAATGGGTGTAGATTCACCACTCTGCTTGTACTCGGAACAGGTGGGACAGAAGCCAGTCCTGGTCTGAACTCCATGCACCCTTCAAACATTGTGCTCCATCTACTGTAATTTTTTTGCCTTTTTTCCTCTCAATAACAAACAATAAAACCAAAACCCTAACAGTCCACCCTACCCCCACAAAAAAAAACCCCAAAAAAAGCAAAACCCATCTGTGTGTCCTAACATCCTAAAACAGTATAAAGAAGGTAATCTGACCTCTGTCACTACTGTTTAGTAGACCACCTTCTACCTTGTAGAAATGGCATAATGGTTGCAAAGAAAAATAGATCAACAGCTTATAGACTAGTCTTATATGGGAATTTTTGCTTCTTTTTATTCGACTGTAATACAAAATTCTGGTTTTAGTCAGCATCATTATGCATTTTGACATATGTAACCTGAAGAATATTGATGGCATGTTTTGGATCATACAGGAAAGCAGATCAGATGACATATTTCTGACATGCCTCAGACACCTGCTCTTGGACTCAAACAGAAAATAAGAGTCTTTGCTCTCAGAGGTTCCATTTGGCTTCATGTGAGAAAAGGAATGACAACAATCACAATATAAGGAGTAACAATTTCCTGGTTTGCTATCTTCCAAGGATAACTACAGTGAATCCTGGTGCAAGTCATTTAATATCTTTTCACAGAACATCAAAATATCAAAATATGTTCATTCATTTTGAGGCCCCACTTTGAAACATCTTAGTCCTTGTGTTTGTACCACCAAGAGAAGGAGAATGGATTCTCAAAGGGCAAGTACTCAAGGCTTTGGAATACAAGGTAATGTAAAATTCCTTGCTTTAAGACTCAAGTATAGATATTGCCAGAATATAAAAAAATCTGGAATTTTAAGAATGACAAGCGTAAGGTGATTATCACTGTCAATATTAACTTTAACTGGAAATGTAACTGTGCAGTTTTTCTGAACAGCAGCCTGGAAAGTCTGGAACTGAACATGTTGAGCAGGTAGTGGTACAGTCTCTTCAATGTGTTTTTCCAAACCAGTGAAATGGGGGCAACAATCTTCAAATAATGAGTTTAAATTGTTTTAAATTGAAATTAAGATTTTGACACATTCTCAAAAGATTATACTATATATTATCATTCTACTATGTAAAAATTACAGAAAATCCTTTAAAATCCCCTACCCTTTATTTGGTACTGTTCATAATGTGGTTCATAAAATCACAGTTTATGTTAATTGGCAAATTAATCCAGCTCAAGAGAAACAGTTGCAAAGACGTTCAGGAACTATAAAATATGTTTGAAAGCTGCTTGAATAACTCACAGATTAAATGAATGAAAAAAAAGGAAAAAAAATACAGGAAGAGAACACCCTGATTACCTTCAGCTTGAGAATCTAGATGATTTTACATGGATATTCAGACTCTTTTAATCTCTGTAATGTTGAATACCCATGTAAGAATGGAAGGATGCTGAGGCAAAGTTGATTTTTTCCTGACTGGGGACTTTGTAATCAAACTTACTGATCTCGAAGTGTTTTAAATAGGTTGAATATCTCACAAGAAATGCAATGAAAATCCAGATGTCATAGGGAAAGTAAAGGGATCAGAGTAGGGATTTCATCCCTAAGAGATGTCAGCCTAAGACTGCTCTTATATGCCAGCTGAAGAGATGGAAGTGCAGTGATTTTAACTTCTTATTTCAAATTGTCCAAATCAAAATATCTCAAAACCACTCAATTTCACCAAATAATAAAGCCTGGTGACTTCTGTGAAAAGTAAACTCTAAGGTGAAAAGAAGTAAACTCAAAGTGCTTTCTAAAACAACAGATTTGATTTGTTTGATAAATGGTTATGCTTTCTATGCTTCCAGAATGGCTTTCCATGTGTTTCCTTATATGGGCAGATTTGATTTCCTCTTCATTGGAATGAACTTCATTGCAATGAATATATCCTGCAAGTCATAAGGAAGAGAAAAATAAAAGCTAGCAGATCTTGGAATTTAGGACTCCCACAGACACTAAACAATTGCTATCTTAAGTGTGAACAAACAAAACAAAATTTTTGAGTTAAATTCAAAATTACTTGCACTGGCAATGGGACCAAGAGAAAGCTAATATATATCTAAAAAAAAAAATCAAATTGCTCAAAACATACAGTGAAATATCCTCCATACCAAATGACATTATTCAATGCATATACTGTATTTTCCATATCCCTATGCTGTTAAAAAATTAACTAATTAAATTGCCTGACAGTCCCTGAACAGCTGTATATATTATATATATATAATATATACATATATATCATATATACATATATGTCAGACAATTTAATTACTAACAGCAGTATAGATTATAGTGTTTTTAAATGGGAAATAGGAGCAAGAACATCATAAAGCCAGGAGACTTTCCTGACTCCTCTAATAGGCACAGTCTTGCCTTTGCCCATGTTCCCTGCAAAAATAAAGGTGATCTGATATTTATGGGCTCAGTTCACCTATTTACTAGAAAATGAAGACAGTTTGCCTTCCTAAAACATTTAACTGTCTGAATTTAAGTAACTTGCATTTGCTGTTGCTTGCAATGTACTGGGAAACATTCGGAGAAACTGCAAATCGTCACGTGTACAGAAAATATTGAGAAAAGACCAAGTAGAAAAATCAGCACTTTGGGTGCCACATGATGATGAAAGACACTTCAGCTTCCATTTTACAGCTAAAAGGCAGCAGGGGTTTCAGGCTGACTTGCTTTGGATAAAACATCTTTCTTTTCCATTCACATGCTACAAGGATTCTGAGTAAAGAAGTTCTTGCAGAGTTTGCAAGCCCACAGCCAAAGAAACCTCTTGGTCTGTGTCTGATAAGAGCTGCAGCTTTCTTCTTGCAAGTGTGTTCTTGGTCGGTGCTTGCCACAGATTAGTGGTTGTGTTTTACACTTCCAGAGATAAGACATTCAGTTACCTTCTGCAGTGCAGAGTGAAACAGTGGTATTATGGATTTTTCATTGGTTTAATTGTCAGAATTGAATTTAAAACAGCGGCACAAACCATGTCAAAGGCAGAGGTTTGCTCTAATAAAGTATTTTTAAAAATGCAATAAAATTCTAAGATTATTGATTACAGTGTCCAGAATAAGAGGAAATACACTATTCTCAGTAAAAGTCAAAAATAAAACACTGCCAAAGGAAAATGCCAGAATCAAATCCTTTCCACTCATAAGGGAGAACTAAGAAAATTTCAGTCCTCTTTATTCCACAATTGAAGGCTGGCTTGTATTTCCTTTCACACCCTGGTGCCATGCTTCCCTCTTGGCTGTGAGTGCCTGGCAGGCAGACCTGGCATGGCTGCTGGCATGAGCAAATGGGTCCTTCTGAATTTTGGAGGTCATGGCTCCCACACAGCAAGCTCATGGGCAGTAAGAACTGCTGAGGTTTTGCCATTGGTGAACTTCCTTATGAAAACAGCACATTGTAGAACCCCATAATAACTGAAAGCAGCAACTGAAATTGTTGGAGTTTACCAGCCATCCAAAATTAATGGGAATCATTCCATTCCCATCTGCCATAACTAACTGCATAGCAATTTAGAATGTGCAATGCAATACGTAATTTCTAGGACAGATCTTGATCATAATAATTTATAAGTAGGGTTTCTGTCCAAGACTCCAGATATTCCCTGAAAATAGGTGCAGTTGTCAACACACTGCCCTGATTTACAGGTGAAGCAACAGAGGCAGAAATAGCCAGATTACATCCTGTGCAAAGGAAAGACATTAGTGAGAACTTTGAAGTGACTGTAAGTGGTAAAGGATTCAGTCTCAAAATCTATTGCACTGTGGAGCTCCATAAAGGGCAACTGTGTGATTGTCTATGACGCTACCAGACCAGAGAACTTCATTTTCATGTAGAGGTTCCCCCTACAACTTTTTCCCCACTGACACTGGAAGCTTAGGCTACCTTAACATTTACCCATTGATCCTATGAGAAGTATGTGCTTCAATTTTCATGTCACAAGACCTGCCCTGCAGTAATGAAAGTTATAATGTTGGTTCAAGGGTCTGAAAGCTGCTGAACCCTCCACTTGCAAAGATTTCACAGTGGAAAGGACACTCAGGCCTTGGCAACAGGTACTGTGCATGTAAAATTACTTCCAGTCATATGAATTTTAATTATAAATGTATTATTAATGAGTATTTAATTCATTCTTCAAGAAGAAATGTTATCCTCACAAGAAAAATGAAACAATGAATAGAAGAGAGTTTCGGGAATTGAAACAGAAGCTGCATGCAAAATCAAGACGGAAAACAGAAGCCAGATACAGAATTTTCTTCTGGGATCATGAACCCTTCCCTAGAATTTGATCCAAGAATCCATATCACCTACATGTCAGTGTGGATCTGCAGATTTGCAGGGATATCAGTGAGAAGTTACACAAATAAAAGGATCTTCTTGCAGGAACAGGCTGGAGGCTAGAAAAGCTCCCATGATACTCATAGATCTAATTAAGAACAGCAGATTGGAAGAGACTCTTGGGTCATTGAGTTCAGTCCCTTGTTTTTGTAGGCAACCATGCCATATAATCTTTTTCATATGATGGGTCTGCTTATAATCAATTCAATTTTTTTTGGTTTGGGGGTAGGGTTTTTTTGGTAGTTTTGCTCTTGGTACTCTTAGGGGAGAGCTTCATGGAGTCTCATTTCTTTTAGAACCTTTTTAAATCCAGAATAACACAAATAGTAAATATTCATCTGTTCTTGCATCAGCATTTCTCTTAGTTTAAATAGCACTTTTTCAAATGTATTTATAGAATACAATCTTATCCCTCTTTTTGTTTTGCCTGAACATTCTGGCTAAGCTTTCTGAGCACTTTTTTACACCTGTTTCTTTTTTAATTAGGATTTCTTAAGTAACGGGTAATCTGGCTGTACTGAGTATTCCTGACTGATGAAAACCATCAGCTATAATGTTTCTCAACAATGTTTTTGGAAATATCTTGAACTGAAGTAGCATGAAGCACATTTCTGCCAGACATACTAAATGGAAATTTCAGAAAAAGTCCCACTGCCTTCAGAGGGTGAGCCCTATCTGCTATTTGTTTTCCAATATCCAAACATCATTTTCCAGTAAAACGAAAATTTTCATCAACTATTAAAATTTTGGATAATAACAAAAGCTGGTAATATGTATTTTGCACACATTTATGAAACAAGAAGCAACAGTACTTGTACCAGCATTGGAAAAAGATCTCTGTGAAAATGAATGTTAAATTGGTTGAATTCAAAAGCAACAACAGTATTTTCAAATTATTTGAGGAATAAATAATTTGAGAAACATTTGTGACAATATATACAGAATATTTATCACAAATAAGAATTTAAAAACTCCACTGTAGTTCACATGAAAGAATTCAGACTTATCTCACTGCTGGATGCTATATTTGGCATGAATTCCAAATTTGCAACAGGGTGGAGTATTTGATCAAAAGATCCAGAAAATTTATGTGGGTAGCCAAAGTCAATCTGTCTGGCAAAACATACAGATGATGTTTCTCTCACATTGCTTTGGTATTTTGGAAAACTTGCAATATCAAAGGAAAAGTTTGTATTCAGTGCACTGGAAGAAGTAAGTCATTAAAAGGTGTTTTCTGAAGGAATATGTAAGCATAGAAGACATGGGATTTGAGGCTGCAAATAGTCTTTTTAGTACACACATAGAACAAATCCTGGAAATCCAAAATGATGCCTCCCTCTGCCCACTCTTTCAAAAGTGACAGCTGATACTTTGTACTGACTTGATACATCCTGAAGTGACAGACATTCCTGATTCTGCTGAAAACTGTGCTTTTTGGAATAAGGCACCTCAAAGCACTAACAACACATGAACAAGCTGGTAAGCATCCTTAATACCCTCATATATTATATATACTTGTTGAGAACCGTGGAAGAATAATCCAGCTACAGGATGTTCTAATGATGAACTCTCATTTATGAGTATCTTTCTTTTTCAACCATACTCCATTTTTGGAACATGGACTGAACTGATTTGTAACATTTTTATGGCTGACTCATGCTTCCAGAGTAATGGCACTAATCATACTGTAAATCAGAACTGGTCCTATATTTACTAGGTGTGATGGTAAAAATCTTTGAACACTTTTAAAAGATGGATTCTTAAACTGAAAGTCTTCCTATGTTTTCTTCTTGGTCACCCTATTTAATCAATAAGCAGGATTAAAAACTTCACACTTTCTTCTAAAATCAAGCTGGTATTTGGCATTGGTGCAATTGCAAATGCTAACTAATATTTCTATCAGTCAGAGGGAGTTTCCATTTAACTGGAGTTCTTGGTCCCTGAAAAGTGCTGAGGTAAATTAGCTGTCAAGATAAAATAGACATATGTTCAACAAAAACTAGTTCTAATCTTACAATGATATTTTCACTGCAATTATCATTATTACATGACATGAATTAATCAGTACTTCCAAGATGAAAATGGAAGGATATGTAGACATATGATTACTGTCAAATATCAGGCAATTTTAAAAATACTATCAAGAAACCCATTTTCATGTAATTATTGAAAGTCATATGGAGTTTCCAGTATTATCTGCAACTAAGTCTATTCCTTCTCTAACATGTTATACTAAAGTGTGGGTATACTGGGAGGATTGAGAAAATGACAGCTTATTTGCCCTGGCTGTCGGTGTGTCTCAGCACAACTTTGACATAAAGCAAGCCAGCTCTAACCCCAGCTTTCAGGAACTGGGCAGTGAAAGCAGAACAAATAGTTTCAGCTTCAGCTTATCCAGGAACTCAAGAGGAATGAGTTATGCTGTCAGTGAAAACTGCTCAAGCCAAACAAATTTAATTTTTCATCTGTGTTTGAATGCAGACATGCACAAACTTGGCACACATAAGGCACAGGAAGCATATGTCATTTCATGAATTTATCGTCAGCAGTAGCAGTGAGATACCCCTAAAAGCAATTTGTGGGTGCTTTAAATACACTCCAGCACTTGATCAGAACAGGAATGAAAGGCAGAATGATATAAAATCAATCAGTTGTACCCCTCCGCCCCTCCTTGAAGTCTGATTTCAGTGGGATCAGACTCAAGCCAGTCCATGGCATAGTTGAAATCTGTCGTAAGATTCAGATCTGTCTGGACTACTGCTGCATTAGTCATGGATCTCTCTGGCCCCCCTTCTTTCCTCCTCTTCTGTGCCCACCCTGCCAGAGCTTGTGTTACTGTTCCAAAGGTGCTCCTGCTTTAAAAAATGACCTCTGAGGTCTGTTTGCTTTTCCACAGGCATGGCTCTTACTGCAATCAAATCCTCCAAATCCAGTAGAACAGAACTGAATCTCTGAGAAGCCAAAGAACACTCCTGAATTTCCATCGTTCCCTGAAGCAAGCACCAGAGCCCAGCAAAGAAACATTTCTCACCTCAAAAGAACTGGCCAGGGAAGGGAGATCTACATACCACAAATAGTCAGAAGACTCGAATCTGGGAAGGAAGAGGGGAAAGAGGAGCAAACTGCTTCCTAGCATGACAGGCTGATTAGAGGTGTGCACTAAGGACAAGGGAGGGCTTGGTGCTCGGATAGGTTAATCAGCTCTGATTGAAACACTTGGATGCACAGTCCAACGAATTCTGAGTGTGTCTGTCCATTGCTATGTCCAGCTCTGTCTGAGGTTACATCAGTTTAGCACAGCTGTCCAGGGGAAAATGCTGCACTGCAGCAATAAACAAACAAAGCCCCCGAGCTTTCCAGCTTGGGCCAACTGTGCCAGTTCCAAACCGGACAGAAATAGGCTGATTTTGCATGGGAGGGAGTGCATCAGCTTTGTATATTAACAGATCATATCTCACGCTTCACATGGCTGTAAAATAAAGTTATTAATTTATTTAGGGTGCTATGTTATTTGATTAAAGAAAAAAAATGCATTTGGATTCTATTTATATAATGCTTGTTTGCTGGTACACTAAGTAGCTTTAAGCAAAGAACCAAATTATTCTCAGACCAAAAATAAGGAACTAGGACATCTTTTTTGATGAATGTGATCTCTTGTGGCCAAATGCTTCACATTTGAAGTAATGGTTTAAATCTTGGCCTTGCTTCCTAGGTAAGTCTTTTTTCATAACCTCTCCAGAAAGTATTTTCAATCAGTCCTTTTACCGTATTTGAACTTCACATGTAGTTGTGAGACCGGATATTTGATATTTGACCACAAAATTCAAGGTCTCACTGTGGACTTCTCATTATGTAGGTGTATTTGAATACAGGGGTTTGGTTTGGCACCCCCTTCTATTTTTTTCTTAAATCAATTATCTTGCTTGTTTTATTTTAAAGGTACCTTGCTACTTTTATTTTTGTAGGCACAGGGTAAAGCAAAAAGGAAATTAAACACTGTCAGAAATAATGAGGGATGCAATTAAATGCTGTCATGAAGAAAAAAATGAAGAAACACTGTTTCAGGTTTTCTCTTTCCTTTCATATTTAACCTGAAAATATCTGTTAGTTGGATAATTTGGACAATGTCAGTGGGCAGAAGCAGCTGAGTACTGCATGCAATAAAATAATGAATGTAAAGCTGACTTCCATGCAAAATAACCAGCAAAACTCATATTCCACTTTAGCTCTTAAAACAGGACTTATGTGAAATTCAGAGGGTATATCAGTTAGTGAGAATACTTCAATAGCTGTCTACTTCCTTTAAAAATCCAGGGGACAAAAAAAATCAAAATCCTATTTAATTCCTTTCCTGTTTCTAATTTTACCACCATATTACTTTGACTTCAGAGAAGCAGAGGAACAACCAAGCTGGAGTCTGCAACTGTAGGTAGCACCATTGCAGTAATCAAAACATAGTGCAACACAGAAATACTACCCTGAGAGATCATTGTATCAGGGAGCTCTCATACAGATCTAAGAACTCCTGGTCAAGGCTGTACATATCCCTTTTGCAGTTACAATTTAAAAAGAGCTACAGCATAACAATCTAAAATAATGCATGTCTTCAATTTTTAGCAAATCAAAAGAATGATGTGTTTAATATATTTTTTGCTTCATTTATTTTCACTTCATTTATTTTCAAAACAATGGTTTTGAAAACATGCTTCCAAATATTTACTGGATTTCTTTTCCCATCTGAAAAGCTTTGTTTCAAATACAAAACTTCAGAAATAAGAGACTACTTATTTTGACCAGAAAATCTTAGCTATGCTAGCATTTATCCATGAAATGCTTTCTTTTACAGTATTTGTGAGCAAAGTTCTGACCAAGACATTTTTTCAGTTCTGTTTCATTTTCACTTACTCCTTTCTGTAGATGAACACTATCAAAATGTCAATATTTAGGTCCAAAAAGAATGGCAAGATGAAAGGATTTCACTCTATAACTTGACAAGTCACTTGCCTCTCCCAAACTTTTATTTAATGTGGCAAGTATTTGCTCTCCTGTATCACACACAGAGTTTGAATAGGTACTTTAGGTCTTTAGAGCCAGACTGAGAAGTGGAAACCTGTCAGAGAAGTTAGACAGAACCACAGGATGGAATCCTAGAAACATTTATATTGGAAAAGACCCTTAGCATCGAGACCAACCATTTACCAGTACTGTGATGCCTTCAGCATTTCAAAATCTCTGCTCCAAGAGAAAGCATACAATGAAGGAGAAATTTTGAAAAACATCAAGAATTAGGTTCCTGTGTGTCACTTATGCATATAAAGAAACTGCTTCATTCACATCATGCCCTGCTGCATTTTTAATACTGCAAGTAAACAGCTAATGGCATAACTCTGGCTGTAACTCTAACCTCACATCAAAAAGGAAATGTAATTATTGTCATTGTTACCACATGCCTTTTACTTTCTTGGACAAGACTATCTAACACAAAAAGATTTATTAGTTTCAATTAGCTGCTGCATCTCTCCATGGCTACCAGCATTTAGCTGACTGTATACCATGGCTTCATCTTCAGCTTCATTCATCCAAAAGACACTGGAGTCAAAAGTACTGCCTACTTTTGCTCTCACTGGCATGACTCCTACCTTCAAATAGATATCTAAAAATGTTTTGTCCTCCTCTGTCATTGAAGAGATAACCTTTTACAGTGTAGGCTCTGTTAATGTTACTCAGCAAAACCAAGGTGATAGATTGCTTTATTTAGGTAGGATTTTTAAAATAATAACTGGTTTTGGAGCATCAACCCCACTGACTTTCACTAGGATTTAGACAAAAAGGAATATTGAGGAGAATTCCTCCTCAACTGTTTTTTTTTCCTGCTACAGAGTAATTTTGAATCTTTTGTGATCATGGGGGAGAAATGTGGGCAGTCAAGAAAACAAACAAACAAGAACATAAGTCCCAGGAGATTTTTTTTAAAGAAAGCAAGCTCCTTTGGAAATAGCTGTTCTGAACAATTACTTATTTGAAAATTTTTAATACCACATTCAAAAGTTATCATTTAAATGTCTCCTTCCAGTTCTAAGAGAACAAAAGCCTGCATCACAACACCCACCAAAATAAGTCTGCCAAAAATGGCAGGGATTGCATGACCTGCAGTTATTTTCCTTTCCTGGCAAGGTAGCTGCACAATTCCAGGAGCATGTGCAGAGAACATTTCTTCCAGTGTCTGCCTCCTTGCTGGAAGAAAACCCCCAATGCCCTACCCATGCTGGTTCTCCTTGACAGCGCCCCAGCAATGCCTTTCAACTGCTGAAAGATCCCCAGGGAGGATCCTCAGATCTGTGAAATATGTCATCATGCCTCCTTCAGTTTGTTATCTTTTTTCAGGGAAGTGATAGGCCTTGATCTACTTTATGAATCAATAAAAAAAAAACTAAATTCAAAACAACCACATCACAAAAAAAACCTAAACAAAAAACCAACTGAATTAGAAAATCAACCAACAAACTTAGAAATAAATCCTACTACCATCACTTGCCTGTGTTCTATGAGGTTTTGAGGCATTTTGCTAGTTACTGTTATATTATCTCATGGATAGCCTAGGCAGAGAAAAAACTACCACACCTCTGGCTAAATTCCTTTGTTAAAAATGAAAAGATATTTATGCCCAAATTAGTACACTGCTGAATCCAAAGATAACATCTGTAGGAAATTTAAAAGGAAAGTAGCAAGTGTCTATCAGAAAACAAGTGTTTTGTAATAAATTTTGTTATCAGGAGCTCAGGCAAACACCCACATTATGCATTTTAAGAGAACACTACTTAAACACAGAATAAATTACTCTAAGTCACAATGTATGCACATCCCTCCTGAGATAATGGAATGTCCTTTGTAATCAGCAGGTTTCAGCTCTCTCTACCCCGTTCAAACTTTCATTAATTGAGTCTATTCATGGCTTACATATGTGAGAAAACTTTCGTAATGGTGAGAGCCACATGACTCATTTCCATGTTTTACATTTTACACATGCAGCAGTCTGCCCTGATGCTGCTAAACATTTACTTTTGCAGTTTCTCAAAACAGCCTGCTCCGAGACACAGCAGAATTTGTCCATCTTTCCCTCTACAAGTGGGAAAGGGCTATAGATGTCATTCCTACAAAGCTACGGGTCATATGAAATCCAACCCTAGAAGGCAAAGAGAATCCAAGCAAAGAAATCTTATGTCTACTTGGATGTTCAAAAACCAAAGTTTCTATGGGAGATTCAACAACAGATCAAAAGAATTGTTTTGTTGTTGTTTTTAAGGTTAACATTGGTGATAAACAGAGACTACACACAGTCCAGTGACATGTAACTTCATCAGTATTTTGTGAAGAGAAATCTAAATGCTGGCTCTCTTCTTATTTCAATCAGTAGCTAACAATAAATTCCTTCTTTTCTGTCTAACGAGATCCTCCTCATCCTTCCCCAGCTGCAAGAAAATAGTGGCTGGGATGTAGGTGTTTTATTTCATTCTGTAACAAGTCTTGAAAAGAGTGCAATTGCTGTGCTGTTAGATATTTAGATTAATAAATCTGTCAAGATTTTTAAATTTCTAGGGGATTATTTTTCATATTATTATTTTTTTGTACAAGGTAAGGAACAAAGATGACTTCATCTAGGAATATAGGTATTATTATAAAACAAAAACCCAAACATAAATCTCACCTTTGCCACTGGCACGTGTGCACTGAGGATGCAGCTATTGTGGAAGCTGATAAAATCAGGAACAGCTGCAACCTCTGCCCACTGAGGGCTTAGAATTTGACACTTGTGACAGGCAGACAGTGATCAAAATAATGGAATGAAAGGGTTACACAACCCTATGGCATTTAGTGAAAAAACTGCTGTTCCCATGTAACCCATGTAAGTGAACTGGGGTGAGGCCAGCCAGGCCTGAACTGTGCCTGAACTTCCTCCACCAGAGACCTTGGGAAGGGCTTCTGCTAATGGTGACAGGACAGAGCACTGCTAGACTATGGCTGGGAACAAGTCTGACATGCCACTGAAGTCTTTCCATCTGATATTTCCTTCATCCTGTATGTACACATCTAGAGAGAAGAAAAATCTACAGCAGCCATACTAAAATCAGAATCTGGTTTTAACACATAATTATTAGCCCTAAGTGCTAAATCAACATCATTAAATACAATTCAATTTTTATCATGCAACAGATACCCTTTCAGTTTTCTGGTTTTTTTAAAGAAACATTTTTTTTGCCTTAGGTTCTTGTGTTTGGCCTGTAGCCAGAGGAAATTATTTTGGGAAACTGTAAGGCCACTTGGACAAGAGATCCCTGGGAAAGTGGACTTTAAAAAAAAAAAGAGGTGTTGTCACTTGTCACTTCAGAAAAAGTATTGCTTTCCCTCCCTCTTTTCTTGCTTACAAGCATATCTTCAAAACCTGGGTTAGAAGACAAACCCTAAAGATTACTTCTTTTATTTTGTAAGGATGCACAGGATTTTCTCTCTTAAAAAAAAAAGTACAACTTTTGGAGATGATGACCAAACAACCCAGACTACAACTTCTCCATCATGGAGCATTTAGCACCTACCTACCATGTCACTCCTGTATATATAATTTAGAATTAACATCACAGGTTTTTTCACTCACAGAGGGTTTATTATGCATGGGAACAGCTGATATTGGTACCCAGCTGTCAAGACAACAGAAACTTCCCAGAGAAAGACCTCGTCCACATCCACCACTATATTAAATTCTATCACACAAAGAAATTCCACAATTTGTACAACCCATTTCACAGAAAGGGGGCAAAAAGAATCACATGTCTGAAAAGCATTTTCATTTCCTCAGACTAACCACACATGCCTGTATGACCTGTCTGCCCCTAGCACATGTAGCACAGAGTTTCAGCTACAGTCAATACAGTGTAATTCAAATTTACCTTGGCTGTGCCAGATTCAGCTTTCAAGAACCATCTAAAGATTTAAGTGCCACTTAATCCTCTCCAGATTTTTATATACACTGTGCCTGGAATATCTTCCTTTATGGGCTATTTTAGACCAACAAGGAAAAGAATGCAGAGTATTTCTATTTCTTACCCAGTAGACACAGAGTGCCTAGTTGGTCCTTCTGCAAGAAGGGTCAGCTTGATGTCTTTGCTTGGTGGCATGCATCTCTGGCATTCGGACACAAAGAAAAAGGCATCTTTTCCTTCAAATCATTTACAACAATTTGTTGTGTTGGGGCTAGGGAATTGCAGCTCAGTGTAGATAAGGGCCTCAGGCTCTCAGAGGTTTAAACAGACACAGAATCTCTGACATGGAAGGGATTTCAGCACAGGCAAGGAAGAATGAAGGTACAAGATAGATACAGGCATTTGAGCATCTTACTCCTTCTACTGTTCTTCTAGCACATGTGAAAGGATAAAACAAATTACATTTCCTGAGGTGGATCCTAGTGACAGGCCTAGCTTGTCTCACAGTGAGGGGTCTCACAGGTGCCAAAATGGACAAGCCAATACAGCTGGGAAAGGCTCCCCTGTTATCCCCCAGCAACTGGGACACATGGTTCTGTCCAGAGCAAGGCCCACTGAAAAGCCAGGGTACACTCAGAGAAGTGTAAAACACTGTTTATTTTGTAACTGTGCCACAATACTACATCATCCCCCTTACTAACAATCTTATGCCCTTAACTATAATTTTCCTACATGCTCAGTTCTGTGGTTCTGGCTCAGCAGTGAATGTTCATGTGTAGGTGTACCTGCACTGCAGCTGTGATAGAAGCTTTGCAAATAACCCCAATGTACAGAAGTTCAAGCATTTTTCTCTCTTCTAAATACTTGTTTAACAGTATTTTCAGTGACATTGTCACTACTGTAATTATTTAATAAACATTTAGGATTCTTGCCAGGGCTTTTCTTACACTAAGTGCTTGCATGTGTATATTTTTGTATCTGCTGGTTTTTATAACAAACTTTCTCTCTGACTGCCTGATGGTCAGGAATGACTGTCCTACACTGAGAGGTTTTTTTCTGAGGCTTTTTAGTAACACGAAAAATTATATCCAGATGAATTAATTGACTCAGTGTTTGTTTTGTCAGCTTCCCCTCACCTTAATCAGGCCTCTATACACATCACTGTGCACAAATATAAATTCCAGGTATAAGTCAGAGTACATGCCACAGGCCACTTCATGAGCCTGCAATTATGGATGTGATCAGGTATCCTGCACTTTGGCTCACAGACCAGGATATTTCACCCAGAGAGCAGTGGATATTGGGTAAAGCCCAGAGATGATTATCTGGAAAAAATAACAGCCGAGAAGGGTTATAGAAGTGGCCCATAAAATCATGACTGTTAAGGGAAATTTTGATAGTTCTTCATTGTCTTCTTCTGCACAAGAATTATAGGGCAAAGTTGTTGCTCAAATTCAAATTCTTTGGGTGGCTCTGGCAGCAATAAGAAAAGTTAAAAGCATTTGGGAAAAACATAATCTGTTTCAGAAATACATGCAAAATATGCTAGAAGCTGTCTGGAGAAAACTGATAAAGTTCTGCGCAGTCACAATATAAAAATGGTTTATTACATCTTTTCTTTCACTTAAGGGAGTGAGACTCCTTGCAACAGGTAATATTATAGAATTAGACTCAAGTCCAAGTGGTCGACTTGTGAGAAAGAGCTTAAAAATGGATAATCAGGTAGGAAGACTGTGCACAAAATGGAAAAATATATGAGGAAGCTAGAAGCACAAGCTGCAAGACAGCTGTATTGCAATAGCTGTATTTGAGATCAGCTGCAAACAAGAATGGCAAAATGCATCTCATCTAATTTACATCTTACAAGTAGTTGGACAACAAAAATCAGATTCATATAAACAAGCATATGGTCCACAAAAAAAAAAAAAAAAATAGACAGCAAGTCCCTCTCCCAATCCCAGATGTTCTGCTCGTTGACAGACTGAGCAGGTAGTTCAGTGTTGTAGCCCTCTATAGCAGTTAAAGCCCCATTGTACACCCGGGCATGTACAATAAGATTTGGCCCATGTCTTCATAGTTCTTCATAGAGATTTTTTTCCCCCTCTTTTCCCTCATTTAACCACTATTTCAGACGTTTTAGGAAGCTATTTCAGATTTTACTCCACAGAGTGCCTTAGAAAACGCAACATTTTGTGTTCTCAGGTAGCACAAGTGATGCATGCAAGAGAGAAAATGACAGCAACAAAATAGTGGGCAAGGAAATAAGGAAGGAGGAAGTTAGATAGGAAGAAAAAAACCCTCCAAACAAATAGATGGACAGACCATTGGAATTATCAACTTTTGCCAAATATATATTCAGTTCTTTCTTAACTAGAGATTCTAGACTTAGCATTGCTTCAATTTCTATATGATGGTTTATTCCTCATCTTCCTCTTTGGATTTTATATGATGACCTCTTTTTCCCTGGGAGGAATCATTAAGGAAATAGCTGCCCTTCTTTTAAACTATCCAGAACTGTGATCTGCAGTCACAATCTCCATCACATGGGCAATAAGAATCTTGATTTATACTTTGCTCAATGGTGGCCCTAAAAAGCCAACAGGATGCAATGTTCTCTCTTTGGTCTCCTTTCTTCCCTTTGCAGAGGCACCTTCTTGGTGCTGTGGAAGAGGCTCGCTCTCCCAGACCCTGAAATGTGAGCCCCTCTGTAAGTCCTGCATGTTTTTCTCAGGCTATAGTGATCCTTCTGAGCCCCTGCAGCAAAGAACAACACCCCTGCAACTCTCCTGCAACACATGTGCAGCCCAAATCTCTCTTCTCGATGATTGTTTATTGCCTATTTAACTGTATTTACACTAATTTTAATTCACTACCCATTTTCCCATTAGTACATATCACCTCTCCCTAGTAAAATGTTAAAGAATCAGTTTTAAGTGAATAAAAAAATTGAATAGCAGATACAACTGAAATTTCAAACATATTTACAAGTAACATAAGTTTGAACAGGGGATGAGATTCTCCAAAGAAATGTCTGAATTTATGGCACAAACAAAGGTGCAACAAGTTTTACTGTTTAAAAGTTGTTTCCCTTGCCAATTTTTGATTGGCAATAGACAAATCACTAGACAGTTCAATTAAACAAAAAAAATGTCTAACTTATATTGTTCTGCTAAGAGATCTCCACAAGGAGCCACACACATGCACACAGTAACTCTGAACCACAGCAATTTATCATTTACTTTATTCTACAAATTAAGAGAGTATTGGATCATGACTCAGAAACAAATATAGGGTTCTGTAAAAATGTTTTATAATTGTTTACTATCTTTTGATATGGGCCCTGATTCCCCATTTTACACCTGTATGCCTCACAGATAGGATATAATGTGAAAAGCCTGGTTTTGCAGTGCCCCACTCATCTGTGAGTCTTCATATAAGCTAAGACCCAGGACTTGCACACCAAGCCTGCTTTCTTCTCTTGCTAAATGTAGCAATGTGCCATCAGTAGAATCAAACTTATTATCTAGAAGGTTAATAAGTTTCTCTTCCAACAACTATTTTCTTAACTTACTAGGATATAATCTGATTTTTTGGAGGAGCAAAATTGATTCAGGAAGAAGAGGGAAACTGAAAGGTAGGGGGACATCATTAAGAAATTGCAACTTTTTTTCTTGTTAGTGTTATGGGATTTATCTGTTTTCTGTGATACTGAAAGACAATGTGAAGTGGGACAGTGTTTCTGTAATATCTTAAAATATAATTTGGAAAAGACCTTTGGCATATATTTTCTTTTTCCAAGAAACACATTATTCTCTTTTAACAGCTCTGCCAACAAAGGGCATAAACTGGAAACAATGGGCAACTGGAAACGTATAGAAACATGGGAGACAACAGAAAACAACCACACTTTTAAAAATTCTATTAATGTGAGAGGATTGAATACATGGGAAAACCTGGAAATATTAATACTGAATTATTTAGAAGGAAAAATAAATACTGAGTGTGGCTGGACAGTTCACAGGAATAACTTAGGCCCTTTTAGTTCAGAATTCATCCCTTAACAGATCAACCTTCAAAATATTTTAAGTAGCCACACAAAATTTTCATTATAACAATGGCCCTAAGTACATACTACTCAAAGCATGCAATGTCATTTAGAGTGTTTGATACTGATTCTCACACTGGATAACTCCCATTGCAACACAGAAGTCTCTAAAGTTGACTGTACAGCTATTCCAACACAAATAGACTAGTTTAGATCCTTCTGCAAATAAGGAATTCATATGACAGCAAACTCTGCTTTTTGTTAATCCAAATTTAGACCTTTTATTAATCTCTTCTTCTTTGTAATGCGCTTTCTGAAGGATTTTAGTGTCCCCCTGAACTTCCTCTTTCAACCAAACTACCAAACTCTCCTACATTTCTCCTAGGTAAGAAGTCACAGACCACTGTGATCATTCTCCCCGCTGTATTCTGAATCCTCTGCCTCTGTAGAATCCTATCTTTAGAAGCTGGGTGCCTGAAGTGGGCCCTTGTCAGCTCTGCAGAGAATATGAATAGTTTCTTATGTAGAAAGACAGCTTTTTGCAGAAACAGTCATGATTTAAAAGTACTGTGTGCTATGTGAACAAACAAATGCAAACAGAGAGAAGGTGACAGCCCAAATATTCAGATGGTAAAAGCAAGAACTAGTCTTTTTTAGTTTAAATAAATTAATTTTCTGTCTCTGGATATCCATAATTTATGTTTTTATTTTGTTCACCTTGTATTTTTAAGTATCAACTGAATGACAATGAATAATCAATCAATAGGAACACACTGAACCACTGCTGCACACGTATCAGTCCCTGCCAGTTTCATCGGAAGTTGTTGAGCAAAAATTCAAATACTCCACCTGAAGAATAGCAGGATGTTTAATAGTTAGGGAGCTAAATAAAGAGCTATAAGCCACCTCTCTAATGACTCACTATTAAGCTTTTTTATATCAACCCAGTATAGCACAGCCACATATGTATATGCATACATGAACCCCCCCACACTCCCCAATGCTAAATCAAACAATCACATGGAAACAACACTCAAAAACCTATATTCATTCTTATTAAAAGGTCACAAATTCTTTCCTCATATATAGTATAATTTATTCTCAATTGTTTTAGGAATGTGGAAAATATTATGACATGAAATGTAATTTGGGAGCATTAAGAAAGTTAAATGTTTATATTCAGTAAACGCCCTTGATCCTTCTTCTGTAGCCAGTGTGCATAGTGCATATATTTTAAAACGACAGATTTAAATATAACTGCATTCCCATTTTACTCACTGGCCAATCTACAGACTGTGACTGGTTCCCAACTCCCATTTTTAAGTAAATAAATTTATACATATGCTGGAAGTTCCTCCACCAGACATTCACGCTTGGAATACACTGTTCCCTTTCCTAAAGATCCTAAGTTCAGTCAAAGAAGGAAAAAAAAAATCTCTTGAGGACCCTCCTATTTCCCTCCTCTCATACGTCTGGAAAAAAATATGCTGAAGGAAAATGAGCTCAGATTTGTACATGAGTCCTTCTTTTTTGATTGACAATGAATATTATATAGGCATGTTAATGTTAGGGATTTTTGGCAGAATTTCTACAGAATCAAAATGTTATCCAGAAATTCTTCTTGAAACAGTTTTACTTGAGTGAATATATTTGGAAGTGCCTTTCAAAAATTTTCCCTTTTAGTAGTTTGTGGGGATTTTTTATTTTAATATAAGAGGTTCATAAATTTGTTAACGAAGTTTACCAAAATTTTAACAACTTCAGCAATGGGACTATGACCCATTTTAGGGATCTTATTTACAAAAATAACCCCCAACAAACCAACAAAAAAGAGCAAAAAGTGCTACCTAATAAGAAAATATATTTTTAAGACATTTCTGAAGTATAGCCATACTTGAATCCTCAAGTTGTAATTTTGGAAAGTTGTGAACCCTTAAAAAAAGTTACAAAAAATATAACAGAATCAGCAAATATCTGGAGTGTTATCTGACGTTGGCTCTGTCTTGTCTCCTCTGTGGATTATTCCATAGTCAGGAGCTTTGATCAAGTCCACCTCTTCACTAGTTCTCATGAACTTCACTCTGAAATTTGCTGTTCCAGAATCCTAAAGTTGGCCTATGGAGACACAGCTTGGAAAGGCCTGATAGAAACTGGTCCTTGTGAACTCAACACCATGAAAAAATAAATGAAATCACTTTTTGCTGTTTCCACGCTGTGGAATTTGCTATTAGTGTACTACTTCACCACCTGCAGTATAGAGGGAAGAAAAAATGTTTTTTGCTGGGCAGAGGAAGTGAGTATGAGGTAAAAATCAGAGTAGAGTGTAAGACAAAAAGTGGTAAGAAATTTTAAAACAATCTTAAGCAAATAGTGACAAACCTAGACTCCATGAAAAAAGGGTGCACTACATAGCCTTCAAGTTGCCTTCAACTTCATCTCAGTTTGATTTCTTCTGTTTACCATAATTAAAGAAACACTAAAAATTTTCATTTGCTTCAGGAAACATGATTGCCATTTCAAAATACATCTAAGTGCACCCTCAGTGAGTTCACAGACAGCAAGTTGGTGAGTGTTGATCTGCTGGAGGATAAGAATGCTCTGCAGAGGGGTTTGGACAGGCTGGATTGATGGGCTGAGGCCAAGTTCCACGTTCTGCACTTGGGTCAGAACAACCCCAGGCAGCACTAGGGGCTGGGGGAAGAGTGGCTGGAAAGCTGCCTGGCAGAAAAGGACCTGGGGGTGCTGGCAGAGAGCAGCTGAACATGAGCCAGCAGTGTGCTCAGGTGGCCACAAAGGCCAATGACACCCTGGCCTGGATCAGCAATGGTGTGGCCAGCAGGAGTAGGGCAGTGATTGTCCCCCTGTACTGGGCACTGGTTGAGGCTGCCTTGAGTCCTGTGTCCGCTTTTGGGCCTCTGAATCCAGAAAAGACATCGAGGTGCTGGAGCCGGTCCAGAGAAGGGCAATGAAGCTGAGGAAGGGTCTGGAGCCCAAGTCGTATGAGGAGTGGCTGAGGGAGCTGGGGTTGTTTAGTCTGGAGAAAAGGAGGCTCAGGGGAGACCTTATCACCCTCTACAACTGCCTGAAAGGAGAGTGTAGTGGGGCAGGGGTTGGTTTCTTCCCTCAAATAACTAGTGATAGGATAAAAGGAAACGGCCTTATATTGTACCTTAAATGTGTTTAGATTGGTAATTAGGAAAAAAAAATCTTAATGGAAAAGATTGTAAAGCTCTGGAACATGCTGCCCAGGGAAGAGGCTGAGTTGCCATCCCTGGAGGTATTTAAAAGACATGTAGGTGTGGCACCTGGGCACATGGTTTAGTGGTGGGCTTGGCAGTGCTGGAGTAATGGTTCGACTTGATGGTCCTAGAGGTCTTTTCAAACTGAAGCCATTCTGTGATTCTGTGTTCTTCCAGCAATGCACCTTATCTTCTGAGATGCCAGCAGAAGAAGAGCTCAGTAAATGTTGTGATTTTCTTTCTTCCATTATATTAAGCAAACAAATTAATATGAAAATATTAGAAGTGAAAAATTATGGAGAAGACCAGCTGATAGTTCCAAATCATTAACAAATACAATATATAACAATGTCCTCATCCAAAACCACTCATCATAACAGCCTGAGAAAGAATGCAGTCATGGTATTTCCTCCCACACCAGAAAAGCAGAGACAATCCTAGGAGAAACTCCTATCCTATCCTATCCTATCCTATCCTATCCTATCCTATCCCATCCCTGACTTCTGCTGACTATCCAAACCAAAAAGTGAACAAGGAATTACCCCAAAAGTTTCTCTGGAATGGATATCTGGTTAGACAACATTTTATCAAGAAAAATTGTGATAATCCACAGCACAGACACATGGGTGCAGGATAGCACATTTGAGAGCATTTTACACCAAATTTCTCTTCTCTGAGTGGTTCTTTGTTCAGAGCTACTTGCTGCATGGTAAGAATATGCAGAGTTGTCAAGCAGCAGCTGACTTGCCAAACAAACTACTTCCTTCTATAGTCAACTGTGTACACCCAGTTCATTTCTGAACATCCTTGGGAGGAGTTACTCTAGAATTGTTGCTGGGAAGCCTAACTACAGAGAACTGACTCCATCAGTTTAGGAAATCAGAACAAAACACACAAAAACCCACCCCAAAATATGCAAATAAAATGCTTCTTTAATTCACATTAACTTCATCTGATGTCTTTAGGACAAAACAATTTTGGCTTAGGGCTTATTCAAATGTTAACAGTAACGTGCAAACATTGAACTGTTTGAGAAAAAGTAACACTTGTTCACTCCATCCATTCCAACATAAATAGAAATAAATGCTTTAAGATATGAAGGGCCTTTGCATTTGGATGGAGTAGAAAGGCTTTCACATAACATGCTATGCTGAGAGTTAAAGCTTCAGTAGTTCAGCCTGCTTTTTCTTGTTGCAAGTGCATGAATGACAGATGCTAAAAGAGTCCTTGTTCTTTTGTTAAATAAACAACCCTGAACTGAGCACTCACAGAAATAAAACAATGTCAAGTTTTCTATACTTTTAAAAGTTTGTAACACTGAGTTCAGACATGGAGATGGGATTATAAGCAGTTTGATAAAGAGTCTAAAAGTATTCTAGTGCAAAAGAGCCACATTGTTAGAATAGTAGAAGTCTACATATCTTCCAGAGGAGAATGTAGGGTCTGTACTAGATACATTAGTCTCCTTCTCAGGCAGTGGAAGCACACTATTATTAAAAAGATAAGATAATTATGGATGCCTCACCTCCCTGACATTAATATAACTGGTCTACACTAGGAGAAAAATTCTGTGAAAGATCATTAAATGTTCTTTCCTTTTACCAACCTTTTACAGACTTCATCCACATCAGAACTTCTGCTGCTGCAGCTGCTCCCCAGTAGCAATGATTTCACTGGCTTCCTGTGAAAGATCAGACACAAGCTGGAAGAGCACTCTTGTCTTCTTCATCATCTTGCTAAGATGAACTCAGAGGATTTGTTTCCATAGCTGACTTCTCTTTTAGATGCTCACTAAAGTATTTTGTTCTTAAAAAAACAGGAGGGCGTGGGAGGGCAGGAAGAAAACTAAAGTTGGGGGAAAAACCCCTATGTTGGTCCTTCACTTCCATGAACGTAGCCAGCCTATGGCTGCTGGGAACAAGTTAACATTGTTTAATGTCTGCACTAAAAGAGAGCAGTAGAAACACTGACCTGTGAACCAAAATCAGTAACTTGCAACTTAACTTATTGCAACTTAATATATAATAAAAATAATGGAACTGATGAAAGACCTGCAAACGGCATTGAGCTGACAGGCTCTTTGCTAAACACCCCATAGGCCACGCTCTGATCTGTTACAGCAAAGTAAGACTGAAATAGAATGAAGGTTTGAAAAGCAACTCTACCAAAATCTGTGAGCACTGCCAACCACGTCTCTGCTCAAGCTCCTATTTTTCCACAGTGCAACTGAGAGCAGAAGCTGGCCTGCTTCCTTCACACTGCATTCTCAGGGGTTAGAATAAAAAATACTGTGTGTCTCCCAGCACTAAAATTTGATGCAATTTGAAGAAAATGAAGAAAATGATCTTGCTACAAGATCTATTTTTGCCAAGACTAAAAATGCAATAGAACTATGTTTTCCCCAGTCCTAAAGAAAAAGTTTGTTATGATGTTTGGAATCAAATTCCTATGGTTTAGTGATTTTCTCATAATATTAGGCAGTTTGAACACTAATGAAGATGAAAAACTTTATTCTGTCTCTATGCAGCTTTTTTTTTTGTGCAGAAGGGAAAATAATGTATTAATGATGTAATTAGGATATTAAAATAGTGTATTATTTCAAAACTGATTAATTGTGTAGTTACAAAGTGAGCAATATTCGTGAGATAAGGCATAAGACTCATGTGGTAAAGATGGATTAGAAAACATGAACATTTTTATTCAAGTTCTGTTTCATTCCCCTTTTCAATTCAGTGTCACTTGGCCAAGTATTTCCTTTGATCATAAATATATTTTCCTAAGGATGTAATATTTCATTTGAAACAGAGCACAAATTATCTTTCTAAAATAATAAAAAAAAAGCCCCTATACAATCTTTTGGCAGAAAGTATTAAAAGAATATACATATCTCACAGACAAAACGTGTGTCACTTGGCTTCATTAAATAAAATTTCAGGAAGCTTATTTGAAAAAATATTGGAAATACACACACAGAATGCATAATACTGCCACCAAGCACATTCTGGTGGAACTGAACACAAGTCTTATTTAAGCCTCAATCGTGTTAAAAGATTATGACTTCCATGTTCTATCTTGGTTACTTCTCAGAAATGGACAAACACTAGATTTGAATACAGGGACAATTTAACAGCTTTGATCATCCCCTGGGCCAATGTCCCAATCTCTGAAATGCAGATGAACTGACACCCATCTAATCTGAGCTCCTGTACAGTATCATCTGAGTGGAAACTCAGTATTTTTGTGCAATGAAATAGGAATACAGCATTATTAGGAATATTAGAAAATCTTTAATGGAATCAATTCCTGCTTGAAGAAGGGTCAGTCATGAAGTCAGACCAAGCTTCTCAAGGTTTATCTATTTGACTCTTCAAAGCCTTCAAGGATGGTGCCTGCACAGCTTCACCAACAACCAGTTCTGCTGCCTGACTGCTTCTGAAGGGAAGAAGCTTTTCCTTATCTCCAGACACAACCTCCCCTTTTCAACTTAGGCCTGCTGTCAGTTGTCCTTCCACCACCATGGAGTCCATTTCCACCTTCTTAACAACCTCTCCTTGGGTACTGGAGGCAGCTGTTTGACAGATCCCCAAACCCAGCTGGTGCCAGGCTGGACAAGCCTTGTTCCTGCAGCCTCCCCTCCAAGCGCAGGGGCAGCAATCCCGCAGAGAACGCCTGTGGCCCCTCGCACACCCCAATGCACTTCACTGGCCTCTTTCTTGCACCAGGAGGCTCAACACTTGATATTACCTTCTAAATAAGGCCTAGTAAACGCTGAGTAGAGGGGGATAATCACTTTCCCAAGCTACTGGCTATGCTCCTGTGATTACAGTCCAAGATAATGTCCTTCTTTGCTGCCACAGGCTACTACTGGCTCACATTCAGTTTGCTGTCTAGCAAGACTCTCCCAGTTTTAGCAGTATTGCTACCCCAGTCAGTGAGCTCACAGATTTTATATGTTCAATAGGGCTAATGCTGTATCATACACCTTCCAGAAAAACTGCCAGTCTTCAAGTTAACACTGCAAAGAGCTGCTCCACTAAAAAAATATGCTATCTTTTTTTTCATTTTGGTATGGCAACAACAGCTAGAGAATTTCAGTGGGAATTCTAGAGCTGACACACAGATAAAGGAATTCAGTAAATATAGGAGATAAATTATGTATTTGTAGGCTGGATTGATTGAACTGATACTAGCAGCTTTGGACTGACTGCATTCCCTTTTACACTGGTGGACATAACAGAATCAGCACAGTCAAGATATACAAAATGGCATTTGCTACAGCTACAATATGGTCTATATCAATTATTTTCTCTCTTTTTTCAATTCTGCCTCTATCAGGAGATATCCTAAAGAATTAACTGGAGCAAACATTGTTTGAGGTAGACATGCACTTCCTCCACACACAGTAAGGCCCTGGGTGTATGCTCATCTACAATGCAAGACCTGCATTTCCAAAATGTAACCTGATTTTGTATCCTACACTGGATACAGTGCTTTTGTAGCCAGACCATTTGTCTTTGTTTGAAGACAGGTGTGTCTGCTAGGAAAAGCAGGAGCTTCTCTTGCAATGTAGAATGCAAACCTCCTCTATCCGAATTGCTATAATATCAGAATTAAAGGGGCTCTCAGGCAAAGATATTGGGATAGGAATAACAATTCTTTACAAGTGTGTCCAACAAGATAAACAAAATAACAACAATAACTACAGCATTAACAAACAGAGCTAGGAAACAGTCACAGTTTTCTCTGATGCTGGCAACTTTCTGGAGCAAGCAGCAGTCCCGAGGAGTATCTGAAGCTCGGCGGCAGTAGCCGGAGCTACAGAAATGTCTTGGCTAGACAGGTGAAACAGCAAGGAGAAACTCAGAGCAAAACTGGAGAAGCAGTGGATGCAGGACAATGGGGTAGCAGCTCCCGGCAGGGCAGGGAGAGACCAGGTTCCAAATTC
>VZTB01012152.1:98498-162728 GCA_013397245.1 Thryothorus ludovicianus | reverse complement strand
AAAAAATAAAAAGCATAAATCAGCCCAGTGCTATCTTCAAAAAGAAGTACTGGGATTAAAGGAGAAAGAATGTGTTTGCATTTTGCTATTACAGAGATATATGCAACAAATTGTTTTGTCAGGAAGCCTGTATTGTATTTTGTGTTTTGTTGCATGTGTCTACATGTTAGAAGCAGAGGAAAGTTGTGTGAATCTTTCATACTCAAAGCAAGAATATAATCATGGATCCAGTCATATTTCTACGCTCAGAAAACTTACTAAAAATCTCTACTTTATGAATATTTTTAGACTGGGCAAAACTGTAATATAATTATTGAATTGTCTCTTTGCAGCTATTTATAATATCCTGTCTTTCAGCCTGAAAAATCCATGTGTTTCAAGGGATTTTGGTCTTCAGGGATGTCAGCTGTGACTAGAGCTTAAAGAGATATCTATCTGTGTTTAATTGCTCTACTCCTAGACGTGCATTTATGAGTACTGTGGGACAGGACACGAATTATTTCTGTCCATACGTTAGAAGTGCAAGACATTTTGATACTTTTGGTTTTGTTTTCCCCGAGAATAGAGAGAAAAGATGAACATTTCCACAAAAGAGCACGGAAGAGAGGCAGGAGGAAGGATGTGACACTAAACATGATGCTTGCTAGCAGTGTTTGTTATTAGTTCCTACTGGGTGTGCTTAGCACTTTAATAGCAATTATACTGTTTTTGTTGTAGGGCTGATAAATTTTGTATTAAGAAATTGCTTTTCATCCAGCATTTTGCATTTCATCCAGTACTTTACGAAGATGGGAAATGCACTTTCTTTTGACAGATGTTGTATTTAAAGCTGGGGGTTCTGTTCACTCAAAGTTGCACAGATAATGGATAGTAAATTAGGAAGAGTGTCACTTGATTGCTGCTTTTCTACTCTTTTTACAAGAGAGATACTTTTAAAAAAAATATTTTTGTGTACAGTAACATGCAATAGCCTACTTTTAAGGCATACTATAACTTCAAAACCTGCACAAGCTGATGAGAGCACTTAAAAAACATTTATATCTTGCTTTTTTTGCTAAATCTTTCCAGGAAAGTCTTGTCTTTTTGTGCTCAGAGAGGGTTTAAGGGCATAAAGTTATGGAAGTTTTTCTTGATTAAAATAGTCCTGCCCTCTGTTATAGTAAAGTATGAAAAAATCTGTGTTCCAATTGAATGTCTTCAACTACAGAGTTGCATTCCTTAGTTGCTTTTTTTCAGTTTTCATCTATATGTTCAGTGATGTTTAAAAACAAAGAGGTTACATTTTTTGGTACTCTGTATGGCATGAAAGGCTTTCCTAAGAGGGAAGACAGTTCTGTAATGAACAGCAAAGCTCCCAAACGCTTGAAATATTCCTGTGTTTAATGTCTGAGCTGATGCCCGTGTATAAAATTAATAATTGCTTGAATTTTGAACAATGAAAATACAGGGGAAATTACAACATAACAAAGGCAAACTATGCAAGTGAAAGTATCAGCTGGAAGAATAATAGCTTTATTTGACAGTGTTTTGACATCATTGATGTACTGTTGTCACTGGAGACTTTCCTTTCTGTGTTTGTGATATACTATTTCAATCCATATTATCCCAATAGAATCTCAAACATTGAAAAGATCTGATGTGTGATAGTCTCTTACTAATATGTGAGTTGACATGTTGATTGTTCTTTCATATCTGGGACTTGTGAGAATTCTGTTAAAATACAATTCACCAATACTAATAAAAGATGCACAGTTGACAAAGGGGATACAGGTGTTTTGAAAGTGATTAGCATGTAAAAAAGAAAAGTGGCTTCTCTACTCCATTTTGTGGGAAGTAAAAGTAAAACTAAACTAAGTGCATGATTAATGGTATCTACAGTGGTTCCTGTGCAAAGCTAATGACAAGTTTATTATCCTCATTGAATAGACCAGTAATGCAAATCTGAATGCAAGAGACCTCTAGAAATCTAAAACTTTAAGGTTTCTATTTTTGGGAAAGGCACATAATGGTTATAATTATTCCTAATTTTTATACAGCTCTTTCACTGGGTGTTTTTTCCCCAGTAGGCAGACACTCATCAGAACAAGCAGGTCTGGGGGAAAAGGGAAACACAAAAGAAGTGGGAAAATATTCCTTAGGAAAAATTTGAAAAAATAACAGTTACTGCAGATGAACATTTCCACGACTGACCTGTCCAGGAAATGTCTGTGCAAGCCCCCAGGTTCAACCTGGCAGTGTTTGGTGGTCTGCAGCTCAGGTGTGCTCACAAGTGAGGAAGGGATCCTCCTCTGCTGTTTTGCTGTGCCACTTGCATTTTGCTCTCCCTCGTAGCTTGTGTGGAGCAGAGTTCCCCCACCACAGCAGGCAGACTGGGGCACGGTGTAACAGCTCTGTCAGGCTTGTTAAGGTTTCTCTAATCACACAGTCAGGAAATTTGTGTGTTTAGACATGAGTACAGTGATGTGGAGAAAGTCCCTTGGAGAAATATGGGATGAACAGAACTTCCAAGGTCAGGTCTGCATCCACTCAGGTGCCACATATGAAAGCAGTGAGAAGAAGGAGATATTGGTGGAAGAATTTGGTGCAGAACAGCCATCTGAAGACAGCCTATTATTCTTTTGCTAATCTGTCCTGCTGTCACCTGTAATCTCATCCCAGGAACAAAAAAATGCTGTGATGTGATAAAGCAGGAAGGAAAGATGAAGTGTTCTTTCTTTCCCACAAAGCCTGGTGAGTAAGGACTCTTCAGATTTTTTATACAACATTGGTTGAATGTGAGAAAACGTGTTTGAGATTGAGAACACAGTGATAGGAATTTCCATATGCAGTGATAAAATTTTCAGGGTTTTTTTTTTCTTGCAATGAACGTGTATCTCTAGGTCATAAAGAAATAGTCTTAAAGCTACTGTATCTTGGGCTTCACTTTAGATACTTCTGTTCGTTCATCCCTGGCAAAAGCTGCTTTGTCTTCCCAGTATGGATTAGAGGTATCAGTGTATCTATCTGAAGATGAACGAGATGCTTTGGTTTGCTCTCTGCATATTGTCTCTGGAAAATGGGCTCCATTTCTTCATTTAGTACACTAGTTACTATGTTTCTGGTAAATATTTCAATCCTAGGCATAAAGCAGCAGATGGGAATAAAAATTGTGGGTGCCAGGATGTGTGGGAGAGGAAAGGACTGTTACATTATGAAAGGGAATGCAGTGTTCAAAGAGAATAGTCTTTGTGGGAAAAGAGGTGGACTGGACAAAGCCAAGGGCAGGGCTTAGAATGCATAGTGAGAGTGAAGAAAGAGATAAAATAAGTGTGAAGAAAGAGGGAACAACAGATTCCAAAAGTGATTTATATAAAGTTCTCTGTGATGCTGTGGAGGAAAGAGGAAGCAAGTGCAGACGAGAAAGCAAACAGTGGGTGGAGAACTGTGCTAATGCTCCTATCTGCTTCTCGTGTCCTTGGTTGTTCTCAGTGAGTTTATATCTCTGACACTCTTCCATGGAGATGTGCAGATGATGTTTTTTTCAGAGACTGAGCCTCACAGATTAGGATGGGTTAGGTTATTAACCCAGCACTCATAGTAAGACAGGTTTCTACAACTTCACTTCTCAGATGGTTAGAAATAGTCAACTACTTCTCAGTCTAAATTTAATCGTGGCTGTTTTCTTCTTATTCTTGCTTGGGGATTTCTTTAGTACAAATGCTTTTTTTTCCTTCCTTAAATTATAGCTTCCCTGATATATTTTATATGTAGAGGTTTTAATTCTGCCTTTTTCTCATCTCAGCAGCCCCCAGTGCACTCTGTGTGGAGGAGGTTGTGCTCAGCCCCACCCTGGGGGCTCTGGTGCTCCCCAATTTTGTGGCTGCCCCCTGAGCTCCCTGATGGGCAGCAGTGCCTGTTCAGTGCATCACCCACCCAATCCACTGCCTTTCCATGGCTTGTCCCTTGGTGAAGCTCTTCCTCTTGACAGTTCCTGACATCCTCTATATAATGGAAATAAAACAGGAGCTGACAGTTTGCAACATTATAAATAAATACCCCACACTGTGAGTGATACACAAATGTTGTATTCCTTTCAGTTGTAGAAGATGAGGCTTTTAGAGTATGTTACCACTGGCATTTTTGCCTGTAACAAGGGGCTTAGACTGCAGGCTAGGGAATGCTAAATAAATTTCTCAAGCTCTAATGCCATCTATTTTTTTAAACAATGTCGAATTGGAGCTGGTGACCTTGTCATTGCAGAAATAGAAAATTTTATTTTACAGTTTCCTCTAGCTGTATTAGCAAAAAATCTGTTGTGAAAATAAGCAAAAAAATGCACCCATGTTAAATACGTGGTTTTATGCCCAGTCTAATGAAGATGCCTCCAGCAATCAGAAGCCACTTAAGTGACAATAAACAAAACAATATCTGATAATATGCCTTTCTGTTCATTCACATCAGTGAAGTTATATTGTATTAAAGAAGTAACAAGTAAAACTACCTATGCAGAATAATTCTAGTTTGCAATCCCAAAATTTTCCCCTGCCTTTTTTTTTAATGACAACCTCTTATTCTTCTCAGAGTATTATTGCAAGCTGCTTTAAGCACCCTATCATTAATCCTGAAATATGTATATATCTTCCTGCATTGTTAGTCAGATGAATGTGCTGTAGCTCTTATGATCGCCTGAAGGAAATTACAACTCAGTGAGAAATATTTATATTGTAAATTTTCAAAATATTACATGATCTCAAATCCAAATATATAATTGCCTTCTATTACAGATAGAAAGGATGTGATTTAAAAAGAAAAGTACTTCCAGGAACTGGCAAGCAAATGGTGTCTAAATTTTACCTAATTTATGTGATCTTTTAAACCCTTTAAGCCATCAGGTGTCTGAAGTCTGGTAGGTACCTGAGATTTTGCCACTAAACTTCTTCCTGTGTCTTCAGTCCATTGCCTGCTAGAGCTGCCAAAGTCATTCCTGGCCACCCTAAGCACAACCCATGCTCTGGAGA
This sequence comes from Thryothorus ludovicianus, assembly GCA_013397245.1. Lineage (NCBI taxonomy): Eukaryota > Metazoa > Chordata > Aves > Passeriformes > Certhiidae > Thryothorus > Thryothorus ludovicianus. The sequence goes on along the minus strand of VZTB01012152.1, from coordinate 157,731 downwards.
AAAGTGCTCAGTCCATGATTCTTTAATTTAATTTATCATGGAGAGTGTTTCTCCTCAGGCCTCTTGCCCAGAGTGACCCTAGAGGAAGGAGTGTCCTGTCCATGCTGCTGGGGTTTAAGGTCTGCTCTTGTTCCTAAACTCCCCTGGTTCCAGTGGCCTCCCCAAGGGCTGTCTCCCTGCTGGGAATTGCTAAAGCACATGGCCTTTTCCAAACCTATTTTAGGGACTTTTTTTCTTGTACCTGAGGTTCACGTCCTTGCTCCTTAGCTGTGACAAGCTTTGTCACAGGTCAGAATCTCTTGGTGGTCCCACACACTGATTGCCTTTTAAGTTCTAGAGGAAAATCCGTGCCCAGCTTTTCTAGGTGTTTTCCAGCATCCAGGGACTCCTGGACAGTGATTGCATCTAGCAGTGCTTTATGTTTGTAGCTGCTAAACTGAACTAGAAAAGACCATTGCAATCGTACTCTCCAAAAGTCCTTTTTTTGACATGGACAGATGGTAAAATTGTTCTGTTGCTCTTTTGTAAAGTGCCCCTAATCTCTTCTGTAAATGAGGAATAAAACTTCTATCTGAAAATTTTCCTTGGTACATGAAAAGATTCCCAAACTTGTAACCGTGAATTAAATAAGTAAATGCTCTGTTATTAGTCTACAATGTTTTAGAAGATGTAGTGATGCTATTTTTACTAATTTTACTAAGAAAACTTAATGGAGAAGAAAGAAACATTACAGTTTTAGCTTTTTTGTGATATAATAGCTCTTTTAAACTCTAGGAGGTTTTTTGTGCCTTTTATTGAGACAAATCCTGAAATCCTTATTCTTTCCTTCCTCAGGACAATCTCCTTTTAACTTCAGTGAGGTAATAAGGCTTATGCTGCTTTGTAAAGTACTTTGAGATCTATGGTGAACAAGATTTAAGTATTATTGAAAGGGAAATTTGATTGAGTTTAAATTAAATAAGGAACTTCAGGATTCAGTTTAGGGAGGTTGTTCTTTTTTTAACCACATGGTTCTTTATGCATTCATAACTTCAGACTTTGGTTCCAGTAGTGAATTGCTCTGCCTTGTAGGAGAATGTAGGAGAGACACTTGTGGCAGACTTTGGAGCAGGGCTACCTTCCTGCTCTTGTACACAGTCTGGCACTTCATGGATACATTTGCTAGCAGAATTACTTGTTTAAATAATTTACTTTGACATGTGGCTGCAGCATTACAAGGAAAATACAGAGTCTTTATTTCAGCTTAAGTAAAACCTGCCTCAGACCAGAGTTTGTTCTATTAGCTGGGGCCAGCAGGGTCAGAACTTTAATGGAAGAGCCCAATAAGGTACATTACAAGTAATTTTAGTTTCTGATCTTGGTCAAATTCATGAAACATGAATAATGTTGCTTATAGAAATGAAATTTCATGAAGATGCAGGCATGTGTTTTGAGAGAAAATGATAAATGAAGCGGAAGTAAAAATGGAAAAAGTGTAATCATATCAGTTTCCTATTGACTTCTATTGAATTAGTCATATCCGCTACTTAAGTGTTTTGTAATCTACTAAAAATGCTTTTATAGTGTAGAAATTTCATTTTATGAGTTTCACATAATGCAATCAAAACATTTAGACTGACATATTCATGGTAAGAAATTTTATCCACATATTATTTTGCGATTTTTTTTTTTTTTGATGGAAGGTTATACCTCTAATGTTGTACAGAAGTATCTTGACAGAAAATACAAGAGTTATGTAATAGCCTGCAATTCATTGTTTGCCAGTGTTTTGGGATGATAAAATAAACTTGTGAAGGAAATGCTAAATTTAATCTAGCATTGGAATATACCTTGACACCAAGAGGATCTACTGCCACGTGCTTTTGAAGCTCATGGAAATCCTGTCATTGACTTAAAAGTAAAGTCTGCTTGACACTGAAACAAATTTTGTAAGTTTTTCATGCTTCTCAATACAAAAAGGAAGAGGGGAACTGGAGGAGAGAGGCTACCCAGATCTGGGTCATACACTACAGAAATGTTGATAGTGCCATCATTTGGGAGAGGATGAGGAGGAGGAGGAGTGCAGATGTGAGGGTGTGTTGCAGTTCGAGTGCAGCAGCCAAAGATCTCTGCCGTAACCTGGGAGGCAAAGGGTGCACTGGTAATCCTGTGATGTGGAGCTTCTGTCCAAACTCCATTTCCTCTCACATTGGTGAGGGATTTCCCCGTGTAGGCAATGCCAATATAATTTCTTTTGTGTCTCCTGCCACATGGTACTTCACTGTCAGCTGATTATTGTATTGCCATGTCAGACTGAATAAGGGAGGCTCACTGAAAGGGAAAAAATTTGAATTCACTTGAAAATGGTTCTCTTCAGAGTTGCCCTAGTGTAAAAGTAGTTAAATTTAATAAATTATGAGACTAGATTTCATTGGGTTACACAGACCTAAGCTGGAGGGCACTTGAAAATCAATTTACATCTACCTACCTGTTGGTAGAAGGCTTCCATTTCTGCTCTCCAGCACAGCCCTTTTGGAGAGTGCTGGTCTGAAGACTTGAGCTTTGAGGTACAATAATTCTTGCAAATAAATATTTGAAAATTTCCAGGCACTTTACGTGTCTGAACATTTCAAGCTGTACCTTTGCAATATTTGTGGAGGCTGCAGCTCAAACTGTGCTCAATTCCTGTATGCTTGTTTGCCAGAATTTGGTCAAGGGTTGCTGCAGAGCCTGAATTGCAGTCGGGCAGATTATATAAGACACTTTATTTCTGTCTGTCACTGTATCCATCACAAACACGGTTGACTGGGTCAGAATTCCTCCTCTAGGCACTGGCAGAGGAGGCTGCTGGGTCTGGCTACTACAGCAGATCTCTGTGGACTCACTTCCTGAGCTATCACGTCCCAGTTGTGGCTTCCATGTAGAGAAAAACATCTGGTTTCTTAATATGTTCTGGGCCCAGCAGCTGTGTAATGACTCTTTGGAGGTCAGGTACAAGTATCAAGGAAGTCTTTCCTCTTGTTTTTGTGGTCTTGTGGTTTGTTTTTTTTTGGTTTTTTTTTGTGCATCTGCTTTGAATGAAGCAAAAGGTGCAAAATGTCAATATTTACTGAAAAAAAAAAAGGAACTTGTTAGTGTTGTCAAAACCCAACATTTTTTAAAATGGGAAAATATGGTTTCAAGGGGTAAATGTCACCTCTTTTAGGTTTGCAGGATATGATGACAGTGGGAACTGTGTGTGGTGGTATTTAACATTTGCAGGAGGGAAAACTTGGTTTGTGAAGTCTCTGTGTGTGACTTGAACCACTTGAGAGCAAAATAGGAAACAGATCATGTGAAGCAGGTATAACTAAAATGATTCTCCATCTTTTTGTGAGGAGGACCAGAAGCAAAGGTGTGGTTCCAGAGCTAAGGCTAATATAACTTTTTGAGGGCTCTTCTACGTTTTATTTCAAAGTAATGCTTCTCCCGATCTTTAATTAATATATATTTAAACACTATATTTAAATATTTAAATACTGTGTTTAAATTCAAATCATTAAGATATTTGAATAAATTGAAATCTAAGTATTTAATGGACTTCTTAAATAATGCCTTTATTTGCTGAAACCAGCTTTTACCTCAAATTTTAGGGAACCTGTTTAGCCCACAAGATACTAATTTCTTATTTCTCAAAGTCTTCCATCTGAAATGAATGCAAATAAGAAGACATCTTGAAATGAGAAAAGGTTTACCTCTGTGTACCCAAAGCAATGGGTATTTTATGCTCAAATGGAATTTTACATCAACAAAGCAGGAAACTGAATGCACCCATGAGCACTTACTTAAACTTGTGAATAGAGTTTAAGAAACCAACTGCTGTGTTGAATTCCTGGAGCTCAAAAGTTTTAACACATCGACACACACCAACTTAAGCACATCTGAAAAGTTTTTTTTAGTTTTTCAGCTGACGAAGTTTGGGATGGTTGTAGTGCTAATATACAAAATATTCCAAATATGAAACCACATACATTTTATTCCAGGACTTGTTAAAACTAGTAGAAGTCTTTCAATCGACTTGGATGGACACTGGATTGAACACAGAATGGATATTTTAGTTTAAATAAACAAGAAACATATGGCAGACAGCTGATGTTCTTTCTGTTGTTTGTTTAGCTAACAGCTTCTTGAGAGAATCACTACATTTGTTATTAGTATATAGATTAAGGATGAGATTAAATAGTCTTCAAATTGCCTACCCAAGTTTGTTCAATTTTTGGAGGCAAACTGAGTAAATTAAGCCCTGAGATAGGTGACTAAGATATCTTAATTCAGAATATTTGTCCTTCCACATCTAATCTGCTTTCCGGAGACTGGGGCTTTTTTTTTTTTCCTCCCAGTTAGTTAATTCAGCTACTGATTCATTTGAGGTGTTTGAAAAGAATGGCTGAAAGCTCAAAATAAAAATGCATATTATCTATTATTTAGCAAATATTTATTTAGCTCGTACTAATACAATTCCTTTTATTCATGTTGTTTGCTGCAGGTGCAACACATCTCTTTTTCTTGTATCCGCAAAACATTAAAGACTTCTCCCTATGACGAATACTTTATTTTTTTTAATTCTTTCCTTGCCTTTGGCTGCTATTACAATATGGCATTGGTGGCTGATTGTCTTCTGCTGGAGCACGTTGTGATTTGGTGCCGTATTTTGGTGTCTCCTGGATCTGCAGTCCCCGGGCTGAGCGGTGGCCGAGCGCTGCTCTCGGTGGCTGTTTCAGCAGAGCAGCAGCAGCTCTTATCTCCCTCCAACCTGGTGCAGCATATTAACTATGCCAGCAGTAAACTGAGGCCTGCCTTTAACCATTTTTATTCACGGTTTGTCCCCATTTTGCGTTTGTGCTGTCGGGAGATTTTTGTTTTGTTTCTAGAACCACTTCATATCTCAGTCAGCTTTGCCTTCTTTTCTCTTGTGTTCTCTGTTTTTCATGTTGTTTTGGTTTTTTTTTCCCCCTCAATCATTTCTTTTTATTCTCCATTTCATTCCTGCAGCTCAGTTGAGAAAGAGGCTGTACCTTTTGTCTGGCTGTATGTGTCATGCCAGCTTTACCTACTGCCTATTTAACTTTTGCATCTTCAGTTTACTGTCACACTCTGCTCTCCCTCGTCCAAACTTCTGTCTCCTCCTCCTGAGCAGTCTCTTGGACACAAGGGAGTTTCTTTTGAGTGTTCCATGCACTGTGCAGAGAGCAGACCTCTGCCTGCCACAGCTCCCAGCACCACGTGCCTCACCTTTGTGGTGCTTCAGAGCACCAAACCCTCTTTGATGTACCAGAGGGCAGGAGGGAAGTTTTATGCAAGTTTTACACTCAAGCCTCCTCTCTGCCTTCCATCACTGCTGTTTATCATGTTGCTGACACATGGGTGGAAGCATTTCCTTTTTATGTTGATCCTGGTCTATGCAAAGGCACTGGAAAGCAATTTATGCACTGCTGCAGCTTGTGGAAGCAGCAAGGTATTTTTACAGGTCTGAGATATTACCACAGTTAAATAAACCAGGGTAGTGATGAGGAGGAATAAAGTGAAAGTGGCTGTAGCTGCTGCACATTTCTGGTAGGGAAAAGGTGACATGGGTATTATGTCTTACAGCTTACTCGGGTAAAATGTGTATAACTGCCATACCTGAGGCCACAGCTGGGCTTGGGCACCACAGTGCATTGCTTTGAAATGTATTCATTTACTGACCTATGGGGGGTCTTTGCTTTGTCTTTGTCTTGTCCAAGTCACCTGTGACACGTGGCTGCATAAAGAAATTTTAGATAGGAATAATGCACAGGAAGTTGGGGAAAACTGTGCCAAATAGTGAAGTTAAATTGTTTACCTACTTAAAGCTTGATTCTACACTTCAGTGATGATATTTATATCAGCAGGATGATTTGTGCTGATATCACCTCAGTCTGAGACAAGATGAGGAGCCTGGTCTGATAGGAGAAATGTGAATGTGTATGATTTTGTTTGTGGTTTTTAGTTGGTTCGTAAATATATTAATCATTCAGCAAATCCATTGTGACTGAAAATGAAGATTTGTGCACACAGATTCCTCCCTGCAGCCACAGTTTATGTTTGCATCTGTGAAGTGCACACGCTTAGACCTGTGGTAATTTTTTTTTAAATGCTTCTCAGAGTGCAAATGTAAGTGCTAATTGAAATACTTAGTCTGCTTTGTTTGCATCCTAAAAATTGCATCCACTTAGAGAGAAGTTAGGCTTTAATTGTTTAAAATCTGCTATATCAGGCAGTGTAAATCTTTAAAGGAAGTATGTTTTGCTTTTCACTATGAAAGGCAAGTTATTAAATTTACCAGAATGTAGATAATCTGAAGAGATGAGAGTGTGTACCTCTCCCTCCTATCCATATCAATTTGTTGGAGCTATAATTACTCTTATTTTCTTTTGTAAAACTTATAAACTCCATTTTGTCTGTGCGTAGTGTCCCTGTTACTGCTGTGCTCAGAGTTTCCAGCAGGAGTTCTGTGCAGGCTGGGGTGAAATTTATCCTGATATATTGGCATATATTACAGTAGATTAAACCTTACTGCTTACATCATCATCATCATCAATTTTATTTGGTCATTTCACCAATTTTTTTCCCTGACAGAGTGGTTTAGTTCTGAACTTCAAGCCATGTCTTTGTTAGCAACAGTAAAATAAGTATAAATCTTTCATTCAAGCAAATGCATACTCTTGTGTGTGTTATAAAATATGCTAACATATTTATAAAAGCTCCAAGAGGGTTTTTAAATGACATTATGTGAATTTATCAGCAAGTGGAACTTCTCCAAGTGAAAGTAGTGGTTGTAGTGTTTTTTATTTTTACTACAAGTTTTTATTTGGAGAGAATCGGAGAGTCTGAAGAGAGGAAAAGGAGAGTTCAAATCAAAAAGTAAATATAAATGGAAAATTGCTGATCTATTCCAGTGGCTTAGGAGTGTTATATTCTCTAAAACCCTTCTTTTCTGTGATGCCTGTTTAAAACTGGACAGCAGTGTTCTGCTCTGACTCCTGCCTACAGCAGTGATCACAAGCATCTTGTCACCTTCCATCCCTCCCCATCTGTCCATATTCCCCTTGTCTTGCAGATGGTGAGCTGTCTAGGGCAGGGGCTGGGGTTTTGTTCTCTGCTTACACAGCATTTAGTGAACAGCACTTGGCACAATGGAGTCCTGGTCAAAGACAAAAACTGAAGTTTTATGATGATGAAGCAAGTAAAATTGTCAACTTCATATCCGTTAGAAACTTTGGTTATGTAAATAACCAGTTTCCCCCAGAGTTTTTTTCAAATATTTTACATTGCTGAATTATTTACGGTAAACACAGTCTTACTACTCAGCATAAATTTAAAAGATAATTTTAGTGCAAGAAGAAAATATTTATGAATAGATACCAGAGGAAGAAATAAAAGTGATAGGTTGATGAAAATACACTGATAATGACAATGGTCCAGCTGAGAATATCTCTCATCTGAGAGTTCACTTGGTATTGTAAGGATGATGTTGCACCTGTATAAATTACGTGCTGCATTTGCCCACCTTTGTGATCCATATGCAGCTTGGGAATAGTGGAGGACAAGGGCATTCTGAAAAGATTTTGGGAAAAGGATTACCTTGAAGTACAGTAGGCAGTGAGAAGCCAGAACACAATAGTGCTGCTGGGAGGTGATAATACCATCTGAGGTTTCACTGGGAGCTGGAGGAGCAAGGGGGAAGAAATCAGGGGAGTTTGGGGTGTAATAACAATGAATAACCTTTAAAGAATTGCTACAAGATAGAGGTAGCAGGAGCAGACAGAGCATCCAGGCCCCTGGAGCAAGAGGCCGTTCCTAGCAAGGTGTGCCATTTTTGACTGCAGAAAACTGTGGGCTTGCCTCGGGGAGAGGTCCCTCATGGAACAGGGAAAGGTTGTAACAGGATCTTTCTATAATGTAAATATCATATGTCACCTCCACACTGGGTCTTTTCTCTGCTAGTTTATGTAGACTGAAATGTCAACAACACGCTTCTACTCAGTTTCATGTCACTTGCACAAAATCAACTGTTGCTAGGAAAAAGTGGATTATGAGTGTTTGCCAAAACATAATCCAGTAGATGATGGCTCTGGCTGTGGCCCCAGAATTTAGTGTTTAATGCAGATGTATTTTTATTTCAACATTTTACAAAGACGAGAAACTTCTGCATTTTGAAAAAAAAAAAATGGCAGAAATTGTATGCTTGTATACAATTCTTCTATTCATTATATACTCATATGCACATATATAAATATATAATGATTATATATAGTCATTATATATTATATGCTCATTTCAAATTTAATAATTTGGGAATTAATATTTATTCCTACAGGAATAGAGACAAAGAAAAACATATTGGCCAAGTAGAAAACACGGATAATGTGCTTGTACAAATCATGAGGAGTTTTCAATAAGCAGAGTTACCTGAGAAATGCTGTTGGTGTGGTCACACTACAGCAACAGCTTTTCTGTTTTGTTCTATACAGCACCAAAATCCAATATCCTCCTGGACTCTGACAAGTGTTCTTGCTTTTATATCATTATCCTGGATTCTTGCATGAGCATTCTGTTTGCTTGGACAGTAATTAGAACAAAGTAAGAGGTGGCAGCACTGATTGTCGCTGTGAAGGCTTTCTGTTCAGGATGTTTTCCAAGAGGCAGGATTCTCCTTAGTCTCTGTAGGAATACAGCAGCTGTTTCAGTCTTGCTCCTGGGGCATGGGAGACTTCAGAGATTACCCACCCTCATGGCACCATTCCTCCATGCTCTGCAAATCTGGCTGGAGCTGAGCATGTTTGTATTTGTGTGTGTTCGTGATTCTGTCCTCCACTACATTTCTAAGAGTTCAAATACCCAGAGAAAACATCTGCCTCTGGAAACTAATGGAAAAGATCATTTGTGCTGTGTTAGTCATAGAAATATCTCTTTCTTTAGTTTTTGGACATAGTTTTTTCCTGAGCAATGTCAAGCATTGAAGTTATTGAGTTTAGTGAATTTCAAATCAAATTTAGCTTTTGATCTTGGTGACGTACAGCCCAGAGTACTTTTTTGCAATCAAATATTCCTTAAAATGAGTGCAATGGATGCATTTTAGTTTCATAAAATTAGTTTCAGGAGGTTTCTGCACAATTGCACTATCAAGACAGGTACATGAGTGCTCGTTGCTTGTTTGTTTTCCTCATTTCCCAGTGGACTGGTAGCAAAATTTTGGCCAAGATGGAATGTCAGGAATTTTGACAGTCCAAATGGCAAACACCATGTCTTTCTGTCACTCTCATCTACTATCCTCTGTGCTGTAAGTGTTGCTTGCTGCCTTTAGAGAGTGCAGAGAGCAGTTTCACCTCTGCACACTTGAAGGCCAGGAGTTTTGCTGTCCTGCAGTCCTTTCATCACCAGTGACTGCAAATCCTTGTTGTGCATGGATTGTCAGTGGCTTCCACTCTTGGGAATATGGACTGTGTGACTGGTTGAGTTGTGCTGTCAAGTTCCTTGGTCTTGCACAGTGAGGCTGTAGTTCTGTTCCAGGCTTGCTCTCAAGAAAAGCACGTGAAGTTAAAACAGGGAGCTGGCAATGGGACACTGAAACCTCCCAGAAAATTCTGCTGCTCTGGCAATATGTTGTCTCATGTTGTACCTTCCCTGTCTTCTTACACATCTGGGATATTTTGGGCATGCTTTGGATAAACCTGACAAAAACCTTTGCATGGACAGAGAAAGAGCAGTGAACATTGATAAAGGTATGTAGAAGGGAAATTTTTGACCTGTAGAGTTGCTGTCCCCTCTTTTGGGAACTACAGCCAAGGACAATCTCTTTCTGGCCCTACCCATGGAAGCAGAAGTGACAGTGCTCTACAGAAATGGCAGATTAAAGCCACTGCCATGAGTACAGGGGGCACATGTGTGACATATGGAGCTACCAGTGTGCTGTGAACATTTCCCTGATTTGTCAGGGAGCCTTTTATGCTGTCCCTTAATGTAACAAAGAAACAAAGAAATCTCCATGAGGAGATTTTAACTACAAGGAATGACTGGACCTCAACAATTTACACTAACAGAAGAGCAGAGAGGATTTTCAATATGGGTCTATCGAAGTATTTAGTTTTTAGGTATCACTGCAGACTGCTCTGGATTTTGTTGTTGGTTCATGGGAATCTCAGTTGTCACGAGGGGATGCTGAAGAATTCCTAGGCTATTGTTTTTTTCTTGTAGGGCTTATATTTTTGCTCTTTAAATTAAAATATGAGAAAAGGCATTACACTCATGATTTGCTTTTTCCTTCAGTGAACTGTGGAAGTTCCAAAATGGAAGCGTAACTATTTTGTTTCTGGGAATATTTGTTTAAAAGCTGTGTTATGATTAATATAAATGATCTATACCATTCCTCTCTTGGCTACAAACTCTTCACAAATTTTCAGAGCCAAAGGAACTGGAAACAATGGATCAAAAAGATTATTACCTTTATTTCTGGGCTATACTTACCTATCAGTATTTTTCAGAACTTTTCCCAAATTATGTCTATGGCTGGAGATAGAGATCTGGAGTAGACAAAGTTCTTTGGAACTGAAAGAGTAGGTTCTGTTCAAGATGACCCTTGATCTGGAGTTCTTGGGGTCCTCCTGCTTTTATCTATCCTTCAAAATAACGAGGTTAAATTTTGTTACATTTTTGGGAAGATCTCAGGTACATATGGAGAATATCTCTTTTCCTCTTATCCTCTGCCAAGCAATGCCAAAGGGATGCATCCATCATTAAGCACTAAGAAATGTTTTTGGATCATCATCAGGTAAAAGACTTGGAGAAATTTGGGAATACACCGAAGGTCAGAGCTCAAATATTTGTGTAACTTTACAGTTGACTTGAAGATAAATTATTCCAGTGGTAGCAAGCAGCACTATATGCCAGATGTATAAAGGAAAGAAAGAATATGCAGAGTCACTTTCCTCATTGTGAAGAAGCATCTCAGCTATGAAAGCAGCAGATTTAGCAATGTATATCTCATATTTCAACTCTCTGGAAGATGCATTGCTATTTTGGGATTATGTGAGGAAGCAGTATTTTCATCAGTTCCCAAACTGATGGTGAAAGGAATTAAATTCAAGTGAATATTCAAATTGTTATACGAAGCACTCAAATGGACTTTAGAGGAGTGGGGTCATCCATCATTAAACCATTTGTATCAGAGAAACAGAAAAACTCGTTGTTTGGGGCCTCTTTTGCACACTCACACACCCAGAATTCTGGGGCTTTTTCTACATAGGCTGATTAATTCACCAGCTCAATTCACAGCCAGTTGCTGGCTGTGAGCCACTAATAATGGATTGCCTATGCAGTAGCCTTCAAAAAGAAAAAGAAAATAAATTTTTATTACCACAGCAATTTTGGCTCAGCTATGAAAATGCATTTTACGATCTTTTGTTCCGTGCTGGAGCAGAATGCTTTGTCATCAGGAGGTTGTAGTAATAAAGACATGGTAGGCAAGTAGGACTGCTGTGGGGTTTTAACTGCTCTGGGGTTTTACCCCCCTGGATATGACACCATCTCCGTGGATAATGAGGGCCAAAAGACTCTGAAGGAAAAATCTGAAGTGCTCATTTTACTTTATGGGAGGTAATTAAGCTCTGACAATAAATGGGTGAAATTGTCCCCAAAGAGGATGACACATGGATACCTTGAATAAATCTATTTACACCCTTTCTTTCTTCTTCTCTGCCACTGATGAATATTCAGTATGAAATCTCCCAAAAACAGCCTGTTCATGTGACATCAAACCAACAAATCAGGAAATCAGAAAATATCTCTCTTACTTCTAAGTTACTAGTCCTAAGTGGTTTCCTTCTTGTTCAAACTTTGCATACAAAGCAAAATAATTTGTAGTGTTTCATATGTAATTACCTATGAGTTATCCTGAAAGTGATAGTGTGATTAAATTTCCAAAATATTTTCTTTTTCTGTTCCTGAAAACTGTTAATAAGAAACAACTATTAATAGGAAATATGAGTCCAAACTGGGACCACAGGTGACTACTCTCCCTCACTTGGAACACTCTGCTCACTAAGGCAAAGCTATTTAATTGGTTCCTAAGCACCTAGTTTTTATGAGTGGGGCTTAAGTGCTGAAATATAGGAAAGCACATTTCCTTGTGCTTGCTTTCAGCACAGAGGAATATAAATGTAGTTCAAAGAAAGTCCTAGAAAGCTTCCTAAATTAGTCCTTCTTTGGAAAATGAAAAGCATTATCCTGTAATCTTTATTTTTATCAGAGAACAAAGGTTTTTTTTTTTGGGAAAAGCACAGTACTCATTTCTGATTACTTTTAGCAGGAGTTTCACTGAGGGGTGAAGGAAGAAGACGTAACTTCCTTTTTTTTTTTTTTTTTTTTTGATGAGGGAGTTTTGACATTAATGTTTAAATCTCAGAGATATGAGTACTATGGTGTAAAACACAGTGTTGCTTCTTACTGGTGTGACAAACTGAACTTGATATTGTGTCCTTATCATCTTCATCCCAATGATTGTAATCCTTGTAATTGGAGATTCTGATTGACTTTGCTAAGCTGTGAAATATTTCTGTAAAGAAAGCAGTGTCTTCTGTTTTCCAAACACCTGACAACAAACAAGAATATTAAACAATAACACTGTACTTTTGTCCCCCAGGCAAGATTTATGATCTTTACAGGTTTATTTTTTTCCTCTCTTTGAATGAACATTAAAATAAAAGGAATGTTTTTCTAGTTAGTTCATTGTCTTTAGAAAGCAACATAATATAAACTAAAATTATGTCTCTGGTTGTTTTCTCTTGAAATGCAAGACTTCTATGAAGTCTTTATACTGGTCTCTCTTGTTTGTATCTTATTTTCATAAAAACAATTGCTTGCAGTACTCTGATGATGGTAGGTGTTAATAAAAGTCAAATTACACCAGACTGATAGGGATAAGGTCTACAAAATACCATAAAAGATGGAAGATATCAGTTTAATGAACAGTGTCGTTACAGTTTTTATTTCTGAAAAGAAAAAGGGTAAATTGGAATGCCTAGATAAAAAAGTATTTAGGTCTTATATTTATTTATTATAGCTATTATATTAAAAAATCTATTAATGAAGACTTTATTTAATGGTTTTAATGGTTTAGCATAATATCCTGGCCCACGGTTCAGGGTTGGTGGCATGACTGCAGCACAGATACTTGTAGTAAAAATAATCAGAGTTGTAGAAGGCATTGCTTAAAAAAAAAAAATCCCTCTTCATAAATGAAGTGGAATAAATGATAGAAATAAAATATTTCACTTACATTTCTCTTTTGTTTCTGCATGTTGATGTTTTAGGGTTCATTTAATTTTTTAAAATCTATTTAACATGACTTTTACATACTGGTTTGTTAATGGTAGCCTTTAAAATATGAGGGTTGCCTGCATTTAAGGTTCAAGTATGTGCTTTGTATATTGAAATCAAATGGGAGGTGTTTCCATCTACCACTGATGGGAGATGGTGCCTTGATGTCCTCACCCCTGGCAGTTGAGATAAAGAAGAGTTTATGGCTTATAATAAAAGCTTATGCTAATGAATGAACTTCAGTACTCGAAGGTGCTAAATCCACTTGCCAAAAAAGGTGTCATAAAACTCCTCTTTTTGCAGCCAAAGAGAAATGATAGAACAACTGAAAAATTAACCATCATTTCTTAAAGGCACCTTATCTGTACACACTCTGCATAAAAGTTAAAGCACAAATAATTTCAATGTTTTATCTATTAAATTTTTCTGTACCTATGGCATAATTTCTTTTCTAAAAAGCTCGAAAAGCCCACAACCTTTGGCAAGGTATTTCAGCTCTTGATTCTCTCTCTTATGTGCATGTATTTTAATCTGCCTCAAAGCTCTTGTTCATTTAAGAGTGAGCTACGAATTATTCTCTTCCCATGTGCTGTGTACATGCCATGTCTGACCCTCCCATGGAAGGAAAAAAGCATCCAGCAGCACTATTTTCTTAAAAATGGTCATTTTCATGTTTTATGCACCAAAAAGTGCAATAATACCTTCTTATGAATAACATGATTTTTTTTTTTTTTCCTGGTAATTTTAAAAGAAAAAGCAAAGTAAACTCTGGATGCCATCTGGTAGGATCTAGGAGCTGCAGGTAAGCACACTAATAATACTTAATGCTGCTGCAACATGCTGTGTTTTCAGCACTGTAGGCATCAAGTGATGAATTCTCAGAACATTTCCTGTGCTCAAGGTAAATGTTACTAATCTCTTTAAGGAATCTTCTTGGTCTTGCTGGGAATAATACCTATGTGCTTGCCAGCCCTGGAACCCCTAAAACGGTCTTAATATTGTGTTTGCTGCAGTTTGTTCTTTCTATGCCCAGCCTTTCTTTTTCCTTCTCTTTTCACCAGCTCAGACTCTGCTTCTTCAGAGAACCTCCAGTGAAAAAAAACCCAGACAAAATTAGTGATTTTTTTTTTTTCTTGAGAGATCTGAGTGAGCACAAGGAAGTTTTGACCTCCTGTCATGGTGTAAAGAAAAGCTGATTTCCTTACTACCGTCCAGACGTTGCCCCACAGAAACAATAAATACTGTTCTGTGCAGGCTTTTATTACACAAAATATGCAGACATATTTGCCAGGCTGGAATCCCTGCATGTTGCTAAGTTCATATTAGCTAAGGGAGACAGGCAGCAGTAAGTGTAATATATTATCACAATTAATGTTCTAGCCTGTGACCATGTTTAATTAATTATTTGTATCACACTAGCAGTATGTTTAGTGTATGATTAATTAGCCCAGAAGCAGAAGAGTAAGGAAGAATGACTTGAAAACTGGTGGTGGAAAGGTTCCTGGCGTATCATAGTTAGGCTTGTTCATTCTGTCTTCACTGTGGAAGCCCTTGCAGTTTTTTTGCTTTAAAGTAAACAAAATGGGTCCTTATGTATTTGCTAAAGAAATTAATGTATCATTTGCTCTATGTGGGACATGACATTAGTCTCAAGTTAGTGCAAGATGTATAAGACAAGTGCATGAATTTTTTTTTGATCTCTGTGTTACCTCTTAGGCAGGAAAAGCATCAGCTCCTATTCAGTATCTGTCAATGCTCCAAGTGGATGTGTTACATTTTTCTCACTTCCCAACATGACAGACACTGGGACTGTGGCTGTGTCTTGGTCTTTCTAGTTCTGGCAGCTGAATTCTAATACTTGCTCGGGGCTCTCTGTGACAAGCACACTCTTTGGTAAGGATGTGAGGAGCTTCCTCTGCCTTGGCACTTGAAAACTCTGCAGAGGCAGCTCTGCTGCTGCTGCCTGGGGCAGGTGGGCACTGGAGCAGGACATGCCCTTGCCTCTGTCTCTACCCCTTGACCTTTGTGTCAGGTTGCTGGAGTTGGTGGAACCAGGGGAGCGGGCTGCACCCTCTCCAGAGACATGAGCCAGGGCACAGTTTAGAGGCCTGAGGGGGGAATCAGCACAGCACGGCACTGATGCCTCCCCCAGGAGCGCTGAGCATGGACCTGGCACCTGACACAGGTGCCTGATGAGCTTTAGGGCTGCAATGTGGCAAAAGATGTGGAAAGAAAATTACATGTAAGTTGAAAGCATAAATGCAAAGACTTGAACATCCATGCACAGTCTAGCACACCAGGAACGCTGGAATCAAGGAAAATCACCCCTTTACAATGTGCTGTGAAATTTTTTGCTCTATTAACAATTGGATCCAAGAAAATGAACTGCTGATTTCACTGTTTTCATTGTGTTTCCCTGGGTTCAACTGGCTTTCAAATTGGAGGCACCACTGGATGAGCGAGTCTATGGTGGTGCCAAATAGCTGCACAGGCAAAAAAAAAGTGACATCAGAACAATGTAGTGCGTGAGATTCCCACTGTAAATGCCACCTGGATTTGTAACTTCCTCCGTGCTACTGAAATCACAACAATAGCTTTAACAATTCAAGTCAGGCATAAGTTTTTCTGTCTCTGAAAAGAGATCACTGCAATGCTTACACTCCCTAAATACAGATAATTAGAGGCTGTGGCATAATTCTCTTCTCCCTCGACCTAAAAGCAGTCACAAGTAAAGTCACTGTAGCAATTGGTTACTGTCTCAGAGAGTTAACAGAATGCATTGTGCCTACAGTGAGATCCTTGACTTGAATTAATTTGGGTGGCAGGATCTTTATATTACTTAGGATTTTAATTTTTTTGGGTTTTTTTTTTTACTTCAATTGCACAGTCTCATGGCAACTGTTATTTGGAGGTGAACATCAGCAGATGTAGGGAACAGTTGTGATAATGTCTAAACAGTAGGCAGGAGTGGAACAGGAATGCCAAATTTTAAGAATTTTCTCTTTTTTTTACTGTTTGGGGAATAAAGGAATCTATGCTATCTACTTTGCTTATAATTCACTAAAATGGGTCAATGCTTGAGCTAGCAGTTGCTCTGAAATTACAATGACTGACTGTAATTAAGAACTAATTTGTAGTCATAAAAAAGCCAGATAAGGGGCTATCCACTTCATGAGAAATGAATATAATCAGGATAACTGGCACAGCTGGTGGCCATAGTCTGTCCTCAGTGAGCGCACACAATTCCCATAATTCATAATAGGACTTATGTATCTGCCTCAGAAGGTGGATACTTAAGAAAATTTCTTTTAGATTTGAAACATAAAAACTTAGTGTGGGGACAGGGCTTGGGGAACAGCGCAACCATTTATTAAGTATGCAACATTAGCATTTTGATAGGTGTCGTGTAAATGAATTGGGTAGATTTCTTTTGGTTTGCTAAAAAATGTCAGGTTTATTTCAGAGGAGTTATATCAAAGCTGAATGTGCCATTTTATAAATGTGAGCAGGAATTGACTTCAACTGAAGCCATTCCTTAGTTGTATTTGAATTTGTGGACTTCTTTTCTTTGGTATTACAGGCAGAACTAGCACCACTACCCTGTAACCTTTTCATTTGTGATATTCAACTAATTTCTGTATGAAAACAATCAGCTTTAGCTTTACTGCAGAAAATATATCTATAAAACCTTGTTAACTGTTTTCCATATGCAAAACAGCAATTATGACCTCTTTGACTTAGCACTTATTCTACAGAAATAAGCAATTGCCATTTGGCTCTATTCATTTTGTACTTTGTTTCACACTTTCTTAAGATGTATCAGCAGACTTTTAATTATCCTGCAAATGATTCTATTAAGCATTCTCCTTGCATATTAAATGCAGAAGACATTGTTTTGAGCTTCTTTTTCCTCCTGTGAATAGAATGTGGGCAGACATAGAAAAATCAAATTATTTTCCTAAATGAAAACAACCTGAGCAGAAGAAATCATTTTGAATAATGACAGCTTGGGTGAGAGTGTCACCATTTTCTATCAGTTTGCTCTGCATCACATAGGAGCTCACTTGATGGAATGTTAAAAAAAGTGTGTCTAGTAAAAATAAGCTGTGACAGTCTCTAAGTAAATGTAATAAATCAGGAGGATTTTCAAAGGGAATAAAAAGTGTCATTTATGATGGTTACAGCTTATACGCCCACTATGATTCCTGTACTGGTACAGTTTATACTCTCCCATGGTAGATAAAATTATTACTTGATCTGTCAAAATGGAGTGACAAAATTTTTGTGGGTAGACAGCTTATTTAAGAATAGTAAAGTTCTATTGTGTGTTTGCTATCCTAACTCAAAGTACTGTAGAAAAAAAGAAATGAAGGAAAGTAATCATTGTTCAGAAAGTTGAAATAAAATTGGGGAAAAAGAAGGTTAGCAGCAAAAGTCTTAATGTTTTACGCACAGGAATCTGGAGAAATAGTAAACATACTGTCATCTGAGAAGTGATTATTTCAGTACCCTGTGAGACCTAAATTCGAGCAGATTTCCTGTGCTATAATGAATTGATAATTCTCAGAAAAAGTCTTCGCCCTGCTGGAAGTGGACTGGATTAATCACTCAGTTCCAGGTGTTCCCTGGAACAGGATTAATTCTGAGAACTGACTGTGGTTCCAAAGGGCTGGCTCTGGTTTGCCAGACACCCATATGTGACCAGGAAATTCAAAAACATGGAATATTTATGCAACCTCAAGCACTGAATCATTGTCATTTACAGAAGTTCTGTTTCTCTGCTTTTTGATCACATAATCAAAAAATTGCCAAGTCATGATGTGTAACTGCTTATGCAGGTAAAGTTATCTAATACTGGAAAGCTTTTAAAACCATCTGAAAATGTTTTATGGCCAGAATTAAAGTCAGCAAGGTATCAGAAGTAAATAAAGTGTATATGTTTTGACAGTAGGAAGGAATACTTAGCCTTTGGGATGAGTCGTGAAAAATTGTATTGAATCTGTCATTACTTAAAGCCTTTAAATTTTGATTCTGAATCCTTCTAACTCCCTAAACTCACCACGAGCTACTGCTGAAACCTGAATAAAGGCCAGGCATACTCTTCTGTACCCTTTTTTCTCTGCTTGCACATTTTGAAAGAAATGTTGTGGAGTTACACTTGCAGTGCTAAATGTGGAGTTGGAGTTCTGTGCTCTGTTAGAAGTGGCATTTAGAAGATGAATGCATTTGCATATTTTCTGAAGAAGTGATCACAGTTGAAAGCAAAGGATGATTCCAACATGAGGAATAAGCCCCATATTTCAAAATTGCTGCTAATTCCCAGTAACCAGATTGTACCAGTTCCCACTGGGAAGCTGAAACCCCAAGTGCTCTTGGAAGGAGCATGACTCTAAAAATTTTAGACTGATCTATAATGACTTGAATTCCCTTCACTGGCAGAACAACTCCTTTCTCTCTGCTATGGATATTTCTTGAAGCTATTTTCTATTCACAAAGCTTCATAGAACATTCAGTTAGCTTTGGTAAAGGAAAAGGGGAGTTGGGGAAGAGGAAGCAATTTGAACTGGGAAACGACACCCTTCTCTTCAGATGAAGGAAAGCTGTGAAGTGAGTATCTATCTGGATATTCCAAAATGCTTAGTGAGATACTGCTTTGGGTCTAGCCTTGATGAAGATAAGGTGGTTCTCATGGATGTCAGCTTGCTCCTACTGCTTGTATAGCTGAAAGAATGTTTGTGGCAAGTAGAGTCAAACTGCACTTCTCCCCCTAAAAAATGGGCATTCTAGGAAAAAGAAAACATTTCCTTGTACCAACAGAAAAGTCAGCATAGTGTAGTTTCACTGGGTGGAGAGCAAAATTCATGACAAAAATAAGCAGGGGACATCAAACACACCACAGATTTTTTTTTTTTTCCAGGAGCAGTCTTCTAAATATAGATTATAGTAATTTACTTTCAAACAACTCATTTTCAGCATCTGACATGTTCATTAACCCCAGGTAGAAAAATTATTGTGGTGCATTAATTTTTCACCAATGAAGACATTAGTCATATTTGCAAGTATCATTAGTGTCTGCCACCGAGGTGGAAAAGTCTTACTGTCTCTCTCCAAATGGAGGATGCATTAGAATGTTAACTAGGGTCTGCTGAGTTCTGTGGGTTATCAACCCTTGCACGCTTTTATGCATTGAATTTTAATTAGACTTTTCTAAAAGTACATCATTAAAAGACATGTTTTATATGTGAATGGGAGAGGTACGTAATCCTTTGGTAAAATAAGGCAAAATGTACAAGGATTTAGTGTAAGTATTCTGATAGTTCTCCTGACAATATGAAAGGTACAAGTTCATATATTAAACTGTGTGTGTGCTCAGCAATTATAAGAAGGAAATGAGATCAGAGGTATTAGAGTCCACTGGGGGGGAAGGGAAGGTTTCAAAGGTGCCAACAACAGCAGGTAAGTGAGGTCAGAGAGACTTGGGTGTTTTTCTTCCCACTGTGTCACGATAAATCCCTTACACAGTACATTCCTAAAATAAAGACTAGGTATGGGAAAATGTCCCTGAACGATTGGCTCCTATCTTAGATTCTTTTCTGTACATTATTTCTGCTAGATGCTCACAAAGTCGTTTATTTTATCAAATCTTTATTTAAATGGTTTTGCTTTGGATTTATCTTTGACCTATTTTTTTAATCCTTTAGGGAATAGTCCTTCTAGCATTTGTTAAAGATATGATGAAAAAGAGACCAAGTTGAAGAAATGTTGCTCTAGTTAAATTTTTTCACATTAAAACAATGCTCAAATTTTATTCCCTGAAGTATAAGACTGTATATTTGTACAGTGGATGATATTTAAGAACACTGTTTTTGTAGGTAGAAGGATGGGTGTGTGTCTTACTGATAAATATGACTAAATCTTGGTCAGGAGCCAAGGGGAATGGACATTCCCTTTAGTAGTGCTTGTAAAACTTGTAATCAATTATTTCCTATTTCCCCAGTTCCATCCCCTTTTACTTTCAATGTCCAATTTCCACATAAATGAAAAAGGGCATGAATGAGCTCTGTGCAGAACCTGCTGAGAATAGTCAGCAAATTCACTAATGGGAGTAACATAATGTGGTGGAAACCACACCTGTTTCTCTTCTTCCCCCAGACCAGTCCAGTTTGTTTTTGCATCTTTCCTGATACTTTTTGATATAATAAAAGCAGCAGTCTGGCAAAAAAAAGGAAAAACCATTAAAAGAGCAAACTATTTATAATTCAAAGTTATTTTCTGACTAATCTGTCCATTATTAGTACAGCAGGGATGGATCTTTCATTGCTTTAGAATTGGTCTTGTCTAAGTGTATCTTTTCTCCATCAGCAGAGTCAGTGGAAAGGATCAGTCACTTCCAAAGACAATTCTCACTTTTCAGAGTCCCAGAGGGCAGCCAGATTCCTGGGCATAGGATTTCATCAGGAGCATGGCCAGGGTAAGGTGTAGTGCCTCTCTGGAGCTGCCCATCTTCACCTGGACAGGAACAGGAGGGAGAACCAGCTTGGCCTGGAGCAGTGATGGGTTTTAAACATTTGATTTATAATAATTGTTAGACCAGTGGTGTCTGGAGAGTTCCTTCACTGGTTCCTTTCTCACATCAAAACCACAAGCATCACCAAGTGGTGTATCAGTATCAACATAGCTCCTTAAGTAGGAAATTATTTTTCCCTAATTGGAGTGTGAGAGTGAGATAGTCCATAGTTTCCTCCACTGCAGGAAAAGTGTGGAATATTACTTTCTAGATTATTCCTGTCTTCTCTGTGAAGAATTCTTTATTGAATTTTTAGCTGGTGAATGTTTGGATTAGCATGAGGAATGCCTAAATGTGAAATGGTGTAGCATTTAGGAATCTGATGGCTTATGAATCTGATGGCAAACTGTGACACCAGATATAAACATTGTCTTCAAGAAGAGAATAAATTGTGGATTCATCCTCTCTTAGTAATGACCTCTGTTGTTAGGTTTGTATCCTACTAATTTTTTACCTCTCCTGTAAATTATGCCAAAACTTTCAGATTACAAAGAAGATTTTTTTCTTTTCTCGGTAGTGTAGGTGGTAGTATACAATGTGAAATTCCATGAGATTCTCCGGGGGGATAAAATATTAGAATTGGTAATGGAGTTTGAAAATGAAAGCAGAAATCCCCTTTGAGCTTCATGTACCAAAATAAAAGTAAACTTATTAGTACTTTGTTGCATTAGTCATGGACCTGCCTTGATTGAAAAAACTTGTTTTAACTGGTATTTAATTTAGTCTTTCTATCTAAATTTTTAAAAATAAAGGTAGCAAGTCTGATTACTGATTATATTAGTAATGGAAACTCTGGTTCATGCATGTATTAATTATTGAACATTTGAGTGATTATTTGATTACATCACGAGTAGTTGAATAGGTACAGATATTACTTGCTTTATTTCAGTGTTATAATTCAAATTTTTTTTTAATATAACAATGATTCCATATATGTAGCCTTTGTGTAACCATTCTTTTCAGTAGAATTTTCCTATGGAAAAAGTTTCTAGGAACTAGAAAGCTCACCAAATATTTAACCATTGTACAATTTAATGGCACCTAATGTTACTTTCCTGGCATTTACACAATACAAAAGCTATTTTGTTGCATTTTCATTTGTTTGCCTTTGAGCTCAGCCATAGAAAGTTATTTTCATCTCGAGATAGTTGTATTATTTAAGCACTTTTTGTTTTGATGGAAATTACTTCTGTAGGCAGAAATTTACCGCTTTGACTGCGATCAGGGCCACAGCTCAGTCCGTAACATTCACTGCTGACATGCCTATTTCCTACCTGTCAGAATGAAATACTGATGGTATGTCCTATGAATTCTGACATTGCTTTCTTATTTTTTATAACCAAGGTCACTTTGCTTCAAGTTTACATTTGGCATGCAAATAGCAATGAAACTGTAAAAAGCTTTATTTTCCTTTTTTTTTTCTTGCAGCAAATTTGTGCTGATTGTGTCCTATTTTAATATTTTTTTTTCATTTCAAAGAATAAAACATTGGAAAAATTTAAGTTGATAGATAAGGCATTTACTTGTTGGAAAGCAGAAAAAGGTGGTTTTTCATCTTTATTAAATACACATTCTAAATCAGACTGGCTAATCAGCTGGTTCTTTTCTCAGCATCTGTATTATTGCATTCATGTTTAAATGAAGCATTTGAAAGGTGTTTAAGGACTATTGTCTAACCCTTACAACATTTCTGTTTACAAAGAGTCTAAAGGAAGCTTTAGTCTCTGTAGGAAAGGGAAGTGATGGTCTTTTAGGGTAAAAGACATTGCATTTCCCTTGAACGCACCAAGGCAGGCTTGCATCTCAATTCCCAGGGCCTATTTTCCACCGAATCTTTGTTCTTTAATCATAATTTTCACTATTGTCTGCCTAGAATAAATTCTTTTTTTCACTACTCACGAGGAAGGAGTCTTGTTTGTGGCTCTGAAGTGTGGCAGAATGGCACTTGGGGAAAGCAGTGCCCTTATTTTTGTCTGCCTGCTCGGGCAGAGCTGCTCACTTTGTGCTGCCAATGCCCTGCACCTTCCCCCAATGGGCTCTGGGCAGCCCAAGACAAGTGACTAGCTTGAAGTCAATATTTTTGGGGAGGGCTTTCTGTCTGTGACATGCTTTCAATTGCAATTCTCGCGATCTTACAATAAGATCAGTCTGTTATGCTAAGGTGATTTTGTGTCAAGATGGTTTTATTTTGTTCTGGGTTTTTTTGAGGTTTTTTTTCTGGTCTTCTTTTTTTTTTTTTCTTTTCTTTTTTTTTCTTTGGGTTTTTTGGGTTTCTTTAGCCAGCTGGAATAAGGCTTTTTCAGCAGTGCTCCGACAAAAACATTCTCATAAGTTGGGACAATAGGCAGGTTTTGTGTAACAATCTTTTTATTTATGCCAAAACTATGAAACGCTGCATTTCCATTGTTAAGAAATGCCAATAAAAGGAGTAGTTTTCGTGGTATAAAGCAAGCTGTTCTTGTAAAGGGAACTCAGCAGCACAGTGCTTGGAGTTAGAGTCTCAGGAGCATCTAAATATACCTTAATAAACAGACTCCTAGGCAGTTTTTGACAGGTAAGGGTGTGATCTCTAGACTTCCTTGCACTGCACTCAATTTTAGATCTATTCCCTTTTGCAGCATTAAATTTGTGGAATGATGCAGAACACCACTCTTTGGTATACCCAGAAAAAAACAGGAGGCTCTGTATACTGATATGTGACTTAATTTTTGTAATTTTATCCTTATTGGAGAAATTTCCTAATATTTTGGATTGTTAGATTTTATTTTTGTTAGTATCAAAGGATATTTCATGAACTGGAGGAGGCAGAGCAAGAAGATCCCTTTCCTTTTAGCAGTCACTGGGACTTGGTGCTGCTTTAGAGAATCAGCTCTGCAGTACTGTATGAGTTTTGGTTACTGAGCCAGGCAGGGTTTTTCAGCAGACATTTTGGTCTAGGAAATAGCTTGATTGCTTCAAAATCAAAATTTGCTTTAGTACATTGAGATTTCCCTGCTGTCAGCAAAGGGGGGAAGTATTTGTGGTGAAAGAGCACAAAGTTGAAGGACACTGACTCTGAGATCTGCCCTCAAGTTTGCAGCTGGTGTTTGAGCAACCTTCAACAAGATCCTGGGTGTCCCCCCTCACAAAGTGTATTTTGTAGGTGTATTTTGTAATATTGGAAGGCACTGAAGTCCTACAATAGGATGTACAAAATGGAATTTTGTTTCCAAGAAAAACTTATAAAGCCCACAGTCTTTTCTGTGCTGTTTCTTTGTGCACAAGGGATTTTTTAATCATATCTGATTTCTGTTTCTCTTAATTCAGAGTCTCCATCCAGTTGAATCTAAAAATAAGTAAGAAGCTAAAAGTAAAGCAAAAATAGGCCTTCTGGACTGTACTTACCTCTGTTATCTAGCCAGAAGTGTAGTTACAAGATTTGTTTCCACGTCTGTGTATGATGTGGTTGTCTATTACACATCTATAGTTTTTAAAATGCCACCTCTCCTGAAGTAAAGCTATCTTTTTTCTTGTCTTTTTTTCTTTTTCTTTTCTTTTTTAGGATGTAGGGAAGTCTGAGCTCAGAGTCATTTAATGGCAGTAGCCTTGCAGGGTGAGAAAATCCATGGAAGGCATATAAAGAACCACCTTCCATTTTATTTATTTTTTTTTTGTTAAAGAAAAGTTCTCTCCTTTTTCACCCTTTGAGTAATAATGTAAAAGCTTCTATTGTAATCTGTGTACCTGGCATTGTGTCTTTTCTCTCTCAGACAGAAAGAAATGGATTTTTTTTATTTATTTTATTTATCTAATCTGCCAATCTAACCTGTGCAATTCTGATGTAGACATTTACCAGAGGGCTGAGCACTGTTTGTGCTGCTCTGATTTATAGAGAGTTCTCACTGGTATATAGCCTTGATGTTCTTCCTCCTCTGTATTTTAGCTGTTGGTGGCTGTCCTTTGATTGTTATTTGTTAAGTCTTGTTACTGCATGGCTCTAATTATAGCTCCCATTATTTTTAGGGAAATGCTGAAATACAAGCTCAAAAGGGGCCTCAGAAGTGCTCAGATGAGAATTGGAGATGTGATAAGCACTCGTCAATAGGCTACTGAGGCTTTTCATTTACCATCATTCAAATAATAATTAGAATATTTAGATGCTAAGTACATATCTGAGGGAGAAAATCAAATGGAAAAGGTTGGGGCTTTTTAATGTATATATAAATAGAATATAATACAGATCTTAATTTGTGTGGAACGACACACAAAGTAGAGTTATGTGTATTTTCCCTTTGTTTTGCAGAGCTGTTCTTTACAGGAAGTACTGCATGCTTTTTATAGTAAATGAAACTGCTAAATATGGATTATGTAGGAGCAGAATTGGTAAAAGACCTACAGAATGGCTCTGTATTTAAATGCAAAAAGAAAAAGGCACAGTCTAAATTCTCTTAGTATGGACAGTCTAAATCATTGCTTCAACCTAGTTTTGATCAATAGACAATTGTAAGAAGAACTTTTTGAAGGAAACAGCATAAAAGAAAGGAAACCTAGTCATGAAAATAGAGGGGACTATAACACTGAATAAATGGTAAATAGGAAGTAAAATGAAATGTATTTCATTTTACCTGGAGAAGTCATAATTGTGTGTGTGTCAGAATCCATGTGAAAGCGTTCCCAACTCCCCATGTTTCAGGATTGGGAAGGCTGCCTGAAAGCCAAACTGTGGTTATCTGTTATTGCAAAATGTCTAACTTTGCAAGGATGACTCCAGTTTCTTTGCCATTTCTTCACAAGCACTGCAAGCAGCAGAGATGCCTCTTCTACACTGGTAGTAAGACCAACGATTTGCTATGTTTTAAATCCCTGTCTTACAAAACATTTTGCTTTTGTAGCTGAAGCCTTGCTCTCTCGTGACTATTGACTCTCCATGAAGCTAATTCTGCAGTAAATATTTTTTCCTTTACCAATGTAAACGTTCCTGATTTCTTATGCATCTCACCCCCCTCTCTCTATGCCTGGTGATCTTCCCTATAGATCCCTTCTGTTTGGATAACTGTGTGCATCAGATGGCAAATAGTTGACTGCTGGTTTACATGTTGCAGGGATCAATCCTTCACTGGTAGGGTAATGGACTGGATGACCTAAGATATGTCTTTCATCTCTATTTTATCACTGCAAAATGCAAGTGGGCGTGCAAATCCCAGCTCTTTGCCAAAGCCATCTGCTCAAGAATATTATACAAACAGACAAGGAGGGTTTAAACTAATTACAACTTTTGTCTGTTTATGAAAATTGTTCTTTGCTACTGCAATCATATATCTGGGCTTCCTCTAGTTGTGTCATCTTTTAAAATCAGAACATCTCCTCTGAGCACAAGCTGAAAGCTTTGGGTATTTTTCAGAGATTTTTGGATGTTCCCAGTCCACTTTCTCTGGAAACTAGCAGTGTCTCTGCCAGTCATTGTACAAAGACTGTACATATTTTTCCTTACAATATAGCAGCAATAGGAAAGGTCTGATCTATGTTTTTTTATTAAATTGTTGCCTTTTTCTCACTTTTTCACCTTGAAATGCATGTCTCTTGGGAAGAGCTAGGATTCGCATCAATATAAAGTTTGTCTTTGGTATAGGAAACTTTATTTGCACAAGATGGTATATTTTACCTGTGTTGAGAGGAACTTCATTTCACGTGGGCTGGAGAAATTAGAATGAACATAACCTACTTCTAGGGCCTCCCACAAACCAGAGAATGCTCCTTCTGAACTTCCATGGTCTCTCCTTTCTCTCAGAGTTCACTGTGCCCGTTTCTGATTTCCCGATTTTATCAGGAAATGCTTCCAGAGTGACGTGCATATTTTCCCCAGCTGGGATGAGTTGTCCCCTCTTTTGTGTGCCCAGCTGTCCTGGGCAGCCCCTCTCCATCCTGAGCTCTGCAGCAGCCAGATGAGGAGTGAATCCTCCCCGCAAGCAGCAGGTCACCGAGCTGAGCTCCGAGGCTGTGCCGTGTTACTGCCGGCTTTTTGGGTGACAGATGGAAAGCCATAAGCTTTGTCACTAAGTGTTGCCTGAGCCAGTAACAGTTGTATGTGCAGTTCAGGGTGCTGGTGTAGTCAAAGTTTTATTTGTGTGTTTTGGTTGTGTTTGTGTGATATTGTAAAAAAGAAAAAAAAAAAAGGGATTAATCTCTTGGCTGGTTAAAGAGAGCTCCCCTTAAAAATGGTATACAGGAAAAGGAAAGCTGTTTATATTTTACTTTTTAATAGGAATTTTCAGCTTGTTTGTTTTTTTTTCCCCTTTCTTTTTTGTGACCAACCTTTCATAGCTTTTACCTTTCCAAGTGGTAACTATTAAAATATTTTTAGCCTTGTATTGTTTTAGTGGCATCTGGTCCAGAGAAACTATCTAAATAAAAGGCTCACTGTTGGCTCAATCTATGTAAGCTGAGTTTGATCACACTTTTAACACTGTTTGAAGTAATTACATTATTTTTGTGTCCCATGAGTCTGTATTTCAGCACATAGAGATCTTTTGCTATCAAAAGTTCTTTTGGAATGGTGGAATTACGTGTGTGATTATGTATACCCATGCTGCCATTGACTCAGTCCTTAGTCTCAGAGAGGAGGAACAGGGCTAAAATCTTAGAGCAGGATATGTGAATATTTGCTTAGAATGCACGAGGCTGTTTCATCAGAGGAGACAACCAATGTATTTAGCTAATTATTGGACAAATTTTAGCATTGTATTAGTTCATCATTAACAGTTTTGCAACTAGGTTAATAAACAAACAACAATTAAACTTCCACATATGGCTTACTTTGCAAAGTTACACCGCCATGCAGAACTAATGGGTTTGCCACCACATAGGAACAATTCTGTTATAGTTTAATGAAACTGGTGGTTTGTCTGTTGCAGGAATAGCTTTACATCCTTATCAATATCAAATATAGTATTGGCTACGGGTTGCATTTTATTGCCCTTTTCTAGACACCTTGTATTGGGATTTGCTGAGAATTTTAGGGTTAGTGAGCACTTTTGTCCTATATTTTAATGAGGAAAATTAGTTGAATTTAAAGAGGAGTCACTGCACTGTTGGCATCTTAGTGATGATAATAATGAGATATGATCCTTATCTTCTACAGAACATGACAATCAAATATTACTCAGCTTGGACATCCAAAAGGTCAAGGAGACAATCTAGGTTTTCATGGCTGGAAACTGTTTTAAGAGCAACAGAGTAGTGTGGCAGGAATGGCACAAGGGGCCATTGGTATCCAAATTGTGCATGAGTCCAGCCTTGTTCCCAGGCACAGGGAAAGTTTTCTGCTTGTTTTCTGCTTTCTTGCTTATAATGCAAGTTATAATGGCCAGGGAGATGTGGCTGAAGGGGCAGATGTTACCCTCGCTAAAGACATTGTAGGTTAAAGCTAAATACTGCACAGGTTTCTCGTGAGCTGTGGCTACCCCAGGAGTCCTGTCCCTGTGTGGGACACGCTGTTCTGGGAACCAGCACAGGCACTTTTCTGCTTTTGATGCGTTGTTTTCCAAAGTTGCAGCTCTGGTTGGAATTGCAGCTGCTGAGATTGCAGGCCAGGGCCAGCTGTGAGCCCCCTGCAAGGCTGCAGTGGCAGCCTGGTGAAACTGTATTTTGTGCATTTCATACCTGTGACATTAAGGGCTGCTGCACCAAAACCCCTGAAATTCAGGAATTTCTGCGTCTTTATTCTCTTTTTAGTCATAAATAAATAAAATCAGGAATTTGTGTAGATGCACAGGCTTTAATGCATTTGAAATGCATTTTGATGGATTTTTCCTGAATAAACCAATGACAATCACTTTCTTCTTCCTTTTGCTGTTCTTAAAAAAAGTTGAATTACTTTGAAAAGGGAAACTTTTCATGAAGAGAGATTAGGTTTGTATTGTTTCATGTGCAAACTTCAGCTTTACCTTTACAACTTCCCTGTACTGTTTTATGCCTCATGACATTTGTGTCAGACCTATTTTGGTTCCACAGTGCCGGCTATATTCTTCTACAATTCCGACTGTATGTGTTCCCTCTACATGAAAGAGAGCTGGACAGAGGTTAGGATGTTATCTTTTTGAGGCTAATTAAGTTCCAGCATAATCAGTACATGTAGACTATGTTTTCTTGTTGAATATGAAACTTGCTTTGAGCAGGAGCTTGGCTGAGATAACCTCCCAAGGTTGCTTCTGACCTGAATTATTCTGATTCTATAAAAACAACAGTCGAAGGTGTGTGTTTATTGTAGAAAGAGAGGTTTCATTGCCTAAAATTCTGTTTTTGAGGAGTCAGAGTTCATTGTAGAACATTCTGACTCGTGGTAACAGAAAATGAGATTTCCCAGAAGAAAACTGTACTCTAACGTGGACACAACTAAGTACATGCTTAAAATTCCCATCCTCCAGCCTCCAGGACCTGCATCCTGTAGAAAATACCTGTTCTTTTCAAGGCCATGTAGCTCACAGAAGGCAAACATGTTTTTCTAAAACAGAGGCCTTGCCTTTTAAGAAAAAGGATTGAAATGAAGTGGAACACTGCAATTTAAAAACAAAAGTCTCCACAGTTGCAGGTTGTGGAGAACTCATGCTGTATAAATTTTTTAGAACACCAATATTTCAGTGGCTGAGTTGATGGATGAACTTGGCAGCCTGTCCTCAAACGATCTGGGATTTTTAGAAAAACAAAAAACAACACCCTTAATGCCAGGCTTTAATCTGTATTTAATAAAAAATAGAGCTTTGTGCAATGTGCTTATTTTGCTTTTTTAGCTACGAGGCCTGTTGCTGCATTCAGCCATTAACTTCTACCTCATTCTGTCAATATCCAGGATTGGAGATACAATAAGCCACCCTGGCTGCCTTCAGGAGGATGCATACTGAGGAGAGAAAAACAGCTGCAGCTTAGCCATGACTCTCTTAACTGTTTCTTCTCTGTGTTTGGCTCATCATGTGTATTCTCTCATTTGATCTTGAGAAGTTAAAAACTAATTTAAACACGATCCAAATTCCCTCATGGGACAAGAGCACAGAGTACTGTGAGCACAGCGTTCATATTCAGCCACTAAGGAAGAAATATGAGCTTACATCTGGGGTGGGTAAAAGGTCTGTGGGTTTGTATGCTTGAACTTCTCTGTGTGAAGTCAAAATAGATAATCCCAGAGAAGCAGGCGGGAAGGACAAGGGAATATGAGTAGGATATGAAGAGATCATGGCCTCTGTTCTTCACAGAATCATTTCCATTTCATTTTCTAAAGCCTCCAAAGAAGCAGGTCAGCTGGCCTCTATGTCTGACAGAATCCATATAGAAGGGTTCTGCCTCCAAATCCAAGCCCTTGCCCACTATTTGTTGTTTTCTGTTCATGAGATTCCACAGACCTACTAATATGCAAATAATTAAATATCTGTCTAAAAATGTATAATGCTAATTAGGATAAGATTATAATTATTGAACTTTACTGTACCTTTTGCAGTTTTTATTGCCTTAAAGACTGGGATATGCAAGAGAAAAGTGCATGAAGCAATGCTTTAGTAAATATACAGGAAATTTAAAATCAGTAAGCTGGTCCTTGATTGTGAATCCAGCTGTGCTGTGGTTTCTTTCTTTCTTAAGTTGTTCTGAGTCACAGGCAGTTTCAATATAAAAATATACACATCAGGCTAAAAATCCACATGCTTCCTTCTCTGCACCAAGTTCTTATATGTCAAATTTTGTGCAGTCAGTCAAGCAACATAACTTTATTTACTGGAGAATACTGAAAGCTAGCTCTCCATGTCAGTACTCAGAAATAATTAAACAAAAAATAGTTTGACAGAGAGTTGGGGTAAGAAGAAAGCAATTTAATTTCTTTCCAGCTTAGGTTTCATGCTCAGTTAATTAAAGAATTGTGGAATCACAGAATAATTGAGGTTGGAAAGAACCTCAGGAGATCTCTAGTCCAGCCTCCTTCTCAAAGCAGAGCCAGCTGTGAAGTCAGATTGAGTTACTCAGGGCTTTATCCAGTCAGATTTTGAAAGCCTCTAAGGATAGCAGTGGCACAACCTCTCTGTGCCATCCTCATGGGAAACAAGTTTCTCCTTCTGTGCCATCAGATCTGCTCTGATTTCAGTTTCTATCAGTTGTTGCTCATCCTGCTGGGATGCACCACTGTGGTCTCTCTTCTGTGGAACTCTTTGTAGGCTCTGGGGTCTGGTGTCTCTTCTCCAGCCCCAGAGCCAGCGCTTCACCCCACAGCCATCCTGCTGAGCTTGCTGCAGGTGGGCAATGCCTGTCTTGTTTCTGAATGGGCAGAACTAGACAAGAGCTGAGCAGAGAGGAGTAACTGCTTCACTACATCCCCTGGCCTCACTCCTGGTCAAATATCCAAGGATGCTGCTCTCCTTCCTTGCTGCTAGGGCACACGGTTGGCTTGTGTAAAAATTGTTCTCTCCCTTGCCAGGCAGTTCCCAGCCCTCTGTCATGGCAAGGGGTTGTAGGACTTTGCATTTCTCCTTGCTGAGTTTCATAAGGTTCTTGTCTGCCCTTTTCTCCAGCCTGAGTGGCAGCCCTGCCCTTGGACATGTTGACTGATCCCCTAGGTCTGGTCTTTTCCATTTACAAAATATTGCCATGCATTTCTAGTATAGCCATATCTGCTGTATTTATTATAGCAGAAATAAAACAACACAATTTAGACTCAGTGTTTTGACAGTATAAAATTTTGTTTATATCATAGTTGTAAAGATGTGGGACAGAAAGCTTAATAAAACTTAACTAAATCATAGCGACAGTTAAAATACATAAAAATGTCTTTGTATGCCAAATACCTATTTTACTTGGGTTTGATTTTAATTCATACATCATGCTGTCCACGTTCAATTACATTTACACCCTCTGTGTTGGACTTGTTCTTGGAAAAAGGTAGATGCACTTCTGTCTGTTTCCTGAGTGTGTTAATACGTCAGTACCTTGGCTGTAAAATGCCTGGTGATATCCATTTTTAAAATGGATATGAAAACTCTAAAGAGCAGTGGCTTGGTGCAGTGTCCCGTGGGGCTGGAAAAAGAAGCCAAATCACAAGTCCCATTCCACTGCCCAGGCGTTAGATTAATTCTCTTTCTGGCAGCTATTTAATTCAGAATAGATTTAGATCAGAACTTTTGTTTGAACACAGTGGCCGTTTAATCATGCCAAAATGTTTCCACTGTTCCCATTTTTTCTTTCATTACATTGTGTGCTAAAGAAATTATAATCAGCAAAGCACTAGAATTATCACCTGACTATCCTGAATCATAATGAAGTACTGTGTGGCATTTTACCGTTCCAATTCCTGATTTGTGGTTAAATTTGATATGCAGCATACTGAATTCACATTATTGTGTAAATATTCTCATTATAAGCTATAATTTGCTTTTGATCTGAAAGGTCATAAACATGCCATCAGTTATTTCATAGTAGTATATAAGGATTCATTGGGTTTTTTCTCCTCTCAGAATGGGAGGTATCTGCAGGAACTGTATGGTAATGCCTGGCAAATGTTGACTTTTATCAATGGCTTGTGTTTGCTTCACGCCTTCAACTCCTACATATTATAGCAGTGATTGCTGTTTCTGTTTTATTCTATGGTGCTTTAGTATTATGCTGGATATACTACTTTGCATAATGTTATCAAATTCCTACTATTAGGCCTTGGAAAATATTCAGCTCAGATTCCAAACTGTTCTGAAATAATGCTAAGTTTAAATCTAATTTGTAGTAAATCATTCAAGGTTCATAAATGATTGTCAACCATCAATTTTATGTATCTTTAATTCTGTTTTGAAAAACAAACATTTTAATTTTATCTTTTTCCGGTTCTATCAAAAGTCTGTTTTTTTACTTTTTCTTGCCTTACTGTTCCTTCTGGTCCTGTCACAATCTCTCCATGAAATCAGAGTAATGAATGTGGTGCAGAAGCTTTTCTGAGAAAGCATCTTCACATCTCAGGGGACTTAGGGGAGGAATTTCTACTCGTAGTGAGCCAGAAAGGAGAAGATGTAACAGGTAACTTCTTTCTCACATAAAATCTTGGTGTTAGGGGAGGTGACAAGTCAGCAAGAACAGGAAATAGCATTTTTATTATTTCAGTTCAAGTTATTGCAAATTACAGGTGGCTGCTGCTTGGAATTGTCCCAAATCTGAATGTGTGCTTTATTATAAAGTAGAAATGCAGTACAGGAAGAGTTACTAAATGTAGAGGATCTTTGGGCCATGGCAGAGGCATGGATCTATTGTTTGGATTGCACAGTTCAGTTTAATTAGCCACCAACACTGCACTTCTATGAATGGAGATTAAACTGTAAGATTAAACAAAAATTAGCCACTGCCAAGGGCTGCCAAAAGCTACGAACAACCGAGGATTTGTCCAAACTGACAAACACTCTGCATCCCACCCTTTGGGTTCATGGAGAGGAAGGGCTTGGACTGTGGGATCTTCCCTGTACTGTTACGGGAACAGGAATGCCAGGTGGGACAGAGCTGAATCCCACCCAGTGAATTCCTGGGGGAAAGTTGTGAGGAGTTCAGTGGTGACACTTCCCAAGCTGGGATGGGAACCTGAGCCCCAATGTTTGCATTGAACAATATCCCCCAGTCAAACTTCTCAGCCAGGCACTGCAGCTTGTTTGCTGGTGCCTTTTTGGGGCTGCATGTTAGCTGAGAAGCCTTTCACTTCGGTCTTGTTACTTTACTTTGTTGGAAAAATCTATGGGAAAACTCAGAATTATCAACAATCCAGAATTATGAAGTTTGGTGATTAACTTGCAATTTTATTTTGTGAATTTGCTGTCTGTATGGTGAGGAACATCTTCTGTACCTAACGAGTTTTCTGAAGACCATCACATAATATGACTAATTAATTTCCATACAGGAATGTTCATAAACCCAAATTGTAGATGAGGAATGGTCGTTCTGGTGTCTGAAGTCAGTGTCCCAAATTCACTTGAATTGTCATGTTAGCTGAATACACACGTGCTGTTTTACAAATCTTCTGCTCAGACATTTCATTGCATGCCCTTCAAAATGTACAGGGAGATGATGAGCAAGGATTTTAGATTTTCCTGAACCCTCTTCATACACAGCAGCAATTGACTGTTGCACTTTCCCCCTATCATTATATTCACAAAGGAGCAACACTTACTTTCCTTTTTCAGAGTATGTTGAAAAGCATTTTTTTGTGGCTTAAGACAGCTACTTTTATGCAAGTTTTCCCTACAGCCTCAGAATTTTGATGGAATCTTTGGGGATGTGCTGTGGATTTAATCTTACCAACACTGAATTTTCTGCAGCCAAAGGTGTTTTAAAATCAAAAGCAAATACATATCTAAGAAAAGTGCCTCACTAACAGTAGCTTCTTCAATTAAAAAAAATATTCAAGATTTCCTTTACTGGGCTTCTCAATCTTTTGATGGTGGGGGAGTGAATGTATTTACTACAGAAGTCATAGCTGAAATTCCAAGACTGTATTTACTGTGTGTTTTCCAGGATTTTAGTAATAATGGAGATCAATCAGAGAAAGCCTAAATTTTTCTGGCAGACTTCCTTGGCATAATTTTGTCTGGAAAATCTTCATATGGCTCATAAAAATTCATTTATTTCCACTATTGCCTCATGTGATAGAAAAAGCCCACATAAAATCCTTATCCTTGGATGTTTGTCATATATATGGATAAGAAAGTCTTATAGTTCCCATGGCTGTTGTTCATTATTTTAACCTCAACACAGAAATCAGTTAGCAAAGAACAGTAACTTTTTTTTTCCATACTTTTATTCTGAAAAAGAAACAAATTATCTCCCTCATTTACATTTATATTTAATCCATGAGACATCTTGTCTTTTTTTTTCTGAGGAGCAGGGAACAGATTTGTGTCCAGATAGATAGTTTACCAGGATCTGCCTTTGAAGGCCCATTAATTAAAATGTGGATATCTGCCTTCCTGAGTCTGTTTATATATGCCTTAAATATGTCTTAGCCTGAAGATTTACACTTTTGCTTTCATACAAATAGCATTGAAAATAATAAAAATAATCATTTTTAAGACCATTTTTGTGATAAAGGAAATTATTTTTGTACAACAGTGTAGGAACCATTAATTTTTGTATAATCAACTTTTTCCTGTGAATGCTTTTCAGAGATTTCATAACACTGAAGTATATTAGTAAAATGCATTGTTGTTGGTTTTTCTCTATTTATTTTCAGTGATAGATTTGTGTGTAGAAGTCCTTAATATGTCAAGCTCTTTCTAAAGCAGGTGCATGCTTTTTCTGCAAAGACTCATGATGCCAAGAACTGAGGAGCAGGATCGTGTCAAAATATCCCTAAGTCAGCAGGAAATTCTTTTCCAGTTAGAGGGCCTGCACAAAGCTCAACATTTCAATAGTGCCTCATTTAATTCAGGATGCAAATGAGGATTAAGTACTGCCTAGGACTACACCTGGAGCTTGCAAAGTCCAAGAAGAGGGAGAAACTGAAAAAGATGGTTTTATATAGGCACAAAATTGAAGCTGGGAGTAAGTTCCTAACATTTAGGATAAAACAAGATGGTAAAATTTGTTACAAGCAGCCCCCTTTCTTTATGTTTAGACATGCTGGTTAATATTCCAGCCTGACTGAAGTCAGGAACAAGCTCCCACTGACATCAGTGGAGCCAGGATTTCACTCTCTGGCTGAGGGAAGCCATAGATCTTCTTTATTTCTCCCTTTTATTAGAACTCAGGCTCCAAGGAGCTATTTGCTTTACATTTGACTTTGCCCATGGGACTTCTGCTTTTCCCTTCACTAGGTGGAGATCAGTCCCTTCCTGGCAAGAAGCTTGGAGCTTCCCCTGTGTGTGTGTGTGTGGAGGTGCACACAAGAAATAGCTATTTTTCCTTCTGTTCTTTGTGATTATGTCAAAGGAAGATGTTTATAAATGTGCTATTTTTATTTGGGGTTTTGTTAAGGATGTAGTATTCTGAACCAATATATCCATTTTAACAACAATCACCAAACTACAGATTGAAACCACCCATGCAGGGAGCTCATGCTGGTCACTCTGTGCCCAGCTCACAGAGGAGAATGGTATGTGGGCAGGACTTGTTAGGTTTTGGTTAATTCATTATATTAACAATTCTTAAAAAAAAAAATAAATTTGTGGGGTTAACTCCCTTACAGTGTTAAAGAACTCTTAGTTCCTTTAAAGGCAAGACTTACCCTATTATTAAAATAAAACTCTGCGCTTTTCAAACTTACCTTATTTTTTGCCTCCTTGCTCTTTTCCTTTCCCTTCTTGATCTTTCTTCTTTGCAATGGCAATTCTTATCTTTTTTTTTTTTTAATTCCTCATTTAACATTTGGGGTGTGCATAATGTTGCCTTTCTGTTTAGGAAATATGAAGCAGTCAGTATTCCACAGCTGCAAAGTTACTGCTGTCTTGAGGCTGACACAGAAACAGACACAGAGCTTTAGTCTGTTTAAATGGAGATTAAAATTTTATGTAGCAATTAATGGTTAACTGGGGGTAAATGATCCAAAATTACCCAGCAGGGTCTTTGTTGAACAGAAACACTGCTTAATGTGCCTTGTTTACTAACAATCTGATGATGAGTGAGAATACATTTCTTCTTGTATTTTGTCAGGTCTGTATAGAGGCTGGGATATGTTCCTGTGGAACAGCTCAATAAAGACCTGGTAAAGCTGGGCCAGTTGCAGTAAGATGCAGCATTGAAAAAGTCAGCTCCTTGACTTCTGGATATGACAGCGAATATGGGGAGAACCAGACACTTGCCTGCCAGTTTGACCACTCAGGACTTTTCTGTCCACAAGAGCAGTTTTCATTCACATTCTGAGAACCAAAAGCTGTGTAGGTGCTTGTTCAAAGCTGAAAGATTGGGAATGAAACTCCCAGTTTGGGGAAAAAAAATTCTTTTGACTCTTCCCTCCTTGACTTTGGGTTTCAGGCTGAGTAGGGTAAGTCCAGAGGCTGCATCCTGGTGCTGCAGCTGTGGGAATGAAAGAAAATATGGGAAAAGGATGGGAAGGTGTGTCAGCAGGCTGCACCTCCTAAAGGTGGAAAGAAGGAGAGAAGGGAGATTTCTTGAAATGTTCTTCTAAGCAAACTGTTTTGTTTGAGAAAGTTTGCCTTAATGGGCATTCATGAGTTGAGATTATTGTAGATATCTAACTATACTAGAGTTCAGGCACCTTTCTAAGGATGTCATTTCCTATAAAGCCTCTGGATATAAATAATGGTACTGTAAATATTGGAAGAAGAGAGTTTTGCCAGAAAGTGGTCCAGATCCCCTAAGTTAAATGCTTACATTTAGAGATGGTGATGAGCTGGTTGTCAATTGCTGTTTCCTCTAAATAGGAGGTATTTTCTTTCCCTCTTAAGCTAAAATACAGTCCTGTGA
The DNA here is from genome assembly GCA_013397245.1 of Thryothorus ludovicianus. NCBI lineage: Eukaryota > Metazoa > Chordata > Aves > Passeriformes > Certhiidae > Thryothorus > Thryothorus ludovicianus. Next base: position 120,410 of record VZTB01012152.1, on the reverse strand, counting down.
CTTTAGTGCAGTATATGAAATAGTCGAATTTCCCCCCAACACACACTTTCCACAGCAATCCTCCAAAGTTATCCACAATAAAAGATTCCAAGCAAATAAGAGTAGGAGTTAAGTCATCTGCTATGCATTAAATGTACAAATACTGAAAATTAAAATCCTATTTGCAGCATGCATCCCAAAAGGTTTAAAGATTGTTCTGTAAGGTAGAGTGGGAAGGCAAATGTCTCTCAATGCATTTTATATATGCTACCTGTGACAAATGTTTCATAGACTTGAGGAATGAAGGGGGAAAGAATCCTGGGGAGGGAAGCAAATTGCTGCTTGATTTTCAGTACTTGTAGATCTCCTTAAAAATTAAAACGGGGGATATACAATAAGCACTTTAGCTTACGTGATAATAACTCCCAGAAATTTTCTGTAAAAATTAGATTCATAATGTGCACAAGTATCCCGAAAATCCTGCTGAAAAATTGCAAATAGCCACTGATACAAAATCCGAGCGTGGGCAGATTACACTGCAAGGCGACGAGCCATTTTGCATTTGCTGGCAGGAGCTGGCATCTGTTTTTAGATGTAACATCCTCAGTGTAGCTGAAGAGCCTCTCAGAAAGAACGTTGCTGGGAAGAGCTCCAAGCGAAGACAAAGCCAGGTTTGCAAGATGTGGAAGTGAGCTGGTGTTAGACTTCCACCACTCAGCAAGACCTGCTCTGTGTGTAGTGAGCTCAGCGAGGTACAGAACTGGTTCAGATTTGGCAGAAACAAGAGTCACTTGAGTTTGAGGTTGTCATGATCTTTTCCAAATAGCTCATTACATTTGCAGCTTCCAGGTGGGCTGGATGATAATCCTTGGTCTTTATTATTGCTCCTTGGATGACTGGGATTTTCCCCTTATGTTCCTCAGCTTGACTGTGTGTGACAGTTCTGGCATTGTCTTGGGGAAATCGAGAACTGGCAGAGAAGTGCCTGAGTTAAGGAATCAGAACTCATTCTACATGGTGCCTTTACTGACACCACAGTGTTAAACTGCTCAGAAAGATAACACTTCCTTTCCATTTTTTTGGCCTCATTGCCTTGATCCAGTACTCACGTGCTGAGGTGGGACTGTCAGAGCCCTGACAGCTGGCATGATGACACACATACACACATCTCTAGAGCTTATTTTTCAAACTAACTCCTCAAAGGGCTCGAGGATGTGAATGACAGTGTCTGCCAGGCTCCACTGTACCTGAGTCAGCACCAGCTGTCTCCAGCCAGAGAGCTATCCATAATTGCTTATTCTTCTACAGGCTTTTCTATGTGCAGTGTGTGGTTCACCTTGTGCCTGTGCCCTGGCAGAGCCAGCTCATGAAAAGGCAGTTTGGAATCAAATGGGTAGCATATTTACAGTTGCTGAGTATTCAGCTGGTAATAAACCTGTCTTAATACTTGAGAGATATTTCAGTAAGATGACTTTTTGGAACAATCTTATTTAAATAATGCATCATTCATACAGATGTTGTGTAGGAGCCACCTCTCTAATCCGCTGGAGTCAGCAGCCACTTAGAGAAACAGCAGAGCAGTGACAAGGTCCTCCCTGACAGCCACAAACAATTCTCTCATTTGGCAGATGGTCATTATTTTAGCATGTCCAGGAAGCCTTGGCCAGCTGTGTGCCAGCTGCTGAAGGCCTGGGCATGCACAGCCCAGGCCTTGAAACGTGGGTGAGTGACAAGAGACCACGAGTTGTGGTGTTAAAAGACCAAGCACATGCTAGGAGTTACTTTCTGCTTTTAGCATGACTACTGTTCATGGGAAACTTTTTCTGGGATCATGGCATTTAAAATCAGAAGAAGTTGTGGGAATATTTTCTGTGGGAAGGGTGATATTGAAATTCTAGTAAGCACATCATTGACCTGGAGTTCAGACATTCCACTGCAGATACTTGTGATTTCTCAGCTGGTGCAGTTTTTCTTTGGGAGAGGAGCTTTCTGATGGTGTCTGTTGTATCTAACATCCAGGATCTTCCAGCCTCTGCAGAGCTCTCAATATGGTTGATTTGAAAGCCTGGCTATGCTGTGACTTTAATCTTTGATATTTCTATAAGCTTCCACAGATGCAGTTTCAGCTCATTTATTTTTCTGGCTGACACACACTATCAAAATACAACAGTCCTTTCTGGAGTATTAACTTTCTTGGGGGTTTTGCAGCCATTTCTTGAACAGTAAGGAGTCCCCTTCCCTTTCTTTTTCTTCTTGGACTTTGGCAAAGCCCAAAGGGAGGCATATCTCATGCAAATAAGATTTTTGTCGTTACAGTAATTAAGAAGAGACTGTAACTAAAAGCATTGATCAGTTGGTTCATCTCAGTGGTAGGGGACTGCAACTCCTACACACTCAGACTTCAGTATCCAAAAAGTAACAAAAAAAAACAGTTTAGAATGAAACGCTTTACAGAAAAAAAATTTTTTTTTTGTTTGAGGTCAGTTGTTTTCCATATCCCTGTGAAGCATTGCGTATCTTTTCTTATAAAAATGACATCTTGAATGCATATCTCCTTTTTATCCTATAGCATGTGATGAAGGCAGTTTGTAACTGCTGTGTGGTGGGACTTTATTGAAGTAAATCCACTGTATCTTGTACCCCACTTACTTTTATTCTAAATGCACTTCCAAAGAGTACTTTTTAAAAAAGTCACTTGAAAGCATGTGATCAATATTTCTTTGATTCTAACTGCCAGATACTGATTTAGGTGGTTATTTTTATCTAAAACTCTTCAACCTGCCCATACAACCTAGAAAAATGGTGTTTGTGATCAAGAAGCTTCACCTTGGAAAATAAAAAGAAGTCTACAACAATACTGGAAACACATTTGCTGAGCTGCAAGAATTCTTTCCTGGCTATAGACTGTCCATAAAGAAAGTATCTAATTGTACTAGACACACTTTGGAAACTTTCCCAGAGGAGTAATAGATAAGTTAACGGAGCACTTTTTAATTTTGCAAAGTGCACTCTTCCTTATAATTTACTTAATATAGAAATTTAATGTACTGCAGTTTACTGAACAAATTACATTTAAAGTATTTCAGAGTTGAAAGCTCTGCTTTGGTAGCCAGTTGGACTTTATTATTTGATTACCCAGATAAGGACAAGCAGTAACAAAGTTCTCTGTCTTAAGTGGTTCCAGGGATTATCTCTCAACCATTACCACTGTAGAATGCAGATTTTAAATTCCAAGGGAAAAAACCCCACGAAACAACAAAAAAATATACAGTAGTCCTTTCCTGCCTCTGCTCTAGTTAATGCTTAGTTTTCATTTGACCAAAGTCTGAGAGGATTTTGTATCTGTTCCATAACAGCTTTCCCAAATGAACTATAACTTCATTAAATAAAACCCTAAAGTTACGGGAAAATACAAGGATGCTAGGAATTAGTATGGGCAGAACCAATGTGCTCTTTGTGTGTTGCTGCAGCCCAGCTAACTGAGGTTCTTTTCCATTTATTTGCCTGAAACATGACAGAAAGCACAATCCTGGATTAGAAGTAACAGCATATATTTTCATTAAGCCATTGCCACAGACCCATGATTCATCATGAGTGATTCTTCTGTCCTGCCCTCCTGTAGGGCAATCATGTAATGTAACCCTCTCCCCCTCCATTTGTTTTTAAAATTATGTTAGGGTTTTGTTATCAGACAACAGGTCAAATGAGTGTTTGTACTTGGAATGACATAGACTGTGGCATAAATTATCCCAGGCTCCAAAGCAGCTCATAAAAAAAATTTCATCTGGTACATGATTGAGCTATACCCGTCTTCTGTGTCAGAAGTAGAATTGTGGTCATAAAATCCTTTTCATGGAGGTTTGTGCCCTGGGATAGGCACATTGATCACTTGGAGGAGAGAATTATTTAAACTTTAGGAGAAGCTGATGCAGAGAGTAGAATTCAGAACTGTTCTTGAAAATCTTAGTGACTGAGGAGATGCACTGCTGTGTACTTAACTGTTTAAATTTTCCTACGAATGGTTCTTCTGTCAGGAGGAGTTGTAGAAAAGCAGGGCACCAAAGAAAAGGAAGTATCCCTGAACCTTATGGTGTCTGCTTCTGGTGTGTTCTGCAGATGGGATTTTGAAGAACTTGATGGCCTGTGGGAGAGGGTGGGATGAGGGAAATACATGGCAGCAGATTACCGCAGCAGACATCAATGAAACCAGGCCATCACATTAACGCATGGAACAATTTTCTGTTCAAATTGCCAGGCAGTTCACAGATTCTGAAATGAGGTGGAGTCTGAGAATCATCAGACTGAAGAATGGCTCAGACATTCCCAGCTGGGAACTTTCAAAAAAGCCTGCACTGCAATGGCAGAGCCTCAAAATATCACCTGCTCTCAGAGGGTCTCATCAGTCCTGTTCCTCAGTTTAGTTTCAGAAGTTCACTGATGGTTACCCTGATGATCTTGGCTTAACACAGAGCCAATCTGGATGAGAAGGATGTTTCTGCAACTGAAATGTGGAGAGGTTGTGTAGTGCTTCATATCTGCCCTGTGCATGTGTCCCTCCCTGCAAGACATGGGGGCTCTGAAGGAATTTTAGAAGACATCCCTTCCTGTGATGTATCAGAAAATTCTAGGGATGAAATCTATTGCATGCTGCTGTGGTCCAGGGGTTAAAAAAAAGGTAAACAATTGCCCTCCATCAAGAAAAAGCTGAAGGATGCTGTTAGGGCAACCTCTATTCCTAATCCTTGCTGCAATCCACATTGTGCTGATGGACGATGTTCAACTCAGTTGGTATTTTAGTCAGCCTTTGATATATTTCCTTGTGAATACCCTCAGAAAACAAAGCTTGGAGTTGGATGGTAATTGGCTTTGTTTTATCAAGGTAGGTAAGGAAGGTGAAAGAGAATTCACTATTAGACAACCTATTGCATTCTTGAAGAAGAAAGAAAATGTCAAATTGGGCCAAGGGAGGATTTGTCACTCCTACATCTCTTTTACCAGCTGGGAAAATAGAGATGAAATGGCTAAGAATTGGACAGTCATTAACATTTTTTTGATGAAAGACTGTCGAATTCTTGAAGTGAAATCAGTAGTAGAAAGTAGAAAGTTTTCTGGCTGGTAGAGGGACATGGCTTGTGTATTAATAAGGATTCCAAATGTGAATGATCATGGAAGCAGGTAGGCAGGATTATCTGGGCAGTACTGCTGTCTGTGGATAGACTGATGATACATCTCAGAGTTTGAATAGCTCTTTGGTGTGAGACTTGATGGCTGGAGGTGAAGAATGAAGTTTGCTTCATCTGGCATATAGCCTCAAGATAATATCAGAAAAATATTTTATGCTTCTGCTTCTTTGAAAAACGTATATGTGCTGTTCGCTTTTAGTGAAAACACATAAATGGATAAATGGGTAAATGGCCTCATGAGATTAACGTTCAATTAATGGATGATTTCTGCTATACAAAGATTTTTATTAGCATTGTGATTACTGAGAATAATTAGTCATAGAAGTCTATACTATCATCAAGTTGAAGAACATGACTGGATCTAATTAAAGCTAATGTGAAGAATTGGGTATTGCATTTTGACTAGGATGGCAATGCAAAATCCCGTGCTCCTGTGAAGTATGAGCTTCAGTGACATCCTGTGGTCAGGACTTTGTTGCATTGAAAGAAGACGTTTTCAAAACCTAGGGATGAAGCCATCCTGCTTTCTGAAAATCACACGTGAGGTGTGAGTGTGTGTGGCCATGGACCTTGTCCACAGTGACCTCCTGGGAACCTCAGAGTGACCATCTCAGTTCCCTTCTGGGTCACGAGGTGGTTCTTCAATTCAAGGAGAAACAAAAGCTCTTCAGCAAGACCAGGGAATAGCCAGCTGGAGAAAAGCTGAAGCCAGTGCTCTAATTGTTTCTCAGAAATGTGATTTTATTATTGGAATACTGGAAGTAATTTCTGCCTACAGTTGTGGATTGAGATAGAAACCTAGTCAGATACAGCGAGTTGTTATTATTCACAGACGTGAAGAAGATATTTAAGGTAAAGATCATCATTAATTTCCCTGTAATGACTAATGCTTTATATCCCCAGAGGCCTACCCCTCCTTTGATGAAATACCTGCCAAGCTTTGGCTCTCACAGGGTTTTCTGCCTTCTCAATGAAGCTCTGCTTGTGCATCTTTCAGGGAAAAAAAAAGATCTGGTGATATTGATACAAAGCACATGAAGTTTATAACAGAAGTGACATGAGCAGGTACACAGATCATTCAGATAAAATCACTATCCACAACTGAAATAAAACTTTTTTTTTTTTTTTTTGTTAGAAAGGCTTAAGGGTTTTACTGTTTTTTTACCTCTAGCAAAATGTTGTAAAAGACAGTCTACTGCCTGTTGGGAAGAAATATGCAAGATTCATAGGGAATTATCTCAGAAATAAGCCGATATGTAGATTAAGTGGGCAGATTGACTTTTTGTTTAACTACTCATATTCCAAGCCATTATTCCCAATGAATTAAACTGCAAAGGAAAGGGAATTCCTATATCTCAGTTATGCTGATAGAAACATAATATTTTTTTTAAATTGGTTTAGTGTTTGTTGCTTCTTTCAATTTTTTTTTCCTTTGATTGTGCACATAGTTGATACAAACTAACAATTTTTTTGTAGGTGACATAATAGAGTCATTTAATGAAACTAGCTTTAATAGTCTTCCAAAGATAATCATATGTGCATCCAAAGAATGTTGAATTCTACCTTTAATTTTTACATGAATATTTTTCTTTACATTTCAAGAATACAATATTGGGACTGGCAATTTTAAAGAATTTTCTATCATTTTGTGTAGGTTGCTACTGCTGCTGGGTGTTAGCAAGTGCATCTCTAATATGCATTTAGAAGTTTTGAGAAACAGAATTTTTAAACATTTTGTCTTGTTTTTAAACAACAATTGTTGCCATCAGCTATTTTTTCTCCCATGCTTTTCTCACAGATCTTCAAGAAAAAAAAAATTAATATTTTCAACTTCTGTGTATGAAGACAGAAAGGTCTGAAAGACAGACTTGGATATCTAGAAATACCACTCATCTCATGACTATTTGGTATCAAAATCTACGTGAAAGTGGTGGAATGCAGGGTGAACAGATTTGAAAGCTCACAACCCAGCAAATTCTAAAAATCTGCCTGCTCTTTGTTTAGGTGGAAATTTCAGAGACTTGATAACACATCAACTACAAGATAAGCTGGAGGTATGAAAGAGCTCAGTCTCTCTACCTCCTTTTCTTTTTTTTTGTTACAACTCCTCCTTATTTTATTCAGGTGCATTTGCAGTCAGAAGACTCTTATCATGTGTGTGCTTATAGTTGAAAATGACAAACCTGCCCAGTATCTATGGTAACAAAGGCTCTCTTCAATCTCAGACTTCTTGGTGCTCTTTTCTGCCTTTTTATCCTCTGGAAGAATAGATAACAAAAAATATTTGTGACAGTTTGTTTTAATTTCTATTACCATTTATAAATTTTCTGTAATAATCCGAGCATCTTGTCACTATAAGCTTTTCTCTATGATTACAAAGGATTGGTCTTTTGTGATGATGCATGGGTTTTGTTTTTCTCCTTGGGAATATGATCAAAAATGCAAGAAATGATAAAATGAACATTTTCTTTTTTAGAAAAGGATGACAATGAAAGAGTTATGTATAACAACTAGAATACCTATAACTACATCAAAGAGTTCTGTTTCTACCATAAAAAACTGCAGATCAACAGAGAAATTGCTTTAATCAAAATGATAAATAAACTCTAGTCCATTTTTTATTATGGAGAACTGATCCAATGTACTAAGCTTTTTTCTGCTGTTGATGAAAAGGCAGCTCACAGTATCAGTTGGCTTGGATCACTCTGCAGTGAATCAATACTTCACAGAAAATAATTGGATTAATAACTTTCTCTTTATTTATAAACCCTGACAATTAAAAAAAAAAAAAAAGAAAACATAAGGTCTATTTTTCCTCTTAAACCTCTTGCTCTTTCCAGACTTATAAGTACAGCCAGTATTAGCTAAAGGAAAGGGCTTCAGTGCCATCTGTTTTGCCTTGTTCTGAGATTCTTTCAGTGAAATCAGAAGACATTCTGAGCATATTTTAAGTGGTATTGTTTGTACGTTCTTTTAAATCAAGGTGAAGAGACAAGTCCCCCTGTGGAGTTCAAGAATCACTTAGCAAACCAGATCCTTGTCAGAAAACATAACAATATTCTTTCTTTATAGTGCACTCTATTCAAGGCTGCCTTTCATACGACTACCCGTGACATAAGGCTGCTATTCTTCGGTTCCTCCTGCTCTCCTATTTCTCATTTGACAAGCATCTTCCAACAAGTGCAAAACCCTTCACTTCTAAGAACAGGCTTTCTATTAAAATGTGATGTAATCCTCGCTTTGCCTCACTTACAAAACCTCACAGGCCTAATAAACTTCCCAAAGGTCTGTGGGTCACATTTGGTCCCCAGGAACATCCATGTAAATCTCAGTGAGTTCACTGGAGTTTCTGTGTTCTGCTCTGTTCAGTACATAATTCCTTAACCACTGCATCATTTTAATATGATGGTTAGGAACATGATAATTTACTGTTTTGTTCTCATTACAGCTCATCAAATTTGGATATACAGTATGCTGGGATTTGTGTGAGGGCTTAAGGAGAGAAACCAAATTACTGAAATGCATGTTTTAATTCAAGCCTGTAAAGAGTTTTACAAATGGAGGTGAATAACTTGGATACTGCTGTGACAAAAAATGTGTACAGGGATTTAAAGACTAATATGTTTAAAGCAAATGACTTGGGAAAATAAACTTTTTGCAACTGTTCTTGAACAGCTCTGATCTAAGCAAGGACACAAACATTCAGAAATTACCTAAAAAGGGGTGTTTTGGCATTAGAAATGCCAACACATTAGAAATCTCAACACAAATAACATTGAGAGGATTCAAATCTGCAAAAGCCCTTTAGCCTAGAAGCTGAAACACTCAACTCAGTGGCAGAAGGGAAATTTGGAGTCCATTCCCTGTTTGACTACAAGGCATTAGCCGTATCCAGTGGAGATTTTTCTGAGATTTCTCAGGTTCTAGGACCAATAACTAATGGATTTCAGTTAGTTAGTTTCTTAATGTTAAAGAAAACTACTTTGAAAACATCAGACCTGCAAACCTGATTAAGCTGATAACATTTTTGTTCTGCTGTCTGGCTGGGAAATAATTTATTTTCACATCTCTGTTGCACAAATTATGGCTTTTATTTCTCTCCCACCAGCTAAATCAGCCTTCCCCACCACAGTTTGTCTTCCAGGAGTGTGCAGTGATGCTGGGGGAAAGGATTAGGGCTGGACTGTGACTGGCTGGGGTTGGGTGTGCTTGGACACCTCTCAGCTGGAGCTGCTGGGGGGAATCCATTGCTGGCAGGCAGAAGTGAGAGTTCACCATGTCAAGGCTGGAGCACTGCCTCAGGTGATGCTGCTCCTCTCTCCCTGGTGAGACATTTACCTCACACAGAGGCTGTTAAAGTCAGAATAGGTGAGGCAGGGGAGCATGAAATTTTGTTTGCAGTTTATGAGGAAAAACCCTCTTTTCTTCTGTTCAGCCTGTTCTTTGGATGTTACCAGCATTGATTACCACCTGATGCCTAATGTCTGGAATTTGCTGACCTTTAAATGGTCAGCCTTCATGTGGAGGTTGACCTTCAGGGCTGAAGAGCAGAGGTTTGTGCATTTAGTTGTAGGTGAACATGATATGTACATATATAAAAATACAGAGAAAATAGAGAGTGCACATTATCACTCTCCTTTAATTTCTACTTCTGTACTACAGAGTCCGTAGAGGGTAGTGATAGCAGGGAGCAGAGGTTGAAAATATTAATAGGATCATTTAATGTTCTAAAAGAATTCTGTTTTTCAAGGTTATTCTAATATCCTAGTCAATAGTAATATCATCACAGTGTCTTCACATAATCAAGTTATGCTTAATAAAATATAGTGCTGAATTGTCAAATTTGAAATGAAGATGGAATAGGAGGGGAAGATTGTGATAAAGAAAGTTGTCATCATCATTTTATCAAATAACTTCTACTGAACAGTAGTAAGGCTCCACATAGGTTCAGTGGCCTTGTTGCACAGAGGTCACCCAGAGATAACATGACCTTCCCTGTCACTATTTCAATTGTTCCAGTCGTTTCCATTTTCTTACAGAGCTGGCAAACATTTTAGAATCCATGGGATTTTCTGCTCAGAGGAAGAAAAATTCTCTTTATTCGAAGCACAAAATCACAGAATACCCCAGTTTGGAAGGGAGCTTGGTGGGAGCCATTGTGTGAGCAATGAGTTTAGATGACATTATTTAGCACCCTGACCAATTTTATCTCAAAATCTTCCAGTGAGGGGGACTCTACCATGTCCTGGGGAGGATATGAAACATGAAGAGCTATCCAGTTTTCCCCAGCTCTGAAATGTGGGTCTAAATACTCTCTCCTAAAAAAAGTTGTTTGGGAGAACCTCCTCCTTTCTTAGTTCCTGTCTACATCCAAGCAAGGCAGCAATCCACAAGGAAATTTATTTAGAAGATGAAAATGGGGGGGAAGAAGCCGAAGGCTGGGAGAACAAAGGAAATGATTATTTCTAAGGGGAAGAGAATGTGATTGCTCGGGAAATAATTACACTTGTTACTTAATAGTGTTTCTTCTATTTATTATGTAGCTAGAACTTGTTTGGTGTCTATGAGGAAATAATTGATTTGACTTTTAACACACACTTAATGAGTTATAGAATAGCTCAGAAATCTTCACGCTGTGAATGCAATTGTTTTCACAGCTGATTTGTGAAATTCATGAAGACGGGCCCAGAGTTCAAACCCAGAAGTGAACTCCTCCCACATCAAAGGTTTATTTGGATCATCCCTCATGCTCATCCCACTTGTAGCAATCAGACTGAACCTCCAAGATGAAATTTTTCTTTCTAAGCTTATGGGTGTTTGAGACTGAGCTGCTGTTGTGAGGTTGCCTTTGAAATTTTGTTTTACAAGTGGCTGCATGGTGACTGACAATATCACATCCTATCACAGAGGAGAAAGTGAGGACACTCCAATTGCAGTTTGGTTCACACTAAATTCCTGATGGATGCACTCAGAACCATGAATTTAAGCATCACTCTATGATTTTATCTTGGTTTATTAACATGCAAAAGCACATGGAGCATTTTTTGGTTTTTTTAATTGCTTGGAAATTGCAACATGCACTGAGTACTTTTGCTGCATTTCTACTCCACTTTCAGCCTTGTCACTTTAAAAAGAAGGGGTAAAAAAAGTCTCTTTTGCTGTCTCAAGGGCTTAAAATTACTGTAAAGAAATGTGGCTGTGGTCAATTACCAGATTGTGAGTAAATGCTGATTCATTTAAAAGTGAAAGAAAATAATCTTTTCTTCTTAACTTCAAATGTGAGGGGAAAACTGGATATGGAGACTTTAAAGTAAAGGATGCTTTTTTTTATTCTCCGCCCACCCCCTAGCTGATCAAGGCTGATTTGTAATTGATAGTCTGTAAATTTGGGGAAATATCTATAAAGACTGAGGTTGCTTTAGCAGCATTTGATAAGAGCCTCTGTGGGAAACAGATAAACAAGAAAATTATTTTTCTATCTAGATTGAGTATTAATATGTTGCACAATTTCGTAGATGTAACACATCTCTGTAAGTAAATACTTTCAACCAAAAGACCAGGTTATGCTGATGAAAAGAAACCTTTTTAATGGAACTAATAGACTGAAATGCTGGGGGTTTTGTTGCCTTCATTTTAAATGAAGCCAAACATAATCCAAGTGGGGGATACACAGAGTTGAGGAGACTGACTGAGGGAACCAGTATTTTCAGCATATGGCTACTAAAAATGCCATTTTCCACTGCTTCCTGTGATTTTCTTTTATTGTTGTAGCACTCAAGGACCTGCAGACCATTGTGCCCACACTGCTCAGACTCGGGGTAGGGACAGCTCCCATTTCCTCTCTCCAAAGGTGTGGGATTATCCAGTCAGTGGGAATGAATCCAGGCCAGGGAAAGGCACCACACATTTGCAACAGTGAGGGACATTCAACATTTCCAACCAGCTTAGGAAATAATGGACTTGTCCATCATTTGAAATCTTTAATCAACCTGATATCCTTTGTAAAAATACACTATTCCATCAAAAATTTGGGGTTTGATGAGAGTTATGGGGTGGTGATATATGTACTGTGTAGGCTGGGCAATAATTTAAAATGCAAAGGCAAAGCTACTACTTGTGTTCATAATCTCAATTTATCACCTTCTGTAGCTGTTTTTTTCTTCAGAACAACCAAAATATTCTTTTGGGTAGGATGAGGGCCAGAAAGGAATGCAGTAGTCCAGCTGGTGGGTAACAGATAACAAGATCATAAAAATTAAAGTTATACTTTGGGTAATTAGGAAGTTTGCTTATTCTGTCATTAATTGTGCAGCTGTTTAATTTAAATATAATCTGATTCAAAGTGTTAAAGTTTACTCCAAGCTGAATGTTACTGTTTTCCCTGCAGTCTGCAGCATTTTGCCAGAGAAATATAAAATCTGGGAATAAAAGGAAAACAGTATTTTTTGTTTGCAAAATTACATGTTATGCCTATCTATAATTTTTTTTTTAATAAAAGGAACTTGAAGTAATGCAATTATTTCTACTGGGAAAACCTCTCAGGAGCAAGTTGTACACAGTAATTATGATTTTAGACTGAGCTGACATCTTTACTAAGTTCTGTGTTATCTTACCCTATATTAAGTATGTTCGGTTTTTGAAGTGGGTGTTTCAAATGTCTACTCTTAATTATCACTGTGTAACTGAAGAGAAGTACAAACTCACAGCCCCATAAATGTGAAGACTGTTTTGATTTGGTTTGTTTTGATATTGTTTTTCACATATAAATCATATGGGCACATCTGCGACTGAAATGGAGATAAGCCTCCTGGTGTTATCTTATTTCTTAATTGTAGGCTCTCATTTTCTGGGGAGGGTGTTGACTTGGTCCTTGCCTTATCATGCCCTCCTCTGCTGTTTATTTGCTTATTTACTGGCAAAGCTGCTTATGTTTTAAACCTATCTAGGCAGAAGAAGCTTTAAAAATGCATGTCAGATTCGTTTTAATTCAGAAACCATTTTGTTTAGCAGTACATGTAGGCTTGCTCCAATTTTCTATTTCCTTTTTTCCTGTTTCACACTAGAGTCATAGAAATGCCTCCTCCAGATAACAGAAGGAGGCAGGTGTTATTGAGAATAGTTTTTTTGTGAAAAAGTGGAACCATTATTAAAAATACTTTCAGATAAATGTCAGTCTTTATGCTTCCTGATATTTAACACACATTTCAACTTTTTCTACTTACGTATCTCTGGTGTGAGATACTCTTTGAAACGAGGCAGTCAGATACAAACCAGAGCTGCTTCTGCTGGGATGCTGCTAGTGCTGAAGTCCCAGGCTGAGAAAGCCTTGCAGGATTTTGGATCTAAGCTCATGTTTTTCATCTGGCTGCACTATTATTAGGGATAAAATCCTGTGGCCCTGCCTGTGGTCGGATGCTCTTTCACCTTGGAACTTGGTAGTTATTCGGAGCTTCCCACTTGATCATTGCACAGTTGCCTGTGCCACTTAATTTGCAAATATACTTCCAACTTTATGAAGTAGATACAGGATTTTTTTTTTCCACTGGTGGAAAAGCTGAAAATTGGAGTGTTTGAAGCAGGAAGGACTGATGAGATAGGATAGCAACAGGAGAAAGCTGATGCATTGGCACTCAAGGTTCTTTTTCCTCTCCTTGTCTATCTTGTTTGTCCATTGTCACGGCTGTGCAAGTAACTGTCTTTATAAATAGTGTTTCATTTGATGTTGCAGCTTTCAGATATTAATTAGTTAAGACTAATTAACTAAGGGAAGACAGGTTAGTGCTTCCATTTTAATCCTGAAAAATAGGGCTTAGGAAATTCTTATGATTTACCTCGAGGTTACAAAACGTGCCAGTGTCAGACTCAGGGCTGTGAGATGGGAAGGAGCAGCATTCCTGTGAAAGCTCCCAGTGCCCAACCAGCCACAGCTCCGTGTCTCAGATCTGAGAAAACATTTTCCTTGTCATAGTATCCTGATTAATCAGCTCCTGTTTGGCCTTACATGTGGGAGCAGTGTCCCAAAGCCCTGCCATCCCTTTTTGTGAACCTTTCAAAGGTCGTCTTCTCCACTTTCCACAGCTCCTAGGTCCTGTCAAAGTTATTTCATAAGTAGAAAGTATATTTTGCATCTCGTTCAGATATGCCAGATAAAATGGGGAAATGAGAAATGCAGGTGGATTAAAAAGTAAAGGTTTAACCTTGCAGACAGTACTGAAGAGAATCTTCCAGATGTGATAAATCCGTGTCTTTAGATGATTTATGTTGCAGTTAGCAGTGCACCCAGGCGGAGAAAAATTAATAGAACAGAACCTGAAAGTTTTGGAAAACAAACAGGAGATAAAAGTATTTGGAAACATAGAAACTCTTCTTCACCACAGCAGTAATTTTAAACAATTCAGTCCTGGTAATCAAAAGTGTTCTGAGAAGAAAAAGCAAATTCAGAAGGCTCCAGACCTACAGAAGCAGGAGGAATTTTCAGAGGTTTAAAAGGAACACTTTCCTCAAATATTGCTGAATACGTTTCTAGATAAATTTATAGTAAATGATGCATTTTGCTGAAATTTCTCTCAACTTATATATAGGACAAGTGGAAGAGTCAAATAAGAATAATCTCATCTGTGAGTTTCGGAATAACCTAAAAATATGCTCTTAGAGGATAAATAGAAATTTCAGAAATAGAAGTCAGAGAACAGTGCTTTCCATTTTTAAGGCAGATGTCTTTGACACAGACACTAAATTCAGAGATCCATTCTGTCTGATTTCAGAAACACTTAGGAGCATCGTGTTGCTGTCTATCTGCTAGACCAACTGCAGCAAATAAGTAACAAAGAATTCTGTGTTATGTTGGATACTGTGAATTTTTTCCCATTTCTCCTTGCAACTGCAAAGTTATTCAGTATTTATTTTTCTGTAATTTTCTGTTGTATTTAGAAACCCCAAATTATTTAGATTTATTCCTATCTGATTCTTTTCAAGTTTTGATTTGTCAGATGTTTAGGGAATGAAAAAAAAGACTGGACAATGTGCAAAGAATTTTCTAGTTTACTGAGATTTTTTTCTCCCTAGCAACATCCTCTTCCTTAATTTATTTATATTTGTCTTTCTAATTAAAGTAGATAAAAAATTAAACCAAACATTTCCCTAATGGATAGGAAAAAATAGACTGGCATAATTAATTTTAAGCATTTAGAGATATTCTTTGCATAGAGCCTTCTCTGTGAGTAGTTGTGGTCACTCCATACGGTTTGCATTGTGAAGACCACAGTTTAAAACTGTTCTAACAAAACCCCATTTCAATTGCAAGTTATTTTCATTGTCTGGTATTTTTATGTGCTCTCCAGTAGGCCAGTTTGCCTGAAATTTTAGTCCTGTTTTAAAGTTTGCATGAAAAAAGAGACATTGTACCAGGGGCAACAGGATGGCTAAAGTAAGATTTAATAAGAATTAACAAAGAATCACCTGTCAGAGCTCTTTTGTGCAAGGCAGAAGCCTGCAGGCAGAAGACTCCATGCACAGTAAGGTTACTCTTCCCCTCCTCTTGAACCCCAAAATTCTGTGGCTCAAACTTCTCTTGTCTAGACAGAGTTTTCCTTGGGTTTATTCAAGGAGCTTTTCCTCAAGCCTCCTGGTACTTACAGCAATGATACTCTGGAGCCTGCAGCCATACAGAATCTGTAAAAAGAAAAAAAAAATAGAATGAGACAGTAGGTATGGCCCTGGGAATTCCCCACACTCTAAAGCACACAGGCAGGTAGGTGTAAACCCTGGAGAAAACTCTTGTGGAGGCTTCTGCAAATGAATCCTACAGGCTTTGTGCCACTGCACTTAAAACACCTTTCCAGTGGGAATAACACTGGAACTGGTATTTTCCCCCAGACTGGAAGCCACTGTTTAAAGTGTTATTGTGCATCCTTTTCCTTAGTAGCACCTCGAGCTATTTATATTTCGTTGAATTTAATAGTTTGCTTCCATGCTGCGGCAGATTTGCCAAATACTTCATTAAAAAAGGAGCAAAAGAAGTTGCTGGGGTTGAGGAAGCATTGTGGAAGCTGGATTTTTCATGGCTTGAAGAAGTGTAACATTGCTTGTTGAGTATAAGGTAGAATTGCTGTATGTTTGTGCTAAAATTATCCACAGTGAAACAGTTAATAATAGTAACATCAGAGAGAGAAAAAGTGCAGTTCACAGAGTTTAGAGTTATCACCTCTACCTGTTTGTAGGAGGATATAACACTGTGTTGGAGTATATTCTCTTGTTGGTGAGTTGTTAAAAATCACAAAGGAGAAGTACTTTAATGTGGTCATTCTGGGTTTTTAGTAAAGTAAAAGAATCAAAAAGTGCTTAAATGCCAAGATTAGGGAAAAAACAACAGAGATAAATGGATTAAACCCCAGACTACAGCACAGAGAGAGCTTTAATTGCAACCTCTTGCTTTAATGTTTCCCTTCTCCCTACTTCTTTCTGAATGGCTTCAGGAGAGCAATTTTAAGGTAACTTAGAAATGTGCCCAAGTTCTGCCTCTTTGGACTGGAAGTTTTGCAGCACCTCATGCAGTACTGGCCCACCCACCATGGGACTCCCATTTACATCTTTGCATTATTTTACAGATAGGACTAAACCTGTTTTTTCATTAATTAGCCTGTAAGCTTTTGTGGCAGGGACCAACTCATTGTTATGTCTCTGTTCAATGCTGAGTCCAATGGGATCATTTCTTATTATTCCTATCAGAGGCAGCTTAAGTCTTGTCAGCAGCATAGGCAAAATTGAATTTTGCTGCCCCTGGGAGGGCTGGCGTGGTTGGGAAGGTTTTTCCAGGGGATATGGGAGAGGGGACATGAAGGGCTTTCAATGTTGGGAGTGTCAATGTGTTTGAAATGATTGTGAGATATTTGGGGATGCTGCAGCATAAACTATGCTTGTTTTTTTCTGCAGCTGGGGAAAAAATAATTAAAAGCTTGGTTGAAAAGGTATATTCTTCTCCCTGGCTCCTGAGGTTTCAAAACTACAATATCAAATTTTTTTAATACTTTTTCAGCCCTGTATGTCTATTTGATTACTTTGAAGAAGGAATTGAAAGTGTCTCAGAAATATCAGGTAATATAAAAGGAAGAGTGTGACCAAATGTTTTGAACTTTTAGAGCGTATTATCCTTTGCAGCTGATGCTACTGTTCACTTACAGAGGCATGAGACTGGCTGCAGACCAACAGAAAATATGAATAAATATTTGCTTTTAGTTGTTTGCCCTGTTATACATTATGTAGCTATATAATTATTACTTTTAGGCATATAACAGGAGTCTGGATCGTTTCTTCTTGAAATATTACTGATACGTCAGTTGGTCAGCCTTTAAAAAATGAAAAGGGTGAGACATCCTATGAGGTAAATATCTTTATATCCTGTAGAAGCAAGGGTCTTAAAAATGTTCTATCTACAAAACTTTTTAGTGGAATGTCAAGTGAAGATTGCTCTATTTTAATCTTAGAATTCTGTGAGAATAAAAAAGATGGGCATGACTCAGAGTTGGTCAAATGTTGCTGAGGTTTCCACCACAATGGTTCAAAACTTTTTGTGTTTCTGATGCTGTCTAAAATGCTGATCATTCCTCAACTTTGAAATAGTTCCTTAGTTAATGGATAGCTTACATAATGATATTTTCAACAAGTTCCATCAAAAATGCAACTCACCTGAAAACAAATCATGACAGAACTGAAAGGAAGCAAAAGGATTTATTCAGTGAAATGTATTAAGCAAAAGGATTTATTCAGTGAAATGTATTAAGTTTCTGAGAACTACTATGGCCTAGAGATTTCCATGCACACTTCTGGAATCTTCAGCTAGGAAATTGCCAATGTTGAAATCTTTTTCTTCTCCATTACTTAAATTTTGCAGAATTTTTATCTGTTTTCATTTTCAAATACATCAAGAGCTCATTCAGCAATGTACGAAGAGGGCTTTATGGGTTTATTAAAGAAAAGATGAATGTGAGAATTAAGTATCTAAGTAATGTATTCAAGCTATGAGTAACTAAACTCGATACCTGATAAGAGTAGATTTGCACATCTTAGAGAAAAACATCATGTGCCAAATAAAATGCTTACCTGAATTATGTATTACAAAGTTTTCCTCTTATGTCTGCCCCAAGGTACCACCCAAGGGGGTGAGGTCTCATCTCTCCTTACATAGAAAGCTCTCTGCAGCCCATTTGTGGCATTTCTCCCATTTCTCTCCACAGACTGGGATTCCAGCTGTCCTCATTATTTCAGTTGTCACTCCTTGTTTTTTTTATGAATGTAAATCAACCTGTCCCAAGCCATGCACTTGTGCAAAATGGTGCCAGAGAAACCCTGGAGTCGTGTGGGAGAACAACTCAGCTTCCAAGGTGCTATAATTTATTTTGGGATGCTGAGAGTCATTTAACATAGAAAATGTTCTCTTTCTGATATAAAAAAGAATTTGGAGAGGGGTGGAGTATGACAGAGAAAAGATGACCTTTTCCAAAGGCACCCACTCTCATCTTGCAAATTTGAAAATACAGTAAGTGTCAAATGATTTCTGGTTCATAAACTTGTGAGGGAGAAGCATCTTAATTTCTACTTAATACATAGGGTATGTATGTTACACAGAATATAATCAAAGCAAATTGGTAAATGTGAGAATTGCCTGGCTGGAGCATATTAATGGGCTAGAGGGAAAATATGCTGTGCTTGAAAATTTTGAGAAATAGAAATTAATTTGGCTTTGAGTTTCATATAATTTCCTTGAAAGACTGTTCATACAGTATTTTTTGCATAAATCTCTTGTGGAGTGGTGAGGAGTTTGCTTTTTGGAAATTCCTTTTAAATTCATTCTTACTGCAGACATTAATTATCAGTATTTAATAGATTACATACATGAAGAATACACTTCTTCTTTTACTCTCTCTTTCCCTCTTAGTTTTTATGTAATATGGGCAGATATCCATACATAAGATATTTTTTTCACACAGCTACCAATAAAAGTTCTGCATTTTTACAAGCTGGAAGATAACACTATTAGAATCATGTTATAAAATGATAAAAGAGGGTTCACGCCACATTTATTTATACACATATCTGGATTCTCTTGGTATAAGAAAAATGAATGCATTGGAAGTAAAGTAATATTTAATTTAATATGGTTCCAACTTTTCTGTTGAGAAGGTGATTCTCTTGATAGTGAGATTTAAACTCTTATCTCTGCTCTATGGCTTTGGACATTGCCTTCTATTTGGCAGCAAATGAGAAATTTCAGAGTAAACAGCTACAAGCAAGCAAATATTGTAGACAAACTCAGTTGCTACTGCAGCTCTTCTGTGTAAAAGCTTCTGAGATATGATTAAAGTTGAAACCTAAATGGAGATAAAACAAATAGGCCTAAGCTAAGTCCAAAAGGTAAAGCAGAAGAGGTTTATTTACTTTTAGGTAATGAGATTACAGTTTAAATTGCATTTCATCTCATTAAGGGACTGTTAACATCTGTTACCTCTTTTTCTGACATTAAGTTACCATATACCACAGGTTCCAGCTAATGACTTTTTGAGGGAGACATTTAGGACATTTCCTAGGAGAGCTTGTATTCATTTTTCTACTCCAGGAAAAGATTGAAAATTTTTTTGAACCTACCAGTGAGTTAATATATCTGATTAAGGATTAATTGTGATAACACAGTCCCAGTGATTAGGTACCTTCAGTGTAAAATTTGACTTGGTATATTACAGATTTCTAGATTAAAGATCCTAATAGTCTTTGAACTGATAGTGACCCCATATTTGAAAGTAATTTTTTCAAGTAAGGTGGGCACAATCGTATTTATGGCCAGGTTCTGAAATTTTGGCCTAATTTGATTTTTCTTTCAGTCAATTTTTTTCTGTAAAGTTAATATAACTTCTGGTTCACCATAGAAGTGGTCAAATCCCTGTATGCAAGTGTTGTGCTGAAAGGCACATTCTGCTCACAGGTCAAAGCTGCTTGGTTTTCTGAAGCCTAAGAGAAGTAAACTTTTATGTATTGAAGTTCAGAAGAGTTAAACTGCCTGCTGATACTTTTTGTGGGAGTCAACCATGCAGTTTAAATTCTTATTAATCCCTTTGTAAGTGCTACGACAGAATTCTGTCACAACAGGCCATAGCATGAACGTAATTTACTGCTAATACCTGAAACCACCCCTGGTTTCCTGGTGAGTACTTCTGTACAGTGAAAATATAAATAAAAGCACATAACAAATAATAGGACCTTCAATATATTCTAGTGAATCCAGAATGAAAAGGCACTGACCTGAATTTTGCCTTTATTCCTCAGATTTTGTTTTTCTAGGTAGCAGATTTTCTTTTTTTTCTCTGCAGCCTGTATCTTTTTTGTTTGGATTTACTTATTGATGGTTATCCATTAGTAAAGCTGAGGGAAATGGGAGAATACTGAGACAATAGCAAATTAGTTAATAACCCCATCAAACCTGTATTAAATGTCTATGAGTGCAACACTTACTATTTAAAAGAAACAGATCACAAGTACCCAACATAAAAAGTGAACTTAAAGTAAAAGAAGGTCAAGGAGGAAATCTCTGTGTGAATATTACTCCATTTGTATGCATGCACTTTCAGATTTTGTAAATTCTAAACCACAAAAATATTTCCTGCCTCATAATAAGAGCTTATGAGGCAGAAACTTTTATTTCTATCTCCCATGTATTCCGTGTGATGAAATATACAGATTTACAATATACAATGTCAGCCTTTGGCCTGGCTGGGGTACATTTAGGGGTTAGAGGGAAAATCTTTCTGCATTATTTAGGATTTTTGGAAAGTGCTGTGGTTTTGTTGGGATCTAATGTTAAAGGCAATGGTGATGATACCTGGTAATTGTTTCCATGAGAGTGCTGAATCTGTTTTTTGGGATTTTCCATGCTCTGAGATGAACAGACTCCGTTTCACTGTGTGTGTGCAGCCCTGTGCAGTGAGCTGAGCAGATCTGATGTGTAGTTGAAAGGAACAGCTTTGTGACTGAGAGTAATGGAGATTAATTAATGTATTGTTATTGCTAGAGAACTGTTTGTGCGAAATTTTGCAGTTATTTTGAATATAATAGGAATATGGGAGACTGGATTAGAATTGGCATAGGTTTGAAGGATGTCCCAGTCTATTTTCTCTCACTGTTGCATTTTTCCTCACAAAGTTGTTCATTTTCCAGGCCGGATGTTTCTTTCTGGATTTAGTTTTAGTAAATGGTTTAAATTCTTGACATCAAATTCTATCAGGAATTTTTCAGTAATTTTCCTCCTATATATGCCAGAACTGCAATGGCTGGACAAACAGAATTTGTTCAAGCAAGGATTTCAACCTGGACAAATAATGCAGTTTTGGCATATTCCCCATCAAAACCCCATTATCCTCAAATTATTCTCTTTAGTCAGCTTTGATTGTGTTAAAAATACTACACAGTTTGAAACACTAGTATGCTAATAATAATGCCCTAGATTAATATTAGTATTAGAACTTTTCAGTGATTAGTTCAATTTTTCATTTGAAATATTAAGAGAGAAAAACCGTGGGGGTTTTTATTTTGAACAAATGGCATGTAAAGGATGACTGCAGCAATAGTAGTAAAAGGCAGGAAGCTATATCATTGCTAATCAATCTAGAGAGCTCTGTCTCTTAAGATGTCAATACAAAGTTAAGTGCTAAAATAATTGTAGTGTAGGCTTTCTCATAATTACTGTTGTTCATTTGGTGTGTTG
>VZTB01012152.1:72336-98468 GCA_013397245.1 Thryothorus ludovicianus | reverse complement strand
AAAAAAAAAAGAGAAAAGAGGAATTTGCTTTGCAGTCAGCAGCCGCAAATCTCTAAGGAGAAAGAAAAAGATAGCGAGAATATGATAGTCATCCATCACATCCATCATTCCTGACAATTTCACAGCCTAGAATAACTTGACAGAGACCCAGAACAAAATGTTGTTTAGAATTGAATGCTGCTAAGCTGAGTGAATTGACTTTCTGATGTCAAAGCAGGACCTGCTTGAAGTGGCTGATGATTTTCTTTTTCTGACTTCAGAAATACTGATACTTAAAATGCCTTGTGGTACGAATGGGTAGATTTGGAACCTGAGGAACAGTTTTCAAACTTTCTAGGTCCTTTTGAAGCATTTATAAGGTCATTCTGGTCAGCAAGCGTGTGGGTGAGTAGCACACCTACTGTTAAAGAGTATTTGATCATTACATTCCTCGGAAAGCAGGAATAAGGAGTCAGAATTTTTCCCAATTGTCCTGAAACACAAATTTTTTTAAGACCTGGCTCATTTCATCTGAATTTGTCTTTGGTGCTGTGCCAGCCCCTCTTTTACAATGTTTAGGAAGGTAGACTTGGTTTGTATCTGTGCAGAACATGGGGTTAAATTTGCTATATTTGTACCCACATATTTATTTCTTAAGTTGAAAAATTCTTGCATTTTGTTTAGAATAGGTGCAAAATTTCTTCATGATAACATTAGAACGATGTAAGCTGTTAGACAGTCTTTATTTAAGTATTATTGTTACATGAAAGAGATAATTTTTGCAGCTATTTATTTAGAAAAAATCATTATATTGGAAATGTTCCTAAATTATTATAATTAGGCATTTATTTACCAATAAATATTGCCAGTTTTATGTACTATTCAAAGGCTAACCTAAATTGCTTACAGCCATTAAACTGTACGAAGAACACAAACTGCAGAGTTTAAATGGAAAGAGCTCTTGTTTTGTAAAAGACACATTATATCTTAGACGTGTAAAAGAAATAGAATGTAAATAGGACATGTGGGCTAAAGCACGCCATCCCTGATCAATAATGCAAAAGGTTTAGCAGGTTTATTTGTAAACCTAGCAGCACAGATTTAGTCAGAATGGGGCCTTGTACAGTACATGCAGGTATTTAAAGGTTAGGAACAGGGAATTTCATTAGTCTGGCAAATCCTCTGCTGTCATTCCCCAATCTCTTTGAATTATTTCCAAATGTATTCTCACTTTTTTTTTTTTTATTTTTACTAATGGTTGTGTTACTAATGCAGAGCTTTATTGCTAATTTGACTCCACCACCACAAATCAGCACAAAGAGCAAAGATTTTCAAAGTGCCTTGATTCCCAGTAATGATATTATAGCAGCTATCTTTATGTTAATGTAGTTATAGCTGGTATAAAAAGGTTACAGTATCAAGCCTGCTAGTACACATTTTATCTGTGTTTCCAGTTTACTTAAAAATAGTAAAGCATGATGTCTCATAGACTGAGGCATAGATCTGATATTTTACAGCATCCACTGCAACCTGAAAGCAGCACTGAGGGACATAAACCTGAAAATTGGTGAACCACTTTTACTGCATCTGTGTGCTAAAATAAAAAAAACAAACAACCAAACCCGATACCTTTTGTCTCAGAGCTTGGTCCCTTCCCTCTCCTTCCCCACTGCCTTCCCTTTCCATCATCACAATGAAACCTTCAGCTTTGCTAAGAGTTAAAGAATAATGTAGCAATAGAGCAAAAAGCCAGACATTCTCCAATTTGAAATGTACAACGATTGTTTTCTGCATTTGTCTAGAGGTTTTACCTAAAATATAGACTATGCAAAAAAAGGTTTCTAGGGATAAAATAGCTCTCATTGTCACATACTCCTCAAAAGTTATTTCTTCAAATGATATGAAATATTTTGCCTTTCATTTATTCGATTCTTTTTCAATAAATCAAATAGGAGTGCTTTGTTGAAGACAGCGTTCAGTGGAGCTCTTGTGTCCTTTTTCTGACAGCTATGTTGTGACTGGGTAGTTATGTACATTTCTGTGGTGTAGAAACATGCAGGGATCTTTTTTTTACAGGGACTAAATGTTTAAAAGAATGGAGATATTTGAATTTTTACATGAATGTCAAAAAAGGAATATTTGCGATTTTAATAATTCATTGTTTTCGTGCACTTTTTAGTTTTAGGATGTAAAACAGAAGTTTGTTTGCAGATTGCAGAGTTTCTACAAATGCTTTTCAAGTGATCTGAGGTTGTCGTCTGTCTGACAAAGACATTTTGTTTGAGATATTCATCATTTTGTGACGTTTGTGTTTTGTTTACACTGCTTCAGTAATTCACTTCTGGGACTAAAACTTGCTTTTGAGGTTTAGGCACACTGCAGGATGCCAAAAGAGCATCAGATTCTTCTGTATTTGAAAGCTTTTGGGCCATCAAGAGATCAAAAGCTGCCAGAATCAAACCTGAGATCTGCCATTATAAATAAGGCTCTGACAATTCTTATTGTGAGAGGTCGTCCCAGGGGTGAAAGAAGCAAAGAAAAATGAATTGCCCTGACTGTTTCCTACAAAAAAATCTGGCTATGCAATGGTATCTTTCTTTGGGAAACTTATGTATATATTAGAAAATGGAGTCTGCCATAACTGCCATTCTGGTGCTGAAATAACCATTTTAGCTCAATAAAAAATCTATTAAGGTTAAAATATACCTTAAAATCCTTTTGTGGTCAGCAATACCAAACTCTGTGGACCAGAGCTGCCCTGGTTTTGAACTATAATTTACTCTGTAACCTTGTATTTATATACAGAAATTTATAAAATGCAAAGAAAACATTTTTATAAACATTGAAACAGATCTTTTCAGTTTACCAGATAATTTCCCTGGTTTACATTTCATGCATGTATAAAAGATCATAATTCTTTGCCAAATCTATTCTATAACACAGATCTCAGCAGAAGTAACTAACTAGAGTAATTCAACATATTTACCAGAGGTTGTGTTTGTAATGAAATTCTTTCTTTTCCCAGCTGTGTTTTAGCAAATTTTTAAAATAATAAACATGTTGTTAATGTGATTAAACCCTTGAAGCTATTTACAAGAGACTTCATATATGTTTATATCTGAATGTCTTTCCATTCTTCTGCTTGTTTGCTGTTGGTAAGGACATTATTCAGAGCTGCTATAGTTATCACGTTGAAGCTCAGCAATAAGATCATCCAAGCAAGCGTCTAGAACAATGTTATTTCAAATTCTTATTCTATAAGAATTGCTCAATAAAGAAAATGTTCCTTATATGTATAATTCAGCTTTATCTTTATTGATTTGTTCATATTTTTCATAGGTTTTAGAATTGTCAGTGTTCTAGTAAAATATTCTATAATCTGGTTTATTGTTAGGGTAATAGAGTTACTAACTTGGACAAAATTTTAATCTATCCTGCAAGGCAGTTGTTTTGGTTCTTTTCCTATAGGCATGCTTTTAAAAGTCAATTCCTTGAGGATGAAAAGGCTCAAAGCATGTTGTGTGAGGAGCAATAGGAGAAGAGAAATTGTTCTTTCCAAAAGGGGGAACCTGACTGCCACTCATTTTTGGAAGATGGGCATTTTTTAACACGGGGAAATCTTCATGGTCGTGTTTTTATGTCAGCATTTCATAGGAGCTGGCATGGTACAGACGAATAAACAACACTTTTGGAACTGCCTTCAGGCACGGGGAAAGCACGAGGGGTGTTGGATGTGAGGAGCCTCTTTGTCCCCAGGCTCTGGTCGGAGGCTGTGCCGTGACGGGTCACCGGAGCCGCGCTGTCACTGCCACCCGTGGAAGAAAGGTCCCCATCTCGGGGAGCCTTTGGTGGCAGAGTTTGCTGCCACACGGCGTGGATGACTCAGCTCTCCCACCCCGGGGATCTCAGCAGCTGGGCTGAGGCTGCACCATTCAGATTTGTGTGATTTATGCCGAGGAAATCCCTAATGATCCAGAACTAGGGCAGTGCTAAGCCATGTATTTCACCCTCTTGAGACACACAGTGTGCAGCTCTTGCAGCTGACATCCCAAATCTGAATCACCATTTTATTTCTCACAGCTTCAATCTTTATTCCTGGCATATCTAAAATTCCTGTTGAATCTGGTGTCAAGCACATCAGGACCACAGAAAAGCATTCTCCCGTGCAATGGGAATTCGTGTTTTGGTGACAGAGCACTGTTTAAGTTTTGTGGGAAACTCCTCATTGGTTTTAAGGTCATATTAGCATTTTTTTATTTATTGAAAGTCTGCTCCTGTCACTGCAAGCACTTTGTTGTTTTTTTTGTTTGTATTTTCCTGCCTCCCTGGTGATAGAGTTCCTTCCCCTCCCCAGGCTTGGACACCAAAATAGTGTTTGCAGACTTTTGCCTCTGTGATACGCAGTTATAGGCTGGCTGTCAGAGCAGTGTTCATGAGGTGATGTAACTCTAGATATAAGTAAAATCAAGGAAAACTTATCATATGCATTGCAGTAAAAAATAAGTGTAAACTGCATTAGTTTTCTGGAAAGCTCAGGGCTGAAATGATACTCTAGGAAATGAGAGATGATCAGCTGTGATTACTTCATAAGGGAGCTGAGAAATGTCTTGGATCTTTGATTAGAGGTTTTTTTTTTTTCTAATAATTTGTATCTTCTGCTGTTACAATTTTAAAATTCTGGGATATCTGAAAAGAATTATATTTACATATGGTTTCCAAAAAAACTCTTGAGTCTTTTCCAAAATGAAAAAATTGAACAACATAAAGTGTGAAAGATCTTTTTGCAGCATTACGGTTAATATTGAGATGTTGTATTAAAATACTGAGTTATGAGAAGCAATGTTATCAATTTTCACATTTCCCCAGAAGGGTTTTCAGCAACTTTGAATATTCCATCAACCTGGCATATTAAAGAGTGCAGATTTTACCTGTTAAAATGCACAGAGCATTCCTGGTAGCCTCATAGCAGCCTGCTGTTACTGTTCCTTTGCAGAAGAATAAGCAACCATTTGGAGATGATGTTTTCTCTACCAGGAGGGCACTTCACAGCAGATTTCTACTCTACCTTTTGGAAGTTATCTGAAGGAAAATCAAATCTGTATCATATTGAAAGGGGCTTTGGCCATACATGATAGAATTTTTTAGAAAGATGTTCAGCACCGTACCATATTCATATCTTTTTGGAGTCTTGTTTTTGATGGAAAATTACCAGAATTTGTGCTGAGACTTGTTTAGTATCTGAGCAATAGTTCTTATAACTCAATATAATATAGTAGTTTCAGCAAAGTACCAAATACTCAGTACTTCAAAGCCAATAAAGATGAGCGATCCATTTCCAAGTTCCTTTTATTCGTGCAGCAGATTGATTTACATAAACTAACAAAACAATATTACACTTAAAGTTGATCTGCAACAGTAATAAAAATGTTGCTGTATCCCAAAGCTGCAGAAACGTCACTTCCAATCTACAGTGATCACTTACTAAGGATAAATGGTGCCTATGGGATTTTTGGCAAACCCAGCATCTTTCTCCCATAATTCTAGGCTGTCTTAAATCCTGAATCAGAAATCCACCCATATTCAGCAAGAAAGTGTGAATGTTTGCTTAACTTTAAGCCTCTAGGAACACTTAAAGTGGGGCTAAATATTTATGTGTTTGAGAGCTTTTCTGAACACAGATTTTTTTTTTAATCTACATTTTAAGCTCAGGTAGGGCAAAACCAAGTTTTATCTCTGGCATTTGAAAGCAAAAGGACCTGACTGACTGGACTGCAATTATACTGATCACTTCAGTAATGAAAATTTGCCATTGCTGGGCTTTTTTTCTCCTTTCCAGTGCCAGAGAGGAATTCCAGAGGGGAATGACACCTGTGTTACACAAACACAGCACAGGGCACCTTGCTTTAAGACACTTAACTTTCCTATTGGAATCCTCCCTGTTCCTTTGTTTAGCTGTTCTGTTCATGACACTGCCAAAACATGTTTATTCCACATGCTGTGAATCACCTTTGCAAATAGACAGAGATCAGCATTTGAATCTAACATTCAGCATTTCAGCTTCAGAATGGGATTTTCAAAGCTTTGAGTATAATTCATATATCCCCTTACTATTAGGGTTGGTTAAGGCAGTTCTGAGGTCTTATTCTAAATGTCAAACGACGAAAAATAGCAGGAATTACATCAGATTTCCTTCTACTTACCCCTGGGTTTTCTTTTGAAGCACAAAACTTTGAATAGTCTGTTAGTACATGAGTTAGACTCTTGGAGTAGAATTCTAAGCAGTGAAAATTGAAAATATGAGAAATAGTGCTGAAGAAGTGGAGAAATCATGAGGTTTTTTTTTTCAAATCAATAATGCAAGCTCCTGGTTGTCAATGCTAAGATTCCAATGTACACTAACACATTGATTCCATTTTCTTATAGAAATCAGTGAATTGTGTGAATATTGCAGTATTGCAAAAGGAATCATCTAGAGAGAGGAGAAAAAACCCCAGTATTTTAACCCTGCAATATAGAAATAGAAGGGATTATTAATTTTGCAAAGGAAAACTGGAGGGTACATGCTATAACAATATCCTTTATTTCTTATGAAATTGATAGCATATAGTTTATATTTTCCCTCAAAAAAAGGGGTTTTTTTTTTCATCAGCACTGCAGCTACTCCAGTAAGGATCCAATTCAAATTCTCTCTAAATATAAAGGAGCTGTACAATATGGGAAACGTTTATTCTATTACTATTCAGAGCCATGCATGGAAAGAACATAGAAGGTTCAAAGGTTTCATTGTAATAGCTACTAAAATGATTGAATTAAAGAAAATAAAGGGAAAACCAAGGACCTCCATGAATAACCTGGACACAAAGCCCATCTGTGCTTAGTTACTGGAGGAGTAAATAGAGAAGTTTTATGTTTGCAAGGCTGTGATTCCAGTAATGTGACCAAGACCACTGGCAGTAATAGCCAGGGGTTGTACACACCAAAATGTCATTGTTCTGTAACCCACCAGAGAACACTGAGGCAAATATATCAATGCTGGTTTCTGAGCTCTCCCATATATCCTGCCTTGCTTTCTGTGTGTTATCTTCTCCTTCTTTTCCCCCACAGAATTTTCCCACAAGCTCCAGACAAACATTAGCTCTTAACTGTGAAAAATGCCAGCTGCAAAAATACAAAGTAAACAATTGCTGGAAAAGCTTCATCCAAATCTCTCCCTTAACAGGGCTTTCTTTATCTTCCTCACAAGGACCTACACTTGAAAAGGCTTTTTCATTCTCATCTTCCAGCCTGGGTATCAGATGGATTTCTGCCTTTCTGCTTGCATGCTATTTAAATCGTGATTGTTACTTTCTGTGTGTTTAGGGGTTGAGCAAAACCATGATCCACACAAATATCAGTGCCACTCTGTCATTATTAGTGCCACTGTCACCTGCTGCCTTGAGAGTGTTCAGCACTCCACCTGCATGCTTTCAGCTCTACATCACTTTGGTGTCCATCACCAGGGTCTAGTTTGTTGGTAAGGGTATCCCTTGTTGGTAAGGGAGGCTTTGATTCTGGATCAAGGCTGATTTGCATTTAATGAGGGGCCCAGAAAAGCAGTCTGTGCAGAATGTTCCCACACAAACTTGGTGCCACTTCATGCTCTGCTCCTCGGGACACACTATGCCAGTGCTCATGAACATGGGCTTTTGGTTCTTACCATAGTTCCTATATGTGGTGACTTTTTCTGGCCCTTTCCCTTTTCCAGTCTGATCTCATTGTTTTGGAGCCTTATTTGGGCCCTGCACTAGGAAGGGGATTTGGACTAGAAAACACTTCATGGATAGCATTATATTTTTGTACCACCAAGATGATGTTATTATCATAACTATTTCAAATCCTACCAAACTTTGTAGCATTTCTTCTCACTGGATAAATAATTTCTATTAGGAAAAGGAAAACGTAAGTCTTTTCAGCTGCTTCCTCTTGAGGGATGTAAGATATCCGCAAATTTTGCTAACACGTTCCAGAACAGCCAGCTGTTACTATCCACCTGCAGCCATAATATTGATTGAAAAGAATATAGAACCTAAACATGGATAGCTTCTGTAATTATGCAGAATGAGTTTAATACATGATGCTACTTCAAATGTCATCTGGCAGTGGCTGCAGTGTGCCATGGAATCTATTAGGAAATAATTTAGCTGGTTGAGAAAGTCTCAGAGAAAGACTAGGCACTGTTTTCTCATATTACTGATTCCTGAAAATATTCATGGATATGGAAAAAGGCAATGACAAGACCAACAGGGCTCAGGAACTTGTCAGTTATCAAATAAAAAGTTTCTCACACATCCCTGTAGCTCTGCAATTTCCCAGCAATGGAATTAGAAGCAGCTCTTTTGACAAAGCTTGCATATATATTAAGAGATAGGAAATAATAATAAGTACAGTTTTTTCCCCTCAAGCTGATTAAGTAAAGATGCCTTTGTTATTTTTACAAAAATTTTGACCTTTTGGTGCAAAAAATGGAAAAAAAAATAGCAGGAACATTTCAGCTTCAACCCTGTTTTAAATAACTCTGTAGCCTAGTTATATGCCTTGTCAGGACTTGTGCTATTTTCTTTTTGATGAATCAACACAATCCAATATATGTCTTGTGACACATTTGCAATTCTATTGGAGATTTTGGCCCAGGGGAGTAAGGAACAGGAGTCAGTCTAATTACACAACTGCTGGCTTTCCAAATGGACATTTCTGAGTTTTCAATTGGAAGTGTCAGATTATTGATGTTCAGATGAAAAGTTAGAGCAGAAATGTGACTTATGATTGCAAGAGAACAATATTGTTATTCTGTTCATTGAAAAAGTTGCTGTTTTTCCAAAAAAAAGTTGAGTTGGGAAAACTTTGAGTGACTTGCTCTCATAATTTTCAAGTCCAACAGGTCACACAGAGAAGCCAGGTTAGTGGTCATTCCACAGTATGGCACTAAACAGGGAGCAGCAATTCCTCTGTAAATCCTTCTGAAAGCTTTTCAGTTTCCCCCCTGCCATGGAACTCAGATAAAAGTGAAATTCCATATGGGGAAGGAACACTGGTCTTACAGCTCCTGTGGGTCTATGCCTAAGCATTTTAGCTAGAGGGCAAAGCAAGAACTGCCAGCAAGGACAGATAACTGCAAGGGGAAATGGCCTAAAATAGTAATTTTTTAAAAAAAATGTATTTTGCCCCATTACTTGAGAAATACTCATACAGCTGAAGTGTGCTGGGTTAGCATCAAACCCAAGAATAGCTCCTACATACAGACAAGTACCACAATAAAGGCTAGACTAATTTAATAGTTAGCAAAACATTATATCAGAGGTCTTGCTGTATTAAAATCCTTCGGGTCTCATTTTAATGTTGCTCTTTGCAACATCCCAGACTTCAGCATTCCTCTCTTTCAAGTAACTAAGTGAAGATATCTGCCAAGGGAAAAACACTAATAATTCACAATCTGTAATACATTTGCTGCGTCACTTTCCTAAAATTTTGTGTTGTAAAGACTCGACAGTTTCCAGTTAACAAGACCCAGGTGCAGCTGATGAGCGAGGCTGCTGGAGCTCTCCATGGTCCCCAGCATCCTCCCCCTTCTGAAAGTGAGAATTTATGTTCCCCTCCTGAGCATCAGCAGATTTTGAAAGCTCCTTAGCTGAAGAAAAAAAAGGCTAAATGCTGTCAATATTAAAAACTTTTCCATTTGAAAGGACAAGTGTTCCTACAAAGGAAAAAAAAAAAAAGCTTGGGTTACTTTAAAATGTTAGCAGTAATGAATGATTTAAATTTGAAAAGGTCAGAAAAATGCTGTTTGTAAGTTCTCATCGGGGACTTTGCACAGACCTGGCTGTTATATTACTTGTTTTCTTCAGCATTGATAACAGTTGCAGGTGACACTTTTTTCTTTCCATTTGGAAGTCCCTCCAGTGTAATTTATTTTTGTACAGCTTTGTATAAGGTGCTTTGTCAGAAAAGATCCTAAAGACCTTCTGACTCAAATACCGAAATGCAGCTCTTTTTTTGGTGAGCAGGCAACAATCCCTTGTTGCCACTTTCTCACATTCATAAATGTGGTCTCAAAATCTAACAGGTTCATTTTTCTTTCTTTGTGTTTTTTTTCTTTTTTTTTCTCTCCTTCCGAAGTAGATATGCCCTTTAAAGCGATGAAAACTTACATCTTTACTTTTGTAAAAAGGGAAGGAGGGAAGGAAGGAAAGGGTAACCAAGATTCTTGCCAAGGCAAGAACCCAACTCAAAAAAGGGGCAGGTTTCAGGAATTCACAAAACACTGTAATATCCAAAGAATCTACAGGAGAGGAAAGCAAGATACCAAACAGTGTAAGCGAGGCAGAGCCCCATGGTATCCACCACCTTTGGATCTTTAATGTTCATTCAAAGCACAAAAGCTCAGACTTAATTTCAGCTGAAAGATCTTAGTAGTAATAGTTAGTGCGAGTTCTCTTGTTTTGGCTGGTTCAATGAGGAAATTGTTCATGACTGACTTCAAACAATTGGTCTCCAGGTACTTTGATAGCTCATAGTGGTAGCATTCACCATTCTCCACTGAATTGAAATGATCATGCTATTAGTATTAAATATATTATATAATTTTAAATATTTAATATATGTATGTTGCAGCAATATTAAGGCAGCTTGACACTTCCTACTGAAAACCCTATTTTCAGTTAGTTAAAACTTCTCATACTTGTAATGATTTGACACAAAATTTTCCGTGCCAGGTGTCTGCCTCAGGCAGAATTTTGTGGTGTTCTATGGTGTGTTTGTTTTTTTTTTTCCCTTTTAATGTCAGCCAAAGCTGCACAGTTATTTCTGTGAGCAGCCAGCCAGGGAAAACCATGCAAAATAAACCTGGGAGCCTTTTTGAAGGGATCTAGTGGGTCCTTATCCTGGGGGAAGGCACTTAACCTTTGTCAAAGGTACGACTTTTGGAAAACTGCTTCAGTTGGAAAACCTGCTGGGAGTTGGGTGAACCCTATGCTCCCACCAGCTTGTTGGAATATGATGCTCAGTACAACCATCCACTCTCAGAGCCCTCAGCTCCAAACCAAAACCACCCTGCTGTGTGCTTGCCCCCCAGATAGCCAGCAGCTCCTTCCAGCTCCAGTCAGGAAAACTGCTGGCAATAAGAAAAAAAATGTGGCATATTTCAGCCACCTTTCCTCCTTTTGTTCATCTTGCTCATGTTAAACTCACTGAGCATCCCTTAATACCTGTTTGTGCTTTTAATTTCTGAAGTCTGCAAAGGACTATAAGGAAAAGTGGACATAATCAATAAATATTAAGGCTAAAGGAAGTACCAAGCTTTTCCTTTGTTTTCTGTCCAAATGGTTTTATCAGCAAGATACCTTCAAATTCAAACTTACTGCCCGTGTTATGGATAAAGGTCCTCCTTCTCCTTCTTCTCTCAGTGGGAAGAACTTGCCTGCCTTGTCTCACGTTCTCCAACATCTGTCTCAGATTTGACAGCCCAAGCACAGAGCCCGAGACTGCAGCAATTGTCTTCCCTCGTGCTGTGAAGCCACAACACATCCTGGTGCATCCCCAAGAGCATGGCTTGACTCAGTGCTGTCCTGGGAGGCTTTTCTGCACCATGCCTCTTCCCCCTACCCAGAAATTGCAGATCAGTTTGTCAAAAATAATGTGATGGATTCAATATTTTATTCTAAATCTGAAGTGAAAGCACAGAATTATAATCTCTGTTACAGCATCAGTTTGAGTATTGCTTCTTTGAGTGGCATTCATACACTCCCAAATACCCAACAAATATTTTTATTGTAAAAATTTCCACCATTTTTCTCTGTATTGATGCTCTGGAGATGAGAATAATTTCTAGGGAATTTTAAGTACATTTAATCTAGTTTTATTTTCTTAACTTGACATTTCTTAAATTCTTGAATACTCATTTTGGAGTATCTCAATTATATTGCTTATAAGATGACAATCTTGTATATCTCTATAACTCATTTCATCATTCAGATTAGTGATAATTTTCTTTCAAAAAAAGTGTTTTAATGTGTCCAGTTTATTTCTAGTCCTTTTGCTCTTTACGCTGCATAACTGGTGTGTTAAAGGATATCAGTAGAGACGGAAATTAGACTAAAAATTAGATTTGTTCAGCAAAACTTTGATTGCTGTATCACAGCCTTTTATGATGGCATTCAGTGCAAAGCTGTTTGCATACCTTATGGAGCAAGCTGCATATTTTTCCAGCGTGTGTATCCAGTGTGTATCCTGCAGTCATTACATTTTTGCACACTTCACCGGCTGAGCCGCATGGGCTGCTTTAACCATCACCAGGAACACTTGACGGAGTTCAGCTGCTCGTTTGAGCGCTCCGGTTTTGTGTGCTTTATGACTTCAGCGGTGTGTGTGTGTTGATAAAGTTCTGCTGTGTGCTGTTAAATTTTTGGGTTCTGCCAGTCTCGCTCGGCGCCATGCTGGGGGAATTGCACGCCTTGCTAACTGCTCGCTCCGCGGCGAGCGGGAGCGCTCCAAACGCCGTAATCTGCAGTGTTTTGTTAAATGAGCTGCATATTTTTGTTTTTATATACATTGCTTACCCAGTTGTGTACATTTGCCCAACTCATTATACAAAATAAGCTTGATTGGAATAAGAACATTCTCTACCAGCTGTCTGCTCTGAGTCAGTATGTAACAAAATTAGCAACTTTCCCTTTCCAACAGTGACATGATTGCATCCAAAGTTTAAGGCAATTGGTTTGGAGATCTTGTTTGTTTCATTCACTCCATGCAAACATCAAGATTAACAAACCAATTTGTTGCAACTTAATTTGTTTTCAAAAATATGAACAGAGTTAAGTAACAGAGAAAAATCTGAGCATTTTAATAGAGGGAAATGCTTCCATGTAGAGCATAAAGCATGCAGAGGCCCAAACACCGTTCTCTAACTTGAAGCCATCCATTGTAAACATAAGAAGATGGAAAATAACTGGAGACTTCCCAAGGTGGATATTTCATTAGATAAACAGTATCCTAAATACTTAAAATTACAAACATAACATTCCATGAATTAAATGCATTCTTTCATCTAGAGTTATAAAATATGTTCATCTCCTGACCATTAGAAAATCTCAAAATTAATGAAAACTCTTGTGCAGGGATATGTAGTTTCCTCACTACCTTTGGTGCAAAATTGAATTACCACCTTCAAGAAAGTTATTTTCTCAACTTTCTAGTTTTTCATGCCAGTTCTAGTTAAACCTACAAGTTATTTTTAGAATTTGCTTTTACTGATTTGCAACTCAGAAGTATGTGCTCCCATTCACAAAATTTCAGCACTACCTTGCCTCAAAAACACTTGCTTAATTTTTTTTGAGTATGGAGCTACTTCGGGCTGTGCAGTTTACCTGGCTTCCTACCTGCCCTCTATGAAAGGATAAATGTGCCTGGTTCCTGTTTGTGTCCCACTGCTGATGCCTTTCACTTTATTCTTATCACTCCCNCTAGTTTTTCATGCCAGTTCTAGTCAAACCTACAAGTTACTTTTAGAATTTCCTCTTACTGATTTGCAACACAGAAGTATGTTGCCTGAGCAGACCTCCTGGAAGGTCCAGGTTTGTTTTTGCAAAGTTTTACACATGAAAGCTTAATTGATCTTATTGTTTTAGTCAAAAATGGTTTTATTTTAAACAGTGGTCAATCAGTTCTTAGGTTTCTCATGTACCATTAAGGGTGAAGGGTGCCAACCTCACAATAGTTTATTCTAAAAGTGTGAATATAATTTTTAGTGGTTTTCCTTCACTTCTACCTTTAAAAAACAAAAGAGAGACATAGAAATTGCATGTATCACTATATTCTGGACTGTTTTATAAAAACTAATTTCAATTTCATATTTTGTTTTGTTGGAGTACATCAGTGCTGGGTATCAAAAGAGTACAACAAATGAGGGATGCTGCATTTGCCATCTGAAAAGTCAATGTACTCCATGACATGAGCTAGATCCAATTTAGACTTTCTTAACGGAGACAGAATAAGTAATTTTGTATGAAATGACTTGAAGCAGACAGATGGTAAAGAAAAAGGGTTTGTCTCTGTTTTCTCTTGTCTTCCCCCTGTATTAATTTGCTTTTAGTATCAGTCCATTACCCTTAAAGATCTAAATTTTGCTCTTCCCTTGACGTGTTAAATATCACCTACAGTTTTCCCAAAGTTTTAGTTTAAACTAAGATGAGATTTAGAATCTTCTTATCTATCATATCCAAACAACTGATGGCTCTGTTCAATTTCTGTGTAGGTGTCCCGTACACTTTTGGCAAATGAAAAATCTTCCTTTTGCCAGGGGAAAGGAAGGGAAATATTCCTATCTTTGGGAAAAAAAAAAATCAGAAAACTTTTTTTTTTGCTGCTGCTGCTGTGTGAAGGTTTAGAAGGGTGGGGGATCAGGAACACACTTGGTCAGTTTGCAGATGACACCAGCTTGGATGGGAGTGTGGATCTGCTGGAAGGCAGGAGGGCTCTGCATACGGATATGGACAGGGTGGGTTGATGAGCAAATTGTGTGAGGTTCAACAAGGCCAAGTGCCAGGTCCAGCCTTTGGGCCACAACAACCCCTGCAGTGCTCTGGGCTGGGGCAGAGAGGCTGGAAAACTGTCTGGGGAAAAATGCCCTTGGGATGCTGGTCAAGAGGGGCTGAACATGAGCCAGCTGTGCCCAGGGGGACAGGAAGGCTGGTGGCACCTGGCTGGTAACAGCAGGGGTGTGGCAGCAGGACCAGGGCAGGGACTGTCCCCCTGCACTGGGCACTGTGAGGCCACACCTCGAGTGCCCTGTCCAGTTCTGGGCCCCTCATGGCAAGAGTGACACTGAGGGGCTGGAGAGAGTCCAGGGAAGGGCAGCGGAGCTGGGGCAGGGTCTGGAGCACCGGCCTGGTGGGGAGCAGCTGAGGGAGCTGGGGGGCTCCGAAAAGGGTGGGGGTCACTGTCTTCTCTCAGATAACAAGCAATAGGACAAGAGATTTTACCAGAGGAGGTTTTAGATTTTATATTAGGAAAAAAATTCTTGACTGAAATGTTGTTAAAGATTGGAACTGTCTGCTCAGGGAAGCAGTCACCCACTCTAGAGGGATGTAGATGTGGTGCTCAGGGACATGGTTTAGCCATGGACTTGGGTTAACGGTTGGACTTGGAAGTCTTTTCCAACTTCAGCAGTTCTATGTTTCTATCCTATGATTCTATGAAGCATTAGAAGGTTTTCACAAGGAATGCTACCCCATCTCCCAGCTTTCCATCCACCTCTGTAGTGTTAACTGCAGCACACTGGACTTGTTCTGCTTATTTCTTCATATGGCTAGGATTTCTACTGAAAAACCAGCATGCTAAATTAAAAACATATATTTCATATGTATCAATGCAGTGTAAAACAACACGGACATTTTAAATACTTGGAACAGACAGGATATCCATTTTCTGAGGTCTACAGAGAATAACAATAATTCACAAGATATACATCGATTTAATATATTATCTGTGTATATTTTTATGCATCTGGTATAGACAAAGAAAATAGAAGCTCTTTCAGAATTTATACCTGATCTCTTTTCTTTTCCTTTATTTCCCCTCCAGAGAGTAATTTTCAATGTTGTCAACTTCAGTAAAACAAAAAGCCTCTACAGAGATGGGATGGCTCCAATGGTGAAATCCACAAGCCGACCAAAATGGTGAGTTATTCTCTCAAAGAATAAATGAGATAAACGTGTTTTACGTGGCTCTTGTACTGAAGATCCCATGGCTGAGGAACACTTTTTCTTGAGAGCATGAGAACCTTGATGCAGCAGTGTTGTGAGGACAGGTTCTCTTTGGAACAGATGACAGTGTGAATTCTGGAGGCCCCATGTTTCAAGTGGCATTAAGTGATGTCCATTTGAGCAAACTGAGCAGTCAGGACCTGGGGCAGATTGTTTTTCAGTGACTGTCCAGCTCTTAGGGCAGTAATTGTACCATTTTTGGCCTGCATTAGTCTCCCAAAAAACCCCTGCAAATATTATTGGAGATGGACTGGGGTTGGTCTGGTTTTGAAAAGCTGCTGGTTGGACTTCTGCCTGTTTTGGGGTGGCTGGAGTTTGGTGGAGGAATGTGAGCTGTGCCATGTGAGTTGACCTCACATAAATGAGCAGTGCCCAGTCTAAAACAGAGGGAGGCCAAACAGCCTCATCATCAGCTACATAAAATGTACAAAATGGGAAGTCATGTGCATATTGAACATGTGAATACCCATATAGATTGTACATTTTCTCAAAGCAAATGTAATGAAACATCTACTGTGAATAATAATATGTAAATGTAGTGAGTCTGAATGCATGCAAGACTCCCAAGAATTATATGATTTGCCTTTGCCAGGAGACTTGTTTGAATATGGATAGTGAGGTTAGGCCAGAGGTGCACAGTAAGTTATTCTTGTCAGCCTTCACAGCTGCTACTTTTTTATTGGTTAATTAGCCATACATTTGATCAAGCTGGACATTATCTGGGCTTTATAAATATATCTTTTTTAAATGCTTCAACTGCCACAAATTTTCCACTCACAAGATGGAAATGGTGGTTATAGAATTGTTCTCATTTGTGTGGCTTCCTCTTCAAATGACCAACAGAATGGCTTTTTGTCTAGGTGATAAGGTCATATGGACAAAAGAACTATCGCACAGTACAGTTAGTGGATTAAATCAGTTCCAGCTCAATAGGAACATGTAATAACATTGAAAATTAATTTAAAAAATTCATTGCATTTAGTGTTTTTGTAGCAAAAGTCATGTTAATTGTGTTTACTATTTAACTTCAGAAAAATCTTTTGGGGCATTTCAGGACCACATTTATCAAATATATTTTAATCATCTTTCAAAACCTTTTCCTTCTCTCACTGGGGTCTGGTATTTGCAGCTAAGTGTATTGTATTTTAAGTTTTTCTATAAATCAGATATTGCTTTCATACAAATTTTATGCCTTACTTTGGTTTCAAATTAAAGTGTAAATCTTAAAAAACAATGCAAAATGGACTTATTTTTTTAGAACATAGAGGCTCCTTCACTATTTTTAAAACAGATTTCTCTTCCATTTCCCCGGAGATCTATTTATTTTTGTGTTTTATATTTTTAGAGGATGTATTTTGCTCCCATGAAAGCGAGGAATGAATAACATTGCCTGAAGCCAGGCACAGTGTAGGCAGCAGGTGCTGAGCAGCTTCCTTTTACCGGGCTACTACCACACTTTAATCCTGTTTCAAAAATTCAAGATGTAATTTTTTTTCTTTAGAAAGATGATTATTCTATTAAGATATTTCTATTTTTTTTTTCTAATAGTCTGCTTATGAAAACATTTTGCTCTGCTTTGAAGGCGCACATTAATTCATACTGTTATCAGGGACCTTAGTGATATTGGGGTCTACTCAGTATAATTTTCTGTCTTGATGTTAATAGGATTTATGCATGTGTTTTCCAAGTGGGAAAACATATATATTATTTTTGGAATATGAGCTCTATCAGGGCTGTCTTCCATTTGGATTATGCCTTTCACAGTTACCTCTGTATCTGTTTCCATGGCATTCTAGCGCAACCTGTAAACAAAATTTTCTCTTTCTCTGTTTGCTGAAATAGGATTTAGCAGTACTTG
Source organism: Thryothorus ludovicianus (assembly GCA_013397245.1). NCBI lineage: Eukaryota > Metazoa > Chordata > Aves > Passeriformes > Certhiidae > Thryothorus > Thryothorus ludovicianus. Next base: position 80,837 of record VZTB01012152.1, on the reverse strand, counting down.
CAGCTGCTATTGCAGCACACAGGTGGTTGTGGTCCTTGAACACGAGCAGGGCAATATCCAGCTGCATTGATTGGATCCTGTTTGATGTTTTGTATGTTATTAGTCTTGTAAGCAGTACTGGATCATTCAGTGCTGCTAAAGTGCTGAGCTTTACATGAGGAAAGGAAGGTGTAGAAAGAAACTATTGAAACTCTCCACTTGATTTTAGGATTTCTGTCAGCATAACAGTTTAGTGGACACAATGTAATTAAATTAGAAAATGATGTATTAATTACAAAAAGCTGAAGAAACACTAAAGGTTTAGAAATCCAGTTAAAAGGAAGATTACCAGTAGCCATGGGCTTCAAATTCTCTGTAGCTCAGGCTTCATCTCTGAACTCATCTGTATGAAATATTTGAGGAATTAATCACTATTGTACCTGCCTGTGGAGGCATTTGTTCCATACTGAAATTCACCTGACTTCCTCTGGCCACACTGATAGGCACAACTCCGCGTCACACGTAGCTATTCCACTCCCTTTTTTAGATAATCAATTTTGAGTTTTAGATGATAAAGTGTCTGTTTTCCTTTTTGCATTTGAGAGATATAGGTACATTATTTCTCTTAATAACAGATGTTCAAGCCTGAGTTATGGTTTTTTGATTTAAACGAGGAACTTCCTACTGTATTCATGCTAGAATTTGACCGTATTGCTCACAAACCCTTGCATATAAAAAGTAGATTGGCCTCCAGAGACTGTGAATTTTAATATTTGTTTTGAATGTGGTTATGCAAACATGGCTCCGAGCTTTGCAACACTTTGTGAGTTTGATTCTTGACTCTGGAACAAATTGCTGCCAAGTGCTCTTGAAGTAGAGAGTGTGTCAAACCGAGATCAACGTTTTTGACCTGTATTCTCTTGCCCTGTGGGGTAAGATCTTTAAATGCAGACAGCATCAAGGTTCAGCTCAGTGTTACTGATGTAAATGGAGTATATCACTGTCATCAAAGCACTCTATGTGGACACAGATATTCTGGTGTTGACATATTCTTCTCTTTTGAAGTAAGGCCAAACATTTCCAGTAACAAGCTACTGGAAAAGAGGAAGCAGTAGGGATATCCTTGAGGAATAAGGAAAAATGTAGGTTTCACTGTAAAGAAAAGGATTTCTTTAAAAAAAAAATTTAAAAGCCTGAAAAAAAATTCTGATTAAGATGATATATATTTTTTCCCCACACGTGGTCATGGACACTAAATAGTAAAGGAATTGTATCAGTTGTATCAAATTTCACTGCATTGAAGCACAGCTCATATATAGAAATACAGCAATGTGTCACACCTTGTGACATCACTTTCTTTCCATAGCAGATTGGACAAGATAAAACTCAAGATTTTATTACAAACCAAGGAAATGGGCCACGTCACTTTGACATTTTGTTTAAAATTAACTGTTTTTTCAGCTATATTGCACAAAGATTTTAGAGAATTAGAGGGGATTTTAAAATCAAAATTTACTATATATAAATTTTTAATATAAAACCTCAGTAACATGGAGACCTGTTCTGATTTGCCTGTGTCTGTTTTTCCTGTTTAGCAGAGGTGAAGAATTTGAAGGGAGATGGATTTGAGGAAATTGAATTTTGGCTGTGTTTAGGGACTTTATACTGTAATCCTATTTTTCTTTGCTGCTTGATTTAAGTACAACATTATTTTGTTGCAGTTTCTTAATCATGATTTCACACTAAGAGCTCTGTCTTTGGAAGTAAAGATAGTAAAGCCTGCCATGTGGCCACAGCAGTAGAAGACCATCTAAGTACATATACTATCTATTATATTGATTGCACAAAGTTTTACAAGTTTCTCAAAGTTAAATAGAAGAGTGAGTTGTTTGAGAGGCAGCAGATTTTCCAAATGATGAAGTGAGCAAATATTCCCTTTGGGCAGAGAGCAGCTATAACTCTTGATTATTCAGTGTGAGCATTGCCTCATTGGGGACATTAGTTTTTCAAATTGTGCTAATCTTTTAAAAGTAACAACTGGCCACTCATCACCTTAGGTATTTCAGCAAGATCATGTGCAAAACTCTAATTAGTATTTATAGAAGAGCAACTCCTCCCAGAAGAATAGTAGCGGTAGCTGGCAAATATCTGGTTGACACCTGTTAACTCTTCAGACATCCATTGTATTTTATTCTGCATTTCAAATGAGTAGAGAGCAGTAGGTGAAGTCCCCATAATTAAGGGATAAAGGATAATAAATAACATGGCTCTTGAGTGGATGAACACAAGGTTAAAGGCTGTTCTGCAGTTTTGATGCTGTATTTCAGGAACTGTTTGTAAGTAATAATGCTAGCTAAAATATTATTGAGCCTTCAGCATATGGAGGATTTATGTCTAGATCTAAATGTGTTTTGTTTATAATGTCAGATTTCAAACTGCTTCTTGGCAAAGCAGTTGCTTTCTTCCCTGTCTTTTATCTCACTCAGCACTGATGGCTTTTAACTGGGTAGCTCCCCTTCCCCAGCAAGCACTCTGCTACCTCTGCTGCTACAACATCTACTGCTAAATGCTCACAACACATTGCTTCTGAAGTGTTTTTCTTTTCCAGCAAACCTGGAAGCACAGAAAAACTTCTGGGTAATTAATTCAAATTTGAATCTGTATGTATCTTGGTAAATATTGTCATGATGAGGAATTTTGGTAGACATCAAGAAAAGCAATGTAAGTTTTATGAACAATACTCCCATATGTTCCATTCATCAGAAGGGGACAAGTCTGAGAAAATCTGAATTTTGAGTAGCTAAAATGTGTTGCTTCTTGCCAAGTTTCTTTAACATTTGTGTCTACAATGCAGTGTTACAATCACTACCATGTCTACCAGGCTGCATTATACATTCTGAGACTTTCAGCAGCATTTTTAGTATGTATTTATATATCTTTAGCCATAAGATAAGCTGTTTGTGAAATGAGCTGTCATTTGTGGTGAAACAGTTTGAGAATAAAGCACTAAATATATATATAGCTTGCTAATCTGAAAGACTAAAATTGCTTACTATAAAATATATAGCAGGTTGGGGCTAGCGATAACATCACCTGAATTTAGGTAAAGAAGATGAACAAGCTGTTACCATTACCTGATTCCTTTCTTGGCCTATTTTACAACTTTGGCTACTCTTGGAGGTTTGTTCTTTTGCCAGCTTTACAATGTCATGTGTGCTTGCTGCTGCTTTTCTGAGGGAAGTGGTGGAATGCTTTTGGAGGTTCAGGAATGGGTCCCGTGGCACAGGTGGGTGTTGGTGCAGTCCTCGCCAGGTGCAGCTCTGGCTCCTCAGAGCTGTCCCCTCCCTCATGCTGGAACAGCTCTGCACAGGAGCACCGGGCTGGGAGTGGGCTCAGGGTAAAACCAAACTTTCAAGGAGGAGAAAGAGGACTCAGTCTTGGTCATCACAGAGATCCAGAATCAGCTCCAGCCACAGGAGCAGTAACCAGGGAATGGGGATAGCAGCTCCTGCAAAAATGCCTTGAGAATTGTCTGTGGAACCTCAGCCTTCATCTCAATAACTTGTAGCATTTTATTTGGAGAAAACAGGGAGAAAGGCATTTCAATATGGACCTTTGGAAGTCCCACATGGAGTGAAAAACAGAAGTAGTTTTGTCTTGGTCTTAGTGCAGGTCTTCGGAACAAAATAAGATATTTTTAGACAGGTTTCAAGATGACATGTATATTTTAGTGAAATAAATGCCAATCCCCATGCCATATATTAATGTTTGTGTGAATCTCACAAAATAATGAAAGAAACAGTTCTAACCACTCTGCAAGACTATAAAGGAAACACACTCTCTTGCTCTTTCCCAGCTCAGCAAAGGTGGTTATTCCTGGAAGTATAGAGGAGGTTCCATATCACTGGTATTAACAACAGATTTTGTGGAAATAGAGGAGAGATTATATTCTGCTGAAACAATGTATGACTCAGATCCCGAAATTAATGTGTTTATTGTGTAGATTAAAAGGGATTTATTGTGTCAAGAAATTAAGTTTCATTTTATGGGAGAGATACTTCACTGGAAATTTAAGATAGAATTATGTTGGAGAAAACTAGTAACAAGGAAATTAATATAAAAGAAGGCAAATGAGTTTTAAGGTTCAAAGAGAAAATGATGGAGTTCCAATGGCTGCTATGCCATCATGAAAAAAAGCCTAGCTGTTTTATATGTATGTGTGTGTTTCCTCATCATTTATCTAACTGATCTCCTATAAATCAATTTATTTGTATTACATCAGAGTCAAAAGGCCCCAGCCAGGATCAAGACTTATTGTGCTTAGTGCTGTGGAAACGTATAAACAGACAAAGTCCTTTTCTAAAGTTGTGAAAATTTTATGATTGATTTTAGTAAGAGCAAAGTTAGGCCAATACTGAGCACTTCTGAAAATTCCATCCTTAAAGATTTATTTCAAGCAGTAACTGTTTAAAAAATGACATACTGCTTACATAAGAGTCTAAATATTTGATGGTTATAGTATTTACATCTAAAACACCAGAGGCTATGTGCTTTAATACCTCAATCTGTTTCCCATATACTCTGTCAACATGAGTTCCCTGCATTGATTGAGGGCACTCTGTGATCCCTAAGGTTGTATTCATGAAAGGTTACCCTTGGTACTACTTTATTCATGAAAGGTTTGAGGCACATAGGAAACAAATGGGGTTGTTCCTGTTAGGTGCATTTTTGTCATCTATAAATACTTTTCTTAATTACTGGGGTTCTGATAAGAAATTCAAAAGCCTTAAAAGCGTACAGTTGGGTGAAAATAGCTCCCCCATCACTGGTGCAAACCACAATGAAATTTGCAGTTGGGAGATTTTGTGGCAGTTTAAAACAACTGAATTGCAGGTTTTTCCCACTACAGTCCATGGTATTGAGTTTAATAGCTGCAAAATATGACCAGAGCTCTGCATTATATCCCATCCTGAAACAGGTCATTCTCTCTCCTCAGGTGATGGGCATTTGGTGGAACTGATTGCATGAAAAGTGTTCACAGAACTGGGTCCCTGACCTTGGCAGGTTTAACAAAAAGTACATAAAATTGAAGCTTTTTTCCCCCTGAAATGAGTCTGTAAGTTAGATAAATATGGGCAGCACTGAGCTCAAAGTAGAGTCAAACTACCAAGAGGACATTGCAGCTTTTCATTGCAATTTTATACTTTGGACTAATGGAGTGAAGCAGAATGAAAATCACCTCTGTTAAGAATGGCATTTATCAGCTGTAAGTACTTAGTAGTAAGAGCTCTACACAGACAAAGCTGAGTGTCACCAAGAAATGTACTTGAAAATCAGACTGTTAACACAAGACTACACAAATAAGAGCCAAAAACTGTAATCAGAAAATGTAACATCTCTTTAAGAATCTTATAATGGTCTGAAGAGTGCTAGACAAGTTGAATTTAACAAGATGTAATAACCTATGACATAATATAATTGAGAATGCACCAGGACGCAGCACAGTCAGGTTAAATTTTGGCTTTCCTTCACTTAGCCTTGCAACTTTAAAGATCTTTCAACACAGGGTTTTAAAAATACATAGTACTGTTTAAATTTACATATGGCATAAAAGCATAGAATGTGCAATACATCAGAATTCTAAGCAAAGTTAGGGCTGAAACATCCGGCCTAATATTCTTAAATGTTTGTTTGAATCATTAACGACAAAGTTTTTATTCATTTGCTGTGAAGAAAAAATGTTTAGTGCAGGGGAAAAGGTGCGAACATCTGATAAAAGCGAGACCATTATCAGGTGCTTGTCTTATATCCGAAGTGCCGTGGTAAAAGTCAAAGCAATGAGTTCAATTTCTCTTTTAATAGAACATAAAATAGAAGACAAAAACATTTTGCTGTACTGTGGAAATTGAGAACTGTAGAGAAAATAAGCAGTGAATAAGTATGGCAAGTGGTAATGCAGGGACAGAACATTAAAATAATAGGTACTGTGTGTTGAATTTGGACTCATGGGATTCAACAGTTATATACAAACCCAGAAGATAAAAACCTGTTTTTTATGCTGTGATTACTAGGAATAAGTTATGAATTAACTTCTGTATGATATGGCACAGGTTTGAGAGAATTAAAATTTAATGATAATACAATAGGGATAAGATCTTTCTGGTATCTCTAGATGCTGAGGCAGTGGTAAAAGTTTGTTTTTAAAACTGCTTCAAGTAGGATTATTGAATTCCAGCTTGAAAGTGAAACTTCATCTTCTTGCTTCACTATATTAAGCATCTCTGAGATTGAAAACCTAGCAAGAGCTCTCCTAGTGTGATTAGAAAGTATCCAATATTTTTTGGCAGCAAATACTAATTCCAATCATTCTGTCTAGTACTGCTCAGACAGCACGAGGATAACTGGCTGTCAGATGCTTTGGGTAATGGGAAGGTGAGGCTCCAGGCTCTCAGTGGAAAGCTGGCAGCTTTGCTGACAGTTCCCTGCCTCTGGAAAATCAATGCTGTTGGGGAGGGGATGGGCTGTGCTGGGTGAGTGGTCTGGGCAGCACTGGTTCTTGGCTGGAACAGCACCCCTTTGGAAACCACGGATCTTTCGTCGAGGTTTGAACCACATAGTGCCTTCATTACCACCCTCGGGTTTCCTTGCAGATTTCCCTGCCTTTGCCGAGCTGGTCTGGGAGGGAGGCAGGGCTGGTTTATCTTTATGGGCTCCCGGGGTATTGGGCAGCTGGTTTGGGGCATTTCCCCAGCACCCACAGTGGCATTGCCGGGCTGGACATGCCCACAGCACGGCCCTGCAGGTGGGTGGGGGACAGGAGAGGAGAGAAGATGGGTGACAAGAGAGGAAAGCAGGTGGGTGAGTAAAGCAGTGCAGGTGGGTTAGAGGAGAGGAGAGCAGGTGGGTTGCAGGAGAGAAGTACAGGTGAATGGGTGGTGGGTGAGCTGTGCAGGTGGATGGGAGGAGAGGAGAGAAGGTGAATGAGTAGAGCCCTGCGGGTGGGTGATCCATGCAGGGGGGTGGCAGAAGAGCCGTGCAGGTTCCCGCCCCCAGGGCCGTACCTGCTGCAGGTGGTTCAGAGCAGCCCCTCGGGGCCGCCCCTGTGCCCCACAGCCGGCTGGAGGCAGGAGGGGAGCCCCGCACAGCCCGGCCAGGGAAGGATTCCACCGCTCCTGCACCGCGGCAGCATGTGAGCCCTTACCTGATTCTATCTTTTAACAATCATGGGTGTGTGGGAACTGTTACAAATGTTGAGAAATAAGCTATAAAAAGTTTATTTCTGCTGCATTTCTTTGTTTGAAAGTGCCCCGCATGTGCCCGGGACGAGGGGTCCCTGCCTGTGGTAGGGCTGTGCCCTGCCCTGGGGGCACCTCCCCTCGGGGACTGCCTTGTGCCCTTTTCTAGGCTTATTCTCTGTTTTTTTTTCCCATTCTGTGCTCTTGCACAGACATCGCCAAGCCCTATGAGAGGTTGACATCCATGGTGAGAGGATGTGGAACTTTGCAGAGGTACCTGGCGGTGTGTGAGCAAGGTGGGGGTGCTCACTCTGCTGCCATCTGCCCCAAAATGTGTGGCCAAAGGAACGGAAAAGCACAGAATGAATAGAAAGTGTCCTCTCAACAGCACAAGGATTAGATTTTTATTAAGGATTGGTTGTTAATTTATTAGGGACTTGCACTGGGTAACTGGACTTGTAGTAAAATGACATGAAATGGTAAAATTAGTAGCTTCCCTAATAGGGAATTGCTGTTGAAATTAAGGAAGAAAATGGTGCTTCTGTTTGCTTTTTGTTTGGAGATGTCACTGTTTTTTAGCCTCTCTGAGGTGCTGATGTAAAAAATACTGAATTCATTCTGTGAAGAATTCTTTTGGAATTGTTTATTGAAAATATGTGATACCGTTTAGAAAATTTCAGCTCAAGATAAAGAGATTCAACTTGAAAGGGTAGATTTACCATAGAAAGAAATTGAGGAATATCCAAGTTAAAATAACTTACTGTGCCTTTTAATATTTGATAAAATAATCTCCTAATATTTTTTTCCTAGTGGAGTTAAAAAACACCAGTACCTCATGGCCTCACAACCAGAAGTGATATAATAATTTAGCTTTGATAAGAAAAAGCATTTTTTTCCCATATGCTATGGTACTGGATACTTTAATGTTCTTATGGTTGTTTTTTAAATGTCATTCAGTCAATGAAGGGGAGTCATGTAGCATGTGTATTTTTCTGTTTTTTATTAAACATAATTCCCTTGCCTCTCCTGAGGGATTGTCTCTATCCTGGGGGTACTGGTGGAAAGGATTGTGATGCAAATCATGCCCAGGAAGTGTTTGGCTTGTTTCAACTCTGTGAACTTGAGGAATGACTCAGCCAGGGGAAAAGTGCTGCTGCATGTGCAGTCAGAAGGGCTTTACCTTCAGGAGCAGCTTCTGTAGCTAAAAGCAAAATAAGTCAAGATAAGTAAGGAAGGAAACACATTCAGATTCACTGAGTGTTAACCCCTGCAGGGAAAAAAGCTGAT
>VZTB01012152.1:0-71619 GCA_013397245.1 Thryothorus ludovicianus | reverse complement strand
GGTTCAGAGCAGCCCCTCGGGGCCGCCCCTGTGCCCCACAGCCGGCTGGAGGCAGGAGGGGAGCCCCGCACAGCCCGGCCAGGGAAGGATTCCACCGCTCCTGCACCGCGGCAGCATGTGAGCCCTTACCTGATTCTATCTTTTAACAATCATGGGTGTGTGGGAACTGTCACAAATGCTGAGAAAGAAGCTATAAAAAGTTTATTTCTACTGGATTTGTTTGAAAGTGCCCCGGACGAGGGGTCTNAGAGGAGAGAAGGTGAATGAGTAGAGCCCTGCGGGTGGGTGATCCATGCAGGTGGGTGGCAGAAGAGCCGTGCAGGTTCCCGCCCCCAGGGCCGTACCTGCTGCAGGTGGTTCAGAGCAGCCCCTCGGGGCCGCCCCTGTGCCCCACAGCCGGCTGGAGGCAGGAGGGGAGCCCCGCACAGCCCGGCCAGGGAAGGATTCCACCGCTCCTGCACCGCGGCAGCATGTGAGCCCTTACCTGATTCTATCTTTTAACAATCATGGGTGTGTGGGAACTGTTACAAATGTTGAGAAATAAGCTATAAAAAGTTTATTTCTGCTGCATTTCTTTGTTTGAAAGTGCCCCGCATGTGCCCGGGACGAGGGGTCCCTGCCTGTGGTAGGGCTGTGCCCTGCCCTGGGGGCACCTACCCTCGGGNTTTATTAGGGACTTGCACTGGGTAACTGGACTTGTAGTAAAATGACATGAAATGGTAAAATTAGTAGCTTCCCTAATAGGGAATTGCTGTTGAAATTGAGGAAGAAAATGGTGCTTCTGTTTGCTTATTGTTTGGAGATGTCACTGTTTTTTAGCCTCTCTGAGGTGCTGATGTAAAAAATACTTAATTCATTCTGTGAAGAATTCTTTTGGAATTGTTTATTGAAAATATGTGATACTGTTTAGAAAATTTGTAGGCAGGGACATTTCAGCTCAAGATAAAGAGATTCAACTTGAAAGGGTAGATTTACCATAGAAAGAAATTGAGGAATATCCAAGTTAAAATAACTTATTGTGCCTTTTAATATTTGATAAAATAATCTCCTAATATTTTTTTCCTAGTGGAGTTAAAAAACACCAGTACCTCATGGCCTCACAACCAGAAGTGATATAATAATTTAGCTTTGATAAGAAAAATAATTTTTTTCCCCATATGCTATGGTACTGGATACTTTAATGTTCTTATGGTTGTTTTTTAAATGTCATTCAGTCAATGAAGGGGAGTCATGTAGCATGTGTATTTTTCTGTTTTTTATTAAACATAATTCCCTTGCCTCTCCTGAGGGATTGTCTCTATCCTGGGGGTACTGGTGGAAAGGATTGTGATGCAAATCATGCCCAGGAAGTGTTTGGCTTGTTTCAACTCTGTGAACTTGAGGAATGACTCAGCCAGGGGAAAAGTGCTGCTGCATGTGCAGTCAGAAGGGCTTTACCTTCAGGAGCAGCTTCTGTAGCTAAAAGCAAAATAAGTCAATATAAGTAAGGAAGGAAACACATTCAGATTCACTGAGTGTTAACCCCTGCAGGGAAAAAAGCTGATTCTTGCTTAGAAAGGAGGGAAAAAAATAAAAGAAAAATACTGTGTGTGTACCTGGTGAAGTGGATGGGAGTTGATTTAGGTGAGAATGACAGCTATAATTATAATATTTTCTGTTTAAGTTAAAAAACAAACAGCAAACCCTGTGCTGTATGTAATGCTCTTCAAGAATACATGTTCGTGTTAACTGTTACATTCCTGCCTGAAATCTGGAGGTTTTAAAACCAGAAATTTATTTGCAATTGGAGAATGTTCACTTGGAGGAAATTTCCACCAGAGTGGAAATTTCCCAGCTGATGTGAGGTACCTGTAAATCAGAAGTTAACATCTGCAATCTGTGTAGCTGCAGTCTTTGACAAGAGTCTCAGAGTACAGGAAAGTGAACAGAGCATTCTGGATTTGTCATTTCTAATACTCATCAACTTTGTTTCTGCATGCTGTGAAAGTACAGAAACCAATAACCTAAATGAATCATAAATGTCTGGGGTGGGTGTGTTGGTATTTTCATATGGAGGATGCTCCTTCAGTTTGTTTCCCTTTCCTTTTCTTTTGGCAAAGAACTCCAAGTTTGCACTGAGGAACTGGGCTTTACAAACATATCTGAGTAGAGCAAGTGAAGGAGTGGATACAAATGGCGAGAAAATAGTAGCCTGGAGTGAAATGTGTGACTGTGCCTGGGGCCCCTGGATGCTAAAATTAAAGAAGGATATAAATTTCATGTTGACTGCATGCTCTTCTAGATAGAAAAGAAGCAGCCAACTTCACCATAAGCAAGGATGGAAAACTGTATCGTAGTTGTTAGCAGCTGCTGCACAGCAGAGCAGAGTGTTTGCATTCACAGTACTGCCACTGTGTGGCTTCCCCTGAAACTCTGCAGGTGAGGAAAGCTCTTCTCTAGCAAATTATCAAGACACTCAAAGCAAATGTGGGAAGGGGAGTGATGGCGGCGAAAATGGCATGGTGCATTTCCAAGGGTTTGCTTTTTTAATTTTGGTTTCGATTTCGATTTGCCTTCCTTGAAGGAGGGATTTCATGCTTGAAAAGTTTCTGACCTCCAAATATAGGTTTTCAGCACAACCTGACATTTCAATACCTTAATATTTGCAGTTGGAACTGAAGGTTTCCTTTTGTTCTTTGTTTCAAAGGTTGGTACACAATTCTAGGTCCAAACCAAACTTGTTACTAGAGTTTCTTTTGAAGGTTTTAGTTCTTGGAAAGTACAGTACAAGGAAATAAAGATATCCACTGACAGAATTCTGTGCTAACATAAATAAAGGCTGTTTGTAGCTTTAATTTAACATGTAATTAATAAAAGCTATCTCTCTTGAAGCCACCAAAAATGTGAATTAATGTTTAGAAAACCTTCTGGTAAGTGAAGCTGAGATACTTTATAGCAGATGCACAACATTTACAAGTATCACTAATATGATCTGCCTGACAGCATGAGCCACATGCACGGGAGCTTAATCATCTCTAATGCCTCAATAAAAGCTATTTATTGGAGTATATTTTTTAAGATACACCTTTAAGCACAGATACTCGATATTCTGAATTCCAGTTTCAAAATGTGCTTTTGTACTCATTTCTCATGTTGTATCCTACCATTTTTGTATTGGGAGGGGATTATAAACAATTTGAAATATCAAAAAAACACTCTGACCCTAAGTGAAACATTCCAGATATTGTAATCAAGCTTAAAAAATATATAATTTAGGTCCTTTTTATTAAAATATAGATAGATAAAAATATATTTTGTTATTATTCTAGTGGTAAATGAGACTTTAATCTGGAGAGTTTTTGAACAATACTCATTTTTTACCTCCACTTTTTGCAAGATTCTGGATGTCTTCCATCTTGGTTTCAAATGAAACAGTTGTAGTTTTGGAATGCTGGTCAATTATTCCCTTTTCCTATCTGTAAGAGTGCAACATTTTAAAATGTCTCTTAATTCTTCCTGTTATATCTAAATGTGACTATGTATGCCAGAGTCAGAAAATCTGGAAGCTGATAATGAACTGCAGTGTCTCTGACACTGTTTGACTTCTCTCCTCCTCCTGCTTAATACTGGATTTCCTTGACTGTGAGATGTGAACTTCAGAAAGCTGTGCCTTGGAAACAAACATGTTACAGCTGTGAAAATTCAGTAATGTTCAGAAGATGGTCGTGGATTCAGCTACCTCACAGTAACGATAAAATAATTCTGAAGCTTTTTTTGGTTGTTGTTTTGCAAGGGAGGAAAGTTTTTATTCAGTAACGATGATATCTGTAAGAAGTAGAGAATGGATGGTTCTCTAAATGATGGATTGCACAGCAGAGCTGAACCTGCTCCCCAGTCCAGTGGGTCAGAGCTGCCTTGGATGTGGGTAGAGATGAAAACAATTGTGGATAAAATGAAAGTCAGCGGATGTGGAAGGAGAGTTGAAATGTAACTCATAGTGTCTTGATGGGTTTTAAAGAGTTAGGGTGGTTCTGGTAAAGTTTTTGGGGATTATAATATATGAGGCTGGCTTTGGAAATTCAGCCAGCAAAAGCAAAGTAGTTTTAATGTTTTGCTGTTTTCTGCTCAGTGTCTCATCTCAAGATAGAAGATCTAACTAGTATTTATCACATTTTAAAGGAGAAGAGATAAAGGCAAAAGATAATAGATTTTTTTTTCAAGGTCATTGTAAGGAGCAGCTTAGGCAGAACTTCAGAATTTTTTCATTTTATTTGTTTCTCAGTTCAGTGATCTGCAAGCAGTAAAAATCTGGTACCAAATTTACTACATTATACTGTTACATTATTCCCTTAAAATTTCATGCCATACATAGGTGGCTGTAAGCAGGTCCAGCTTGGGTTCTGGGGCTTACTTATTTTGATTATTTTCTGGAGATTTATTTGTTTAAACTCCCAGGGAGAGCTTGAAATCTTCCAGGATTTCAGATTTTAGAAAGTGATTTGCTCTTTTTATCAGAAGCATACTACTTGTCTTAGAAGATTTAGCACACCTTATTAGTTATAAAGGAGTATTTATACTCATTTATTATAATCTGAGAGCTAGAATTTTCCTCTCACAATATTTACATAAAAGTAATCTCTTGCTAGATTACTGAAAAAGAAATCACCTTCATCACCTCAGAATACTTGCATTCTTTTTAATGTTTTAAAGCTGTCTAAAAATACACCCAGACACTCCAAGCTAAGCAACAGAAAGGCTTCCCATAAGTTCCAGAACAATTAAACTCAGTGCTCCCTTCGAAGTAAACCATGTGCTGGGTCAGGAGAGCCAGCAAGAGGCAGCCTCTTTAGCCCCACTGTTTGCACAATGTTCTGCTGGAGCCCTGCACAGGTTTGAAGTTTTTCTCAGCTCCTAAAAAACCCCCTCTGCACATGGTTTTAAATTTAGGTTTTTAGAAGTTTTTCCAACTAAGTTCGAAGCACTGAAATGAAGGTTCATAACACAAAGGTTGTTCTACCCTTTGTGCAAATGGTGCCCTTATAATGTGGCATATTAAATATTTAACATAGTTTGCAGCAGATAAAAAGCAATTTTGTTTAATTTTTCCTAAATATTAATGCTATCAGGCACCTTAATCCTTTCATTATAACAAAAATTTGTTCAAGCTCATTCTTATTAAACATTTTCTAATTTATAATGATATGGATGTTTTTCTTCTGATCCTAATAATTAAGGCCAAAATGCCATTGTAAAGGAAAAAAGAGAGCTTGGAGGGGGAGTCTTCACTGATATATTGAGAAGAATTACAGGCTAGAAAAATAGCTTTGTTTTACCCAAGGATACCAAAGACAATGCCTATCTCTCAAGTAATCCAGCTCAAAGTTTTGGGTCAGTTGCCAAGGAATGAAATGGAATACCTGCAAAACACTCAGTGAAATGACCTGGAAAATAATGTATAAAGAGGTTGCCAGTTACTTTTGAGTGAGGACCATTCTTCCATCTCTATCTCTGAACTGCAGAAAAAGAAATAAAATTCCTGAATTGGAATTAGTTTCAAATCAACTTTTCTCTGCATCCCAGAACAAAAATGTAGTCAGCAATTATTTATAATGCTAATTAAAGACCTGTTCTAACAGGGTTACTGGAGGCTGAAAGCCCTTGATATGACAGCAAATGTTTTCCATAACCACCCATTGGCATTTGAAGGTAGGGAAAGGATAGGGACAATGAGAAAGAAACAATTGTAAAGCAATATTGTTTAGAAATTGAATATATTTGGGTGATGTTATACTTCAAGCAGACTAATGTGGCTTCACTAATTGCAGTAAAACTACAGCTGACAAAAGGGGGACTGTGGCCCAATTTTGTAGTGGGTCCAATATCTCTGTATTGTTTAAAAAAACAAAAAGTTTATTCTTATTTGCCTTCTTTCTCCCATCTAATTATCATTTATGCACTCTCACAAAAGGACATTCACACATTTTCTTTAAAACTAATTTTTTTTTACTATTATGCAGATTTTCTCTCCTCATGGAATGACTGTTTTTAATTTTCAATGTCCACAGTTTTTAGCTGAAGTGAAGAAATATTGCTAATTTTCTTGTATGCAAAGAACTTTATTGTTTTTTTTGGTAGATGCACTTTTTAAAAAACAAAATGTTTCTTTTAAATAGTAAGCTGCTTAAAACAATCTTTGCATAATTCTTGGGTCTGCTGAATCCCGTTAGTTGATTTTCTGAGCCAATATTACTCATGCATAGAATAATTATATAGATATTTCTGTTGAGAAAGTAAAGAATGAACTTACAAGATAAAGAACTGAGTGTGGTGGCTGTGGGGTTTGTGAGTACAGTAGGTCAGTACTTATTTTCACGTCAGGGAAAATCTGGAGAAACCTCTGGATTTAGCTGGAGTAAGTTTTAGATTTAAATTAGTGTAAGGTAGGCTCTTTTCCTCCATGATATTGTAAGTTTTTGTGGTCTCAGGTGAAGCATTCACTTTATTTTTAGAGTTTGATTGAAATCAAAGTTGAGCATGTTTTTAAGTGTCTTGATGGATGTAGACTTCTCCCAAATGCCAGAAATGCACAGGTGGCCATCAAGCATAAATCCCATTTGTTTCCATCCCTAAGGACTGTGCTCCAAACATCCTTTGCCTGGGTGGGATCAGCACCCATGTGTGAACAGCAGCTTCCTGAGGTCAACCTAAAGGCAGATAGAGATGGGATTGTAGCTGAAGCCAAACTCTCCAAGGACGAGAAAGCTCTTTTATTTTAGAAAATGGTTCTGGATCATGTGCTGCCTGTGGAAAATTGTGGTAGCATATAAAAATCTCCCTCAATTCACTTCCCTCAGTGGACAGCTGGAACACTCTATTCTCTTCTACACTTGCATTCCTGCCAAGAATTGTTGTGAATACACCTGCAGCTTCTCTTCAGCTGTACCAGCTACTGAAGGTTCTGTTGTGCTGCTCTCCTGGTGTCCTCAGAAAACACAGGGAAGCTCCAGGTTTAGTCTCACAGGCTGAACAGCACTGACATTTGTCTTAGAATCTGCCATGTATCTTGGCCTTGGATAACAAACAGAGACAGGCTTGGTCATGGGTGATGAAGTTTAAGGTGAAAGAAGACAGGTCCTCAGCAGGGTTTGCATTTTGATCTCTTTTACCAGGACAGATTGGAAGAATGAGGAGCCTTGCTGTCCTCCATAAAGAAATGGCAAACTGTCAGCAGCTGTGGTGAAAACCAGTAATAAACAAGAGGAGGGAAAGAACAGAAAGTAAAAAGATTTGTAATAGTAGGAGAAGCTCTAAGAGAAAGAAGGAAATATCCTAGCAAATCACCAGTCCTGAGAGAAGCATGATGCAAACCAGAACACTTGCTGCTGTGAAACTGCACCTATATTGTACAGGATCCAGATCATGTTCTGTGTATTCACAGTATATGTGAACAGACATTCATATTTTCTTTAAGAAAAGCCAAAATTTAAGTCTAAAGGTGAAATAAGGATTTTTTTAAAAAAATTTTTAAGTGACCCAACTAAATATGGTACATTCTTTTTCTGGCACTAATAGATGGATATCCATATAGAGGTTGAATCTGGTAAATCTCAGTGGCTTCCAACTGTTGGAATGTACCTGGCAAACTTAGAGGAGAAAAATTATAGTAAAGGGGAAGGAATAAGTCGACATTAATGTTACATGCCCACATACTAACTTGGCTTAAAGTAGATATGGAAATTGAGGTCTAAAATATCTCTCAATATCGTTAGAGGAGACAGATTTTTAATGTTTTTCAAATAAAAAAGGTTCTTTCAGTTCATGCCAATCTATAAAAGTGTAACTGTACTCTTCATGTAATTGAAACGCTAATTTCACCAACCTTTCCATGGAATGCTTGAATGTCTCTTATATGCGTGTCTCTCTTCACAAATATCAAGTTTAAAGGAATTTTTCTTGAACCTGTGAAGATTTCTTGAGTCGCAGAAAAACAGGTTGTTACGAAACCCACATCTCCGTACATGAAAAATAGTGAAGTTCTATTTTAAGTATTACTTGGCATATCAAAAACTTTACACTGGTAATTGCATTGTCAATCATGTAGTGTCCCATTGCTAAAGAAATAGGTTCAAATCCAGCCATTCTTTATTTTCCAATGGCTAAAAAGAATGAGTTCTGTAATGAGAAAATAATACAAATTATTCCCCTTCAAGAATTACACAGCGTATATTGCACAACAAAATTATCATAAGCAACAGTTGGGTCATGAATTATGCTTGAAATATCTGCATTTTCCAGCTTCCTACAGTCTTTTTTTCAAACACTTTGAGCTACGCTAATGCCCACTGCGTATCGCTTGAAACCTGCAGAAGGTTTGTAGTCAGTACGAGCTGATGTGCTGTTGATCTCTGTTTGCAAGCTGTTTAATGTTAAAAGTTCTGCTGAAACTGTCAGTAGCAAGACTATGAATAATTTCAAAGACCCTCCCAGGCTTATCTGTTCTCTTGCTTCCAGCATGCTGCTTTTAGTAATGAAACTGTAGGTGCTGCCTGGCTGCTGGAAAAGTGACTTTGCTGTGTAAGACTGAGATGGTGCCTGCGCTGCTGGATCATTTACCACTCATTCCTTGTAGACGTGATACTTGTTTTTCACCAGATAGTGGTGGAAAAAATATTCAGTGCATATGAATGAATGCAGTGTGGCCCCTGGATCGTTGCTGAGATCCAAACTTTCTGCCTGGAGCCTACAGGACTTTGTAGGGTTGCTACTTCCTGCAGGGTGTGTTTGCATGTGCTTCTATGCATGATGCATATGGGTGCTGCTTTAAAAAGTCTGATTCTCTTTGGAGCACGTAAAAGCCAGTATTTGATGGAATTTTTGAAATACTGGTTGATCTCAAGATATTTGCCAGTATCTTGCTGAAATCCTTGTGCTTTTAATAATCTTGTCTCATCTGAGCTTGAAATAGATGGCAGATTTGTTCTGTTGTTGATGAGAGTCTAGCAAGAAACAGGAGTGTGGTGATTAGGAGTCTGTATTTCCCATAATATATCCATATCTGATATTCAAATCTGTGAGGAGTTTTTTGTCATTTTGCTTGGTTGTTTCTCTTTGTGATTTGTTTGGTTTCATTCTTTTTTTTTTTTGTTGTTGTTTCTTTTGAGGGTAGGGATTTTTTTGTATTTTTTGGGGGTTTTGTATTCTTTTTTTCTCTCTGAAATCACTTTATTTGTGGAGAATTGTCTTACTCAATGGAAGACTCCAAATAAGAAAAAAAAGTTTAAACTGTGAAGGGCAAATATTTTAGAAAGCTCTTGGGAGTTTTAGGTAATAGTTCAGTAAAAAAAAAGAAAAAAAGAACTAGTTTTGAGGTGGACTGCTTCCTTTTCAGGGAAAGGGTGGTGCAGTAAAAGGTGATCTACTGTTGTAGAGTCTCTACTTCTTGTGCTTATTATGGTACCATGGTAACATCAGAATTAGACACGGAAAATGGGGTAAGCAGCCTGGTAGAACATAATCAAGAGCACACAAACAAAGTGTTACAGGAAATCTATAGGAGAAATTATTGACAAATGTCGTAGGGTTCTGGGAAGGAACATTGTAGAGCTCTTCGGGGAACAGCTCGAGTAGGAGATCTGTCTGCAGGAAATGTGGAAGCTGTTGGAAGAACACAATGTCTGGGCTGGTGAGGGGAGTGGGGAACATGACACTGCTACCACAGAGGAGTGGTGGCATTCGAGGCTGGGAAGAAGAGACCAGTTAGCTTTCAGAACCTTCAAAATGTGTGATTTCTTCTAGATGTAAAGAAACAATAATTCACTACTGCTCTGCCTGTGTGCTCAACCAGCAGGGTCTTAATTAGGTCCTGTCAGTGATTTTTGTGTTTTTCTGAAGGCAGAGTGTAGTTTTGTGTATTGTAAGTGTTGTTTAGGGTAATCAGCTGTCCAGACTGGCTCTGCAGTCCCCACAGAAGACAGAGGCAGTCACAAGCACTGCTGGCAGTGCAGGAAGGCACAGGTAGCATGGCTTTGACAGACTGTAATTGTGAGGGATAAAACTACAGTACAGGGAATATGTGATCCCAAATCAAAAACATCTGACAGGTTGATATTCCTGTCTGAGACTTCAACAGCCACAGATTATAAACCTGGTATCATGGGAAATGAAATTAATGCAAAATCATAGGCATGACTGCATGTGAGACATTAAATAGTGTAGATCACAGCAGACTGTTGTATTTTCATTTTTGACTGCTTTTGTTTCTCACAGGAGGTGTTTATACACATTGTTTCAAAGGGTTTGTGTATACATTGTGAATTTACTACAACAGTGTTGTTGATTTTTGTTCCCCAGCTGCTATGGGTAACATGGGTATCTTTGTGCCACCTGTGCAGCAGGAGGTCCTTCCTTCCTTCAGCTGATTGCAGATTACAGGTTTAGATGTTATCAAATTAACCTCATGAACTGCTTTGGTTATTCTCAAATCAACCTTTTGACCCGCATGTCAAAATTGTTGCAGCTGAACGTGTATGTGAGGATTAAGGTGTTGGGAATGCTATCCTACCATTTAATATCAAAGCCAGTCTGGAAGACATTGCTTATGAAATTGATTGATCTTTCTGTTGTGAGGAAATGATAAGGTTGTGAGACACGGGCAGCACAAAAAATGTTTTGTACGGAGCAGACGTGTTAAATGCAGTGCCCACTCTCACGCTGTGATTGCATTGCTGGTGTGACAGATCAAGGGACAGGACTGCAGCAGCTCAATCCCTCCAGGGCCATGGAGGAAGATGGGCTCCATCCAAGGTGCTCAGGGGGCTGGCTGATGTCCTCTGCCACTGTCTGTTGCCTTGGAGTGGAAATGGAAACACAAAGAGTTTCTTGTTGACTGGAAAAAGACAAATGTCGTCCCCGTGTTCAAGATGGCCAAGAGGTCTGCCATGGTCACAGGGCAGATGAACTCACTTTGGGCCTTGTATGGGGCAGGTTCTCTTGGAGATATCTCTGGGCCTATGAAGAGGAAGGCATTTGGATTCTTAATCAACCTGGTTGCCTTCTATGACAGGATAAATGGATTTGTGGATGATGGGAAAGTTGTTATTTACCTCAACTTTAACAAGGCTTTTGATATGGCCCTTGAGGATATTTTTGTAAGTTGTGTTGGTCTGAGTGCATGGACAATTAAACAGTCTTTAGGTATCAACTCAGGTATCTAAATGTAAAAAGAGACTCCCAAAATATCTAATGGAATTCAGTTAGTAGTCTTCAGAGAATGATTCAAAATTATTCAGAATGTTTTCAAGTGATAAAGTCAACTACTGTTTGCAAGGCTGCAAAGCATAAACAGTACTTGAATCTTATTTATTAGGAAGGCCATAAAATTTCTTTTTTTACACATAGAATTCAAGCCAACAGAAGATAATGAAAAGTATGCAGTAAAACTACAGTAATTGTGTTTGTTTAATAGTAATATTGTAACACTAAAACTCCTACTTCTTATCCTTCCTTTTTAATAAATAATTTTGTTGTTAATTTTTGGTAATACCAGGCTATGAACTGGGAGGGCTAGAGGGGAAGGAACATGTGCTGTCCTCCTCAAGGAGGTGGGCAGTGGCCACTGGGAATATGACAGGCACTGATGGTCTGGGAGGGTTTTCTCCCTCCTTGTGTGGTAGTTCAGCAAATATGCAAAGAATTCACTTTCTGCACAAGGTTTCTGCCACATCAGTCTGCTGCAATCAGATGCTTCAGGTAAAGTGTGTAGCACAGGGATGAGGATTAAGTCAGACATCAAAACAGCTTCTTTGTCACCTTTTCCTGGAGTTGTGGGTGCAGTTCATCATTGAATGGAGTTAACAGTGCTCTAAAACTGACATTCCAGCACATTTGCAGCAAGGATCTACAGCACACATAGGTTTGGCAAAGGCTTAGAAGCAGTTACAGGTTAGGGATGAGGGAATTTGTAATGTTGTGTTTACTTTTTCCTTCTGCTTTTCCTCATACTTGTGGGAGCATTGGTGAAGAGAGAAACTTGGGATGGCTTGACTGTGTGAAATAGTGATGTATTTGTGCTTTGCAAGTCATTGCACTGGTGTAATAGAGGATTAAATAGCAACAGAATGTAGCCTGCCTTAAGACAATACTTCTTGGAGAGCTGCACTAAAAGCAGTTTTATTTAAATGAAGACACATGTGGATCCAGTTAAGAAGTAACTGGTGACTGATTTAGCCTTATTAGATGAATAAAATAACACCTGGTTTGCTGGAGTTGGAAAAAAAAAAGGTGGAGGCTATTGCAATACCTCTCCTTGAAAAGCAAAAGCAGGGGGATAGGATGGTGAAAAGAGCAGGCAGTGATTACAAGGATCTACATGAGGTTGCAGGGAACCATTGTGGAATGTGTGTGTATGTGCTGAGTCACTGGCAGAGGAGCTGATGAACCCTCCTGCCCGCTCCAGGGGCTGCTCCAGCCCCTGCCAGAGCGGTCCCCAGCCCTGGGGCTGTCAGTCATCCAAGCCACCAAAGCCTGCCCTGCTCGCTGCTGGTGGTTCACAGCTGCTCAGCGCAGCTTGTGGAATCAGTACCTGACAAGTGCAAACATCCATGCTCAGATGGCAGGGCCTAGGGATATTGTGGGAGATTGTATCCTCATTATGTAAACTTGTTTTCTCTTCTTGCACATACCCAGGGTTGTTATTTAGCTTCCTGTCAGTTTGGGTATTTTTGTTCGTTTTTTTTTTTTTTATTAAAAGTTTAAGTTTGGATGTATTTTGAGATGTTTTGGCATGAAAGATCCAGCATCAATACAGAACTTAAAGTGAAAAGCTGCCTGAATATAAGCTATTAAAATACTATAAATGATTTATCTTGAATTAGACCCAGAAAAAAGATGCAATAGAGCCAAAGCATATAATATCAATGAAAAGGCAATCCCTACCTCTGCATCTCTCTGAGCTGTTACAATTTGATTTTTCTCTTTTTCCTTTAAATTGCATTAGCAATTCCAGATAGACACTCAGTCTCCAAAAGAAAGGCCCTTGACATTAAGTGTACTGAAAGGTCATTGAACAGTCATAGCTTTCTTTTAATTTTAAATGCATTTATCCAAGAAAACGCAGCACTGATACAACATCTGCTTTTCAAAGCGACTCTGTCTTTTAGCTGAGCTGACTGAGGCTTACAGAGGTCAATTGAAATGCCTAAGGTCACTCAGAGTGTCAGAGTAAGGGATGAGTATCTGGAAAACACGCTTGAAACAGCAACCTACTTTTTTTTTTCCCCTCTTAGAAATTACTGGATTCTCCTTTAAACTTCTGGGTAAACAGCAGTATGGTTCTGAAAAAAAAAGATAGGAATGTTAAAGATGGTGACTCCTGCTGTGTTGATTACTATTGATACTGTATGTTATTTGTAGAGGATTCTAAAAATTCCTGTCTAGAAAAATGATCAAGTTACATATTGCAAAAGCAACAAATTCTGTGAAGGCAGAAGGCTGTGAGAGGGCTCACTGCATTGTTGCCACATACACGCTGCTTTTTCAAACTTGTTTTTTAATAATTTTTCTGTGATTGACTTCAATTAGATGGCACTGTCTAAACTGGCTGATGAGCACACTTATAAGATCAGAGCTATTTTGGGAATGAAAGATCCTTTCCCCCCGTCATTGAGCAGTGAAGTGGGATGCAGTGATGACTGTGATTAGCAGAATACATGCATTCGCACGAGGGAAAAACGCTACGCCGAGGGTGAAGTACAATTTTAGCTTTGGAAAGCTGCACAAAAGTGTCTGCAATGTTGTAGTGATATCTTTCACTTGCGTGGCTTTTAACCCTCTGACTGTAGAAATTTTGTAAAGTTTCACTCAATTTAGTAAATGCTGCCGTAACTAAAGAGAAGAAAATACAAGCAATTTTTTTTAAGATGGGTGTTTTGCAGAAGTAAATTCTGCTGAGGAAATGCATAGCCTGTCAACACATTTGTGTAAAGAACTCTGAAGAATTGCCATGAATTAAAAGTAATTTATGGACAGTGATTGTAATTCTGCCTTCTGTACATGCCTCAGTCTCCCATTGACTTACATTAACAAGGATGTTTGAAATGTGTGAGGAATGCAAGTTCTAAAACTTAGTGTCAAAAAAGAAAGGCAGCTGTGGGACAAGTTATAGGAAGCAATCTTAACGATTAACAAATTTATTTAAAGATTGCCAAGGGCAAAAGCAAGGAACTGTCTTCCAAGTAGTACAGTTGAAAGATAGCATGAGTATCTTTCACCTTCATTGCTGACAAAAAGAGCATTACTGTAATCTGATGGCTAAATAGGAATTCATAGAGGCTATCTTTGTAAGGTCAAATGTGGAGGGAGAACATGAAGAGGGAATACATGGGAAGTACAACTATGCTTCTATTATTACAGCATACTGAAGAATGATCAAAAGAAATGTGACCTTTTCCGAAGGTGACTGATGCATTCATTGCTGGCTTTAACTTTTTCTGCCAATATTCTGATGTTTCATTTGCCATTTGATCCCCAGAAGGCTTGTTTTTCACAGAAAATAGAGTGGATGTTAAAAATCTTCTTTGGGGTTCATCACCCACCCCACCTCCCAACCACCTGGGAAACAACCTGGGTACGGGGAAGAAAAACTCAGATCATTACTTCTCAGAAGGATCCTAATGTTATTTGTTGTGATACTTTATAATCTTTTTGAACATTGCAATTCTCTGTACTGACTGTACATTGTCCAGTAAATGCTCTGGCTGGAATATTTTTCTTCTGCTTCCAAACTGCATGTATCATGTCTGAAAAATGATTTTGCTGAAGTAAAATACAAACTGATCAATCACACAAACAAGACAAAACTCCCACAGAGCACATGGGGAAAAGAACAAAGATTATTTTTGTCTGTCTAGTTAGAATTTTGCATATGCTTGAATATATCTGACAGGTTGTTTGTGCTTTTTAGAAGATTAAAAATATATAAATAAATATATATGGAGAGAGTTCTGATAAATAAAATAGCAGTGTTGTTTTTCATACATTTGGGGTGCTGAAACAATTCACAAGGGGCAAAGCAGACCAAGTTGTCTTATGTTGTTCACTGCAAATGAAGATAAATGCCTTTTTCTTCACCACTCTGGGTTATATCCTTCCTGATATAAGGAATTATATATCCTTCCTGAGAGAAGGACTTACTTTAAAATGGATTTTTACCTTTCTATTCCTTTTTTCCTTAGTTATATATGTATTCAAATTATAAAGGAAGTATTTGAGGATTGCTGTTAAAGCTGAGCTCCAGCTATGTTGGACCCTGAAATATTGTGGCTATCCTGAAGAAGACAAAAAATTAATAAAAAAAAGTGCTTATCCTTCTAGAATATGTAGACCTATTGGGATTGTAAAAATTCAAAATATGATTGTAACGTCTTTATTGGAGCCAAAAACATAAAAAGACTATAATTTTTTTGCTGTAGTTAAGAATGGTAAGAAAATAGAAAATAAGTTTCAGTACTTTATTCACCATATAGAAATGCACTGCTGGTTTTCTCTTGACTCCACTGAAATACTTATGCTTTACACAGCATAAGTATTGAACTTCTTTCCATGTATTTGATTCCTGTGTTTTCTTATAAACATTTCAAGGCATCTGTGTCTTTGCATGAAGGGGCATCCATTAAAAGCAATGACAAGTCCAAACTTTAAGCAAGTCGAAAAAAATACTGAGTGGGATTCTAGGGACAGCTAAAATACATGAATCTGTCTGAGTAGCTGTGAAAATCCATCCTAATGATTATGCAGAGTTCAAACCATCTCTATAAAAAAACCAAATCAGACAACCAACCTCAACAGCTGTCTAGACAAAGTTCTGCTTCTCTGCCCTTCCAACTCTGCCTGGGCCTGTGGAACTCTTCACTTTACACTGGGCTGGAGCCCTTGAAGTCAATATAGTTTGAAAAGCAGAAGAACCCTGATGATGGAAAGTAGGAATGAGGTGAGAGATGTATCCTGTCCACCGAGATGTGTCCATGGTGTGGACTCTGAGCGAGGCTTCACTATGGGAGTTTATCCAGACAGCTCCAAACCAGAGGCCTGGCTGGATGGCCTTTGGAGAAGGGAGAGCAGATCCACTTAGTTTGCAGAGAGGATCTAAAGTGAAGAGATGTCAGGCCCTGGTCTCAGATAGGGAAGAATGGAATGAAGAGAGCTGTGTGGAGGCACAGAAGTGTTTTGTGGTGGAGGGCATTTATGAGACAACTTGCATGTGTGTTTGGACTCTTGTGGGTGTTAACTCCAAACCTCAAATGTGTTCAGGAATGCCTAACGAAATGAGTTTCAGATTCAAAAAATTGCTCAGGCTTGTTAATATTTGATGGTAGAAATTCATCTGTGTCTCCATTCATGTGTGACCCACTTTGTAACCTTTTGGGAAATACATATGGGAAGGCCAAGAAATTGCACATGGTTCTTCTCGTTAGTGTACGCACTGAAAATCTGCAGCTTGGGAAAATGTATCTTTTTTTCTTCCCTGTAGACCCCAGGGACATAGCCTTTAAAACTTTCTGCTTCTCTCAGATTTGTGTAGATCCAAACATCCAGCAAGGTCAGTAAGTGTCCCTTTGTGCCCTCGCTGTAACTGCAGAAGTTCTGCCTCTCCCTGCCCCAGGGGAGACTTGCAGCACCAGGTGCTCCCAGCTAGTTTGTGTCTCCAGGGTGTTCTTCAGAGAGTTTGCCAGTGAAGATAAAAAACAAACACTACTTGTGGAAGTGTTCATCCTCCTCTGGCTGGATGAGGGAATGTCTGGCAGCCTACCTGTCCTATGCCGGTGGCCAAACTCCTCCCAGCTGCAAATCTCCAGCCCTGCAGAGAACCTTCTGCAGAGCCCAGCTGGCTGAGCCCCAGGGCAGCTCCCTTCTGTTCCTGGGCTGAGATGGAGAGGGCTGGGTGCAGAGGCTTCTGCAGATCAGTGTGATTTACTACCAGCACAGCAAAGAAGTGACTCTCTATACAATAACCTTTGGTTTTGTAGAGCTGGCTAAAACACAGTCAATTGAATGTGAAAGAAGCTAATTAAGAAACAGTAGACCAAAGTAGTCATCACTGTAATTTCTTTGGCTTCAGTGAGCTTATTGCATGGATGAGTTTTATTGGAGACATTATTGCTAATACAGAAAGTATGTGCAGTTAGAAGTTATGAAGTCAAAGCTATAATTCACCTGGGAATGCTGTTCTTGATTTTCAAAGAAGGATGAAAAGAGTTAAACATAAAATTTCTACTTTATTTCTCTTGCATTTGGGCGCTTAATCTTTTTGAACTTTTAAAAATATCCTACCTAGTGAGCCAGTTGCTTAGCTTCTGTGAAGAGGAGTTCCCAGAATGCTAGGTGATATGCCAAGAAAGCTCTTGCATTAGTATTTCTCTGAATGTAAGTAGTCTGAATTTTTAGCATACTTGCTCAGTCAGAAAAGGATGGAAGAAGCAGCTTTGTCCAACTGTTTCTATTTCTGCACTTTCCATTTAAGTGGCACGGAGATTTTATACCCTTTTCACACTGAGAAGGCAGAGTTCTTCGTTCCAGGCTTACTGGTTTCCCCCTCTTTTGGTTTTCTGTCTAACTAAATTCATTTATGGTATTCCAGAAATGTTCTTTATGGGTGCCTCACAAACAGAGAGATGAACTCTGCCCATGAGCTGCTGCTCTGTGCTGTGAGCCTGAAGGGTGTGTTGGGTTATCAGTTTTTACCTAATTGAGAGAAGCCTCAAGTGCACTGAGGTGATGCATCCCTGCCATAATCTTCACCCAAAATTAGTCTCCTATAATGACATATATCAGGATAGAAAGAATAGTCTTGGTGTTCACAGCTTTGGCTTGGATCAGACCTGGAAATTTTAATTAGGGTTTAAATCTGCTCTGGTTTGGAAACTGAAACGATGTTGAAATCTTTGGAAGTTTGGTGTCTTATTACCTCTTGGGGTTCTGAGACTGAGTGATTTACTAAGGGTCACAAATGGAGTAGAAACAGAAACTGAACAGAGAATTCCCAAATCCCAGTCCTTGGCCATTTATCCTTGACTCATCTGGTATCTTGTGATCTAGGTTTCACTTCAGCCAGCTGCCTTCATCAAGTCGTTGGTGTCACCCTACCCTGGGACAGCTGGCTGGGGTTTAATGCAGGAGGAAATGTCATCTGCATATTCTTGTTTATAGCCGTGGCATTATGGGATGGCCGCTGGCAGCTCGGCACGGGCTATAAAATGGGAAAGAACAGAATCTGTGCATCTCCAAGGCAAACAGAAAGTTTCTGATCAGAGATTTCAGAGTCTGAAACACAGAACTGAAACTGCCAGAAAAAGTGCTGTTTATTTAGATAATAAATGTAGGGGCCAGGAAATTTAATCTCACAAAGAACATCTGCATTTCAGTGGTATATATGCAAAGGAAAAATCTAGGAGAATGAATTAAGAATATATCCACAGATTTCTGTGCCATGCCTCACTTTTTTTTTTTTTCTGCATGGCTAGGGAAGACTTAGAACGATTTGCAAGGACATACTTTTTAAGAAATATTATAAGTAATGAAATGTAAAAAAAAAAAATCCAAAGTATTGAAAGAATGACTTTTAAGTATTTAAAATCCAACCCTGATATTTGAAAAGAAAATGCTAAGTAATAAAGGGGATGAATTTCCACACAGCATACTGCACAGGAAATTTGCACATGCAACCTTTTATTTGTTTAATGGATTTTCTGTGAATATCTCCCATTAAATGTTTGTAAAACTTCAGCCCAAGAAATTTAGCTATGGAAGTGAAAGCATTTATATTCATTAAATGAGCACAGACTTTTTGCTCATGATTTGGGTGGAATTTAAAATGATTAATGCAGCTTAAAGTAGTTAGGTGATAGGAATTTTCTAAAACATTTTATCTGTATCTAATAAGCCCTCTTGGGGATACAAGAGCTTATGATGCATATAAGGAAATTTAGAATCAGTTTGTTAAAAACACATTTCCACTTACTTTACTTGTGTTCTTCCATTGTATCTAAAGGCTTCCAGGTATTTTACTATCTAGTCAAGCCAGTCCATAGAGAATAGAATCATACAAACACCTATATCTGGGAGGCCCAGCCTTTTATTGTAGACATTGGAGTTACAGCTGACAAAGGGTGAAATGAATCCAGGAATATGTCAGAGCTGAAGTTCAGAAAATCCTTTGCAGAAACTGAAAATATCTTAAAGTGAATTTTTTTCTAGTTGAGGAGCTCTTAAGTAATTTCTGTATTAATAAAAATAAAAATTTTAAATGTAAAAATAAAACCATTCCAGTCAGACTGTACTCTCAAGTTAAGCCTTTTAGGTGGCTTTGTGATAAGGTAACACTAAAAATACGAATGTAGCTGTTTACTCAAATTTTCTACAGAAGGGAAATTCAAATTTTCCTAAAATTCAATTAAGGATTTTCCCAAGTTTTTGACTGACTTTGTAGTGGTGGAGAAATCAGTGTGGACGACAGTAATACATCATTTACTGTGTTCATAGTGCAAACTAAAAGTGGTACTCTTGATGCTTCAGATCCCTGGTAAATCAGCCTCTGCAAAGTCACCATTGGCAGCATTCAAAGCCAAGCCCCTCTTGGATGGAAAATCAGTGCAGTGGTGTCTCAATTATCCCGGGGCAGGCTCTGCAGGTGATGGATGGGGAGCTGCAGGTCCTGAGACACTTGGGATGAGTCAGTCTGGCGCTGCTGTGAGCAGGGATGATTCCAGCTCTGCTGAGAGCTGGGGAGCTCTGATTCAGCATTGTCACTGACCTCTCTGTGCACCATTTCTTCCTGCTGTGTCCTTCTGTAGCCTGATTTACAGGGGAAGAGAGACTGTAGGCAGTAAGGTGGCAAGTTAGGCATTTGATAATCCAGTTTGTTGAATATCTGTCATGTGTGTTGTGCATTTCTGACCTGCCAGGTAAAATTTCTTTGAATTTCTTTAAAGAATTGATTGTACTGAGTTAGAGAAGCCAAAATTTTAGAGTTGGAGGGTAAAAAGCATGAATGAAATTAATAGCTACTCCACAGAAGTTGAAATGTGTATCAGTCTCTGGTTTCATGTCCCAGGTCTCTGCCTGTAGTAAAAACTCTTTCCCAGGATAACATTATGATGGAGTTGCTGCACTTCATGCTGGTCAGTAGATTTAGATTACGAGTATTTGAGTGAACTCTTCCAATAGCAGGATTTAACTGGTACTTATCCACAGCCATTGCAATGAGGCTGGCAGAAATCTGTAGCCTTGACATAGCCTGAAACTCTGTTCACCTCCGTTCTTCCAGCCAGTCTCCTTCTCCTCACAAGGACTCACTTTAATGTGGCTATAAATTTTTTAAAGGAACATTCTGAACTGAATGCCACAGCAAATAAACCATTGTGATAGCACACAGTGATGCTTCATTTCTCAAGGGATGATGAAAAAATTAGAATAATTTGTTCTTTGTTAATATGTGCTCTATGCTCAAAACAGGAAAAACAGCTGGTAAAACCCTTCAGTTTTACTGCTGGGTACATGAGGAAAGAGCAGGACAGAACTGGCAAGGTGGCAGGATTCCTGTTGTTGATCCTGCTTGTTTCAGGCCTCACTGACTCAGGGAAGCAGTTTGAAGTGTTTGAAGGCTGTTTGAGGTGGTGTTCTGCCTCTGCTGTGCTGGCTGCTCAGGTGGCAGTGCAGGGTTTTGCAGGCTGATTTTGGGACGTGACAGTGAAGTCTCAAATTCTTCTGGACCTGTTAGATGGATGTTTATAAATAGGATAAACAGAAAACTTAAACTCCTGGAGGCAGGGCAGGAGAGACAGGCTCTGAATAATTACTCAAGGAAGTACTGTTCTGATTATTCAGTCAAAACACAGAAATAACAAATTTCAGGTAATTCTTTCTTAGTTGCTATTTGTTTGGTGTTCAGTGCCCTACTTCAGGCATAGCATATGTTTAACAGATAATCCTGTGCAGAAGAGAATTTTTCTACACTTAAATTTGAGGATATATATGTTTCTAAAGATTTATTGAAAGGCCATCTAGTCTTTGGGCAGAGAAACTTCTACCCCCTTTTCTGCTGTCTAACTGTGTGATTCTAAATGTCTCCTTGGAATACACACTGCCTATTTCTTTGTAGGTACAGATAGTTTTAAAAGCTGTCTTAAAATAGGTGCAGGGTGAAGAAATTGTCTGCCATCAGATGAGTAAGACTTGGCGGGGCTTCTCTCTTCCTTTCATCTACATATGCACACCTCTACAGGGATAAAAATATCCTTTTTAAAACCTGCAAGGATCTACTGCTACTCTCAAAAATGCCTGGCTGTTGTGGGGCAGTTGTGACTCTTTGTAGAAGTGTAGGGTATAATGTGTGTAGTTCTGCTTCTGGAGGGAATGTCTGAAAGCAAAAAGGCTGAAAGGCTGAAGCAAAATTAATCCACGTTAATGTCCCACCATGCTGGACACAAGGACATTGTTGAGGTTTGGTTGGTGAATTCTGATCCTTGCTTATGAAGTTACAGGAAATAGAATATGCTGGCTTGAAGAAGAGTGATGAATCCATAGGAGTAGAAACAATATGCCCCATACTAGACTCATATTCCCAACTCCAAATGCTCCTTTTCTTTGCATTCCAACATCCCAGATGGCAGATCTCCTTAGCACAGTTTAAAATTTTCAGCTTACTGAAAATGCTTTATTTTTTTGGTCCTCTTTTCACCATCTTGTCTCTTAAGACCCCTTCATCTAATGAGTATCTCCAGGGTCATGTTGGGGAATGAGCTGACAGGATGAATGACAGTGTACAAGGACAGGGTGAGAGATTCCTCTTCGGTTTGCAACCTTGTTGGCACACAGTCCAGGGCATCTCTAATAAAAAAGAGTCATAGCTCTCCTGATTTTTCAATTATTGTTTTAATTTCTTTGCTCTGTTCACTACTATATCACAGCATGGGATGTTACTCTGATTATCTTTGTTGTAGCATTTTAATAATAAGACACAATGCCCTAACTAATGTTCTGTAGAACAGTTAAAACAGCCAAAGGGAGAAAGTAATCGTAGACTTTGACTTTTTCCTGGTTATGTGGATTCAAGTAGAGCAAGCAGACGGTCGTTTCAGGTGTTCTAATACCCACCAATCTATGACTATTTTCCTCAGATAAAAGGATTGTAATTTTTTAGTCTAGAGACATCATTAGTGATTTAATCAAATCTAATGAAAAGCAGGAATTTATTTTAACTGAGCAGTGATTTAGCTGAACCCTACAAACGCAGGCATAGCTGCTGTAATTTACTTTCAGGAACACTTGTGACTGAGGTCAATAATGTCCTGCATTATTTCTTGGAAAGTCAGATATGTGTGCAACCTCTTTTACTAAAAAGCCTCGAAGTTCTTTTCGCACAAGTAAGAATTACTTAGTTTTAGTATTCTAATTATATTCTTCCAAAAATTTCCCTCAAAATTCCAATTAATTATCGTCTTCACTTCCTCTTCTGATGAGCTGTCACGTCATGTTGTTTCTGTGAAATGCCTGATAGCCACTTCAGATGTAAGACTCTGCATTTTGCTTGGGAGTGAAGCCTTGCTGTGGATAAAGGGTCAGATCCAGCACCAGCATGTGTCACTGTGATGTGCTGATTATAGGGAAGGTATTTTAAATATAGCAATGATGAAACTGACTCTAAATATTCATGCTTGGGGAACGAAATGAGGTGTGAGTTTTCCCTCCTTTTGCCACATTATCTGTGCTATTCTGCACTCTGGAAGCTCTGTTCTTATACCTTAATCATTGTGCCCAGTGTCTTCCTCACTAATAGGAGGGAAAAGCAGGGAAAAACCTTCTATGGTACAGTAATGATACCAGCACATATGTTGCTTACAAAATTTTAGAAAGGGGATTGGATACACCACTAAAATGCATATCTGCAATTCAGCTATACTGATGTTGCCAAGATTCCTGCTGTTGGCTGCTGTTGAAATGGAAACTTTTAAAAAGTCAGTAAGAAGACTGCCTTCATTCTTCTTTAGAGGAAATAGGGAAAACATTTCTGTTTTAAAAAAATAAACCAGAATTTTGGTATTCTAGCTGTTTAAAAATCCCTCAAAATGGAGTTTTGTAAGAGACAAGATAGATTTTAAGGAATATTACAAACATTTTCCTTGCCATTTGGTTTATAACCATAGCTTCTTCTAAAGGAAATATGAGTGATGGAGATGATCAAAATACCTGTATGCTGGAAACTCTGTGTAGCTTTAGGAAATTACTTCACAGAATCAGTATTGCATTGTGTTGAAAATGTGCTGGAAAGTGAGTCACCATCTTGAATTTCAAATGTAGGAAGAGTAAATGATGAAATCAGGGCATATTATAGATGTATCACTTTTTCCACAAACCACAACTCAAGGTGCACATCCTTTCAAGATGCTGATATATTAAATAGGTATCATTTCTTTTCATATTAGTGCTTTCATGAGCAACACTTTGTGACATGAGAATACATTTAGTTGGAGGAAAGGGTGGAGAAGAGAGGTTGTAGTGGGAGATACTCTTCTGTCTTCCACCTGCATATTGATAAGCTGGCTTTGAGGTATGTTTCCTGTTTGTTTGCAATTGCAAATTCTTACTAAATTGCAGTAGAACATCTTGTCTGCATTTTATAAATTCACAGCCACTCTACTTAAATACAGTTCTCACCCACACAGAGTTTCATTTGCACAAAAGTCATAGCAGCAGAATATCAGCAATTCCCACAGAAATGACAGCCTAAGCCTTTAGTTCATAATATTGAAAAATTTCCCTAACTTGCAACGTTTCCTGAGGGAATGTCAGAGTTGGCATACATTTCTGCTGCTTTTCTCTAATTTTTAACCTCTTATTACAAATGAAAGCTTGTAGGGCTTTTTAACAGGTGGTTTTTGCCTGGGAGTACATGACAGAAGTAGAAAGCCAGAGAACTGTGATAAAAATTAAACTCAGCAAATCTAACTAGTTCTAGTGAGAATGCAGTAGGGAGTTACAAATCCTCAGTGAAAAGAGCTAAAGACTGCTTAATTAAACAGGGTTGCAGAATTAGATTTAACTTTAAACTTGAAATTTAAATGAATTTCTTTGGTGAGGAAACCGTGACTTGAATGTCTTCCTAGAATTTAAATCAAAGTAGTTGCTTATTTCACACAGAAGATTTCAAAATCCTGGAGAATAGGCTTTTTTCACTATATTTGTAAATTGTCTATAAAGAAATATTAAGTGATGATTAGAGACTATAACTCAGGATAAAAACCCAAAAGGAAAAGAATTAACATCTTTGTGGGCTGAGAGTGCTCAGTCACTGCACTGATTTAAACAGGAAATATTTAACATACATCAGGTTTTCAGAACCTTGTGTAACAGCAGATTTCACAGAACATCTTGAAGGCCCTTGGAATCTGTGACCAAGGATTTATAAACACCAGTTAAAAGCAGTGGAAATCCTATTAGGAAAGCAGGTAGAGATAAATTAGTCTTGATGAAAGGTTTTGGGCAAGTATCTGAAAATAAATTTAGTGTCGCTTGTCCAATGGGTTGCATTTATGATTTGTTGTTTCCTTTGCAGCTCAGAAGCTGTAGATTCCCCTACAAATAATATTTATATCTGTTACCTTTTAGCTTATCTGGTAGACTTCCGAAATGGATCAAATGGCATTAATTGAATTTTAAGGAATAGCCCATTGACTTTATGGTTAACTCCCAGAAGTTGTATTATGGGTACAAGGTAAGGAGGGCTAATTCAGCTTTGTGTGCCTTGCCACTGTCACCTGAGCACCTTTGACAATTTTCACCTGTCCAGATTTTTATTAATGTTAATCTCTGCCTCATTTTCATCAAAGACTGTGACAAAAAGTTTTAAGGCTTCGTGGTTTCAGAGGTCCTTGGCATAGATCTTCCAGAAAGGGCCCTGAGGCACTTTATCTGAAAATGCAAAAGTGATGCTGACTGGGGATGTGGCAAGGCCAAGGTGCCTTAGGGAAATGATGGTTCAGTGCTTCAGCAGGACAGCTTCCCTTGGATGATGCCAATTAAGCTGTAGCTGTCATTTAAAGTTGCTGTCTTCTGGATCGCACCTCCTGTGCACAAGCAGGAATCAATCACTCTCTGGTGCTGTGTTATAAATAAAAATGAAGGTTCGTGGTTTCGTAAATGTAAAAAAAGCCCCCAAAACAAGACGTACCCGAATGTTGCTCATTTTCAATAGTGGCAATTATTTCTTGGGCTCTTTCAGGAGGTATTGAAGTCTGTCACCTCAGAAGTTTCATGTACCAGATGAATTAAACTAAAGCCACCACTTAAATACTTTTGTAAGTCTGTGAACTATTTTTAAATTCAGGCAGTGTTATATCAATAAACAAGCATGTAAAAAGCTATAGTGTAATCAGGTTTATTGTTTCATAATAGGTTTATACAAATTATGAATACCAGAGTTTTATTAATTTGACTTTTAATTATCTACTATAGTGAAGAGTGATGTAAAATTACTAATAGCTCTGCTAATTAATATGGGGATTCAATGGTTGTTAATTAAGGGCAAATGGGACAGGGCTAACACAATCCCCTTTTGACTATGATGAATAAAAAGTCAAACCAATAGCTTATTTCCAAATTACGGTGATTGATAAAAAGTCAACTCTGAGCACAAGTCATTCATCCTAAGGGAGCTGCAATTTTAATGTTTAGATGATACAAAAAAAAGGGAACATGTCTATAGGCCTTGAAATAAAGGGAAAAGCTACAAAAAGCTTCAAAGGGCTAAACACCAGATCTGTAAACCTGGTTTTAATTATGTAACTTTGTGCAAACTGAGGCTTTTCAGATCACTTTCATTCCTCGCAGATTTAAATAAAGCTGACACATGAATGACTAAGACATCTGTAATTTATTCCAGGAAAATTATCATTATTTGGCTTTCTTGTCTGTTTATCAGATATTCTGAACAGCACTTTACACACTTATAAAAAAAAAAAAGAAGCTGGTGTTGAGGGGAGAGAAGCACCTTGCCAGCAGCTGGTTTATCAGCCTGTCTCTGTGATCATTGCAGTCTATCCCCTTCTGATCACTGTCTGCTCCTTGCTTGCTTTCCTGCATGTGGCTAAACATCTGAAACTTGTGTTTAAAATATTCATGAACTCAAATCTGGGTGTGTAGGTCTAGAAAAACGTCCAGGACCGAATCCAGAGTGTTTGGTGATGTGCTTATGTGGCACAGATACTGTGGCGTGTATTGAGAGTTTTCTCTTAGTATGTGAGGTCTCGAGTTTAATTTCCCCTTTGCTGAAGGAGGTTAAAACTTGCATTTCCCATGATGAATGACTATCAAGGTAAAGGCTGCTTTGTTCTGGGATTGTTTCTGCTTGTTCTGCTACAGAAATGTTGTGTAACAGGAGCAGTGAGTACCCAGGACAAGAAGTCAGACGTATAAATATGGTTTCATAAGCAAATATTTAAGGCAAGTTTGAGCCTATTAGGAGAAACAAAAATTCAAAACATTGAAAGCTATAATTGAAACATGCTGAAACTAGAGGAAAAACAGGAAAACATTTTGATCTTTATGAGACAGAGATGTATGTATGCAGTTTAACATAGAATGAGTGTAATTTGCATAGTTGAATATGAATTTGAGAACTCGGGATTGGAAGGAATCTCCTGAAACCATATTGCTTGGTCCTCTTCTGTCACAGGCAATTATTTCACATAAAATTTTCACAATCTATCACATTCCAAATTAAAAGAAGCATATTTTTCTACCTTTGGATGCTGAGTCTGTGCTTTGGCTGGCTGATGGTTGGAAGCCTCCTAATCCCTAGGCTAAATTTATTCATGACTGGTTTATTCTGATTTTGTTCATGACCATTTGTTTCTGTTCCAGCTCTGATTTTTAGCTTGATTTTCCCCCTTGAACAGATATTTCTATCTACAGGCTTTTTTTGACTTTCCAAATGAGGCAATTCTTATTGGGCTCCTTTTATTTGATAGTATGGCCCTTCCTAATTCCTGTATTATACTTTCTTGCATCTTTTCCAACTCCTTTCTGTACACAGGAACCTGGGCAGGGCTTTGTCAGTGCTTTAAGCAGTCCTGGGAGTGTTTTTTTAAGCTCTTTGGGAAATGAACTGATTGATGTATCCTATCTGTGATCATATTTGTCATTTTTTTTAAGTCTATTCGTATCATCCTATATTTTTTCCTCCTCCACTTTTCAGTGTCCTGCAGTTCAAGTTCATAATTTTTAGTCTGCAGTTACATAGCCTTCACTGCACTGAATTTCATCCTACATCTATTACTTTACTCCTCAAGTTTTTTCTTTATATGTCATATCCCAATATTTTATGTTGACATTGTCTCCTTTTTGTTTATTAGGAAATTTCACTTTATTCTTACCTTTTTTGATTAATATCATTATGAAAATATTCATCTACTGACTTTCATTTTGATGAGGGTAGGGCTTTTTTTTAATTTAAGAATTTGGTAAAAAATATTTATGGAGAGTGGGCTTCCCCATGCTTTTTTTTTTTTAGTAATATCTTAACAAGTTACATTTCTTAAGTCGATATGTGCTGTTTTATTGTGAAAAGATATTTTTCATTATACAGGGCAGGAACTATGTCATGTGCAGTTTGTTTTTTTGAGTGTTTAGCTTTTATTACTGCCAATATATAACAGTATGTATATGAAAAGCTATATTAGCAATAACATTTTCTTTAATTAATTTTTCCATGAATGAATTCCTGTTAGAAATTCATTCTTACTACACTGTATTATGTTGTGATGCACTTTGGTGAAATTAACTCAAAGAGCTGCTCTTTGCAATTTTAATATTCCGCTGGGTTTTCCATTCTAGAAAACTCATTATTATACATGTACAAAGCTGAAAAGAAACAAGAGAGAGGCATATTGTGTGAATAACAGTCAGGGAAAAGAGACAGCTGGCATGATAATTTTCTAATAAAGCTTAGAAAAGGCTGCTGTGTCTTGAAAAAAATGAGAGTTTTAATTTGAGTATTCCTTTTGTTTGGATTTGCTTTGTACTAAAAAGTTCTGAATTCTATTCACACCTTTTATGAATATTAACTGAAAAACAAATATATCTTGTCAAGCCCTTCTACTTGGTAGGTGCAAAAGAATCAGTGGTGTGTATCCAGCGGGGGATGGTATTTCTTGTTCTTCTTATCCACTTATTCTCCCCCAACCAGACTGTGCAGTTTGGATCTTGATAAATAGAGATTTTTCTGAATCATGGACAACTTATTAACACATGGAGCCTTTAACTAGCTGTGTGCCAAACTGCACCCTCTAGGAAATGCTTGTACCTTTCTCAATTCCTATTACATTTAAGATCCTGACCTTTGCAGGCTGTGCCTAAAAGCCCACTAGTGGGAGGCTAGGAAGGTTCTAGACAACAGTCACAGAAATTACACATTTCACTTTTGACCTTTGAAGTCACTCAAATCTTGTTATTTGTAAGTAAAGCTTTATTTTTTTTTTTTCAGATATGACATTTTTAAAGACTACATGCTACTTTCTTACAGAATTTAAACCAGATTATTTTAAAAAATGTACTAAGTATTTACATTTAATTAGAAAACTCAAACACACAGCTTAGAGAGGCAATTTAAGGTGAAATTTAAATTAGTATGAGGGAGAAATGTTAATCCCTTAAAGTAAAAATTGAAGCACCAAATTCCATGCTTGCTGTTACCTTTCAGCAGAGGATGGCCAAGACATCAGGTAGCCTTCTGTAATCTGCATTTCTGACTGGTTCCTTGCATTTTGTAAGGCTTTTAGGAATGTAACAAATGCAGTTTTGAACACATTATTACAGCAGTATTTAAAAAATGTATTAGTCCTGTAAAATATTTTCTGTTATTCCTTGGCTTGATGTATTTTTCTAATGTGTTGCCCTGATATTAGATTATCCTAACTCGTCTCTATTTTTCATCCATTCATCCTTTTTATACAATATAATGTTATTTGCATTAATGAAGTTACTGCTAATTTATGTCACAGTGAGAAAGGAATCAGGCTTGTTATATCTGGTATCACAGTTCATGAGAGAATCAGTTAATTGCATTCCATTAGTAATTAACATAGAGGAATATGAAATACTAATGTTTTGTAAACTGCACATGTAATAGCCCTTATTCTCAGTAACCACAGGGCTGCAGGTGGCAGAGAAACAAAGGTCTCCACCTATAGATGGGACCTTTGCTGCTCTTGAGTGAAAACCACTGACAATAGTTTTCTGAAACCACAGTATATAGTCACGGACCATGTGCCACTGCTACCAAACTGGAGACATTTATCTGACATTTGGTTTAAATTATTGAACAAATTATTAATTGGTCCTTTCTTTTTTCTATGTAGGTTGAAGTTGGTTAATTTAATTTTTTTTTTAAATTTTTGTCAGCTTTTTTCAGTACTTGAAACATTTTAACTCATTTATCTGTTCAACTTTGCCTGGTGAACTCTGTGTATCACAGTGGGTTGCTGTCACTGGGTTCAGGTTCTCAGAACCCTACCTACACCCAGGGTTGTTCCATCAGGTTCATTGCTGCAGGTGGGAGGATATGGCAAAAGGGTCAATTTTAACCATGCTCCAGCTCCACTGGAGGCAGAGATTGAGTGACCCAGCAAGAAGAAATCCTCATGATAAAGTCAAGGGAGTTCAGGTTGAGAAATCTTTCAATTTAAATTAAACAGTGTGGGCTCTGCTCTGTTAGGAGTGTTTGGAGGCTCCCTGCTAAGAGCCAAAAACCACGGGTACATGAGGTAAACAAACACTGGGGCTTCTTTCCCACTTCTTGGTCTGTAGAATTGATGCATGCAGCTTCTCCATGTAGGCAAAGAACTTTTCTTTATGTTTCTAAATGTAATTCTAATTCACATGTAAATTTGTTCAGCCAAATCTATTCCTTATTTCATTCAGTCTGCTGGAACAAAGATTTTAACTGGGCTTTGATGATACCAGGTTTCATGGCATTGTGAAAGACTTGAGTTTCCTGTGGAAGAACACTGAGAGTTTGAACACAAATCTTCCGATGGGGTGATTTTGCTGTTTAGAAAGGCGTGCCTAGATGTCTTCAAGAGAATTTTTCCTTTTGCAGGTCCATTGTTTCAGTAGTGTTTATCTGTGAATCTGCTTTATGTCTGATGTTGGATAGGTATTTCTTCCATTCATTGGGTGTTGTCTCTCTCAGCCCTAGGTCCGTTCCCACATCCATTCTTTTTCTTGGTCTTTCATCCTCAGCCATCTCCTCATTGCTGCACAAGGCAAATCCCCAGACATTTTGTGTGCATTGCAAACTGATTCATTTAATAGATGGTACTCTTGTAAAATACAGTGTATACAGTCTAGCTGTGAAATGCGAAGTGTTTTGCAAAATCAGCGAGCAATTAAACTTCAGTTCTTTCCTGGTGGGGACTATGTAGAAGTCCTTTGAATGTCAGAACACCTTAAATTTGGTTTACAGCCTCTAGAAGAACCCAGTCCACTGGATCAAGGTGTAACAGATTAACCCATCAGTCTCAGTTCCATTTCCTGCTGTTGTAAGTGGAATTGCTGCATCTCCCATTGATAGATCTGATGAACTCCTTACATGGGAAGGCTGAGACCACAGTGGGTACCAAAGTGTTTGCTGCCAGAGCTGGTTCTGGAATCATTTGAGTTTTTACTACCGTTTTCACGACCAGAGCAGTGAGGGATCTTGGCTGCTGCTTACTTGAAATATGGGGTACTCAGACCTTTCCTCTTTAGGATTTCTCATCTGGGAAACATCTTTATTCAAAATAAGTATAAGCTCTTCTCACATGTCCTCCTTCAATGACAGTGGGTGATGCTGGGCTGAAAATGTCCTGACTGAATATTGAATTGTGGTTAACACCTCAGAGAAAGTATTTGTAGCTGCAGTAATAGTGCACCCAGTGTATTTCCTCACCGCTTCATGGCTTCACTGTTTGCTGCTACTGTAAAATCTGGGTGTGAAGTGTGTATTTAAACAGTGTTTCTTTATTTTCCCCAACTAATTTTAGTCTTTGACTTTGAATGACAGTTTATTTGTAAATTAGGAATAAGTGTGAGTAGGAAGGAATGGATAGCCCAGGTGATAGGTAACAGATAGAGAGCCTTTCATTTGTAGCTTGCCAGTTCAAATTTGGCTCGGGTCTGTATTGACAGAAATTCATTATCATCTGATGGTTGTTTGGGAGTCTGTGTGAAAGGAACTGATGGTATTCACATTCAAAAAAACAACAACAAAAAACAAAACCTGTCACAATTACATTCTCTTTGGCAGCTTCTGTGAGCAGCATGAGGATGAACTTCCCTCTGACATCTTAAAGCAGTCTTTCCAGATAAGGCTTCAGGCGAATTGGCAGGATGATGTGGAAATTTGCAGACACTGTCCAAGTTTTATCTATCCTTTGTCTAATCAAGAGATCCTAAGCCTGTAAATGACGAGAAACAGAAGTGGCTTCTATGTGGCCTCTATCTTTTGCTCTTTCAGGTGCCCAATATGCAATTGCTGTCCTCTGATTACCAGAGAATACCGAGCATCCCCAGCAGCTGAAAAGGGATAATTTGGATGAGCCACTCTAGCTTTAAAAATATTCATCAGAGAGATTTGCCCTTGGGCAAATGTAAGTCTGCCAGACAATCAGAAATATAATGGAGTCATTTTCATCCCTTAGCCTTGTCTGCAGTTTGGCAAAATTAACTGCTAAATGCCAACAAACTGCCAAAATCTTGCAGCAAAGGTAGAGACCAAATCTCTCAGCAGAGCATTTTCTGAGTGTGGTGATATTTAACTTAATTGGGAAAGTGCAGTATGTCAATATGAACTTTTCCCACCCCCCTATCTGTCTCGCTCTGAGGCAGTCATACCATTTCATTTTAGCAATACAGAAACCTTCAACCACCAAAGGATGTGCCAGCCAAAAAACATCACTGCCAACAATTATATGCTAGATGTGTGTGGGCAATAACATATGCACTTAAAAGGACTGAAAAAGAAGGTATGCATGGTTCTTAGCATTTTATCTTCTCTCGAGTTTCAGTGTCTCCCTAAAATTAGAATTAATTCCAAACAGCAAAAAGTCTCTGGAAACAGAACATGTAGGAGCCCTGTGATGAGACAGGAGATTTTCAAACCACACTTTTCTTACTTGTACAAGGGAAAGCATAAGCAGAACTGTCTTCATTACTTTTTTAAATAATTAATGCTTTCAGTGTATTTCAGCATTGATTATCTGACTAGTTGTTAATGGACAAAGCTAGAGTACCTTATGGTATTTTTTTAATTTCTACTTGAAATCTCTAATAACCCAAGCATATGCTGATACCCACGTAGGTACAAGAAGTAGGATTTTAGTGGTGACTGGAGTGTGACATGACTCATCTCCAACATATAAAAAATAGGCAAGATGTATTATAAAGGCAGACTTAATGCAAAAACAAAAAATAGCAAGTGTGCAGGATACTTCTATGCATGTACAGGAATGAAAGCAAGGAGATTCAAAAGGTCCTTGATCTACTGGGGCATTTTTTATTGCATTTCTAAATATATTTTCACTGTTGATCCAGCATTCTGTCTGTTGAAAGTCAAATTCAGGCCAATTTATATTTTTGGTCATTCAAGATCTAGTTAAAATATATTTTTAATGCCTCCCACTTCAGCCTTCTTAGATGATTAGACAGTCACCCTTTAAATTAGTACTGGATGGGAAGAATTAAATAACAGAGGCCCAGTTTTTAATTTATGCAAATAAAAACACTCTTACTTACACCTGAGCACTTCTTAGTTTGTATTTTGTGGGTCAGATAACCATCTCATTTTGTGGAACTATTACATGCTATACTCGGTGAAGAAGGTGGAATGATGATTTGGAATTACTCATACAAAGAATGTAAATTTCTCCATGTGTGCCTTGTCTTTCTCTTCTGGGTGCTCAAAAAGTCATTCTCTGGGCTGAGCTGGGCTTTACCATATATTTATTAAAGCCAAAGGATACTCTGTGGAGTACTGTGTATGTATTTTACCATCTATTTTCATAAAAGGTGACTACCTTTGGCAAAGGTATGGAGAAAGTCAGGGAAGGAAAGAGCAATCATACAGAAGAGCTTTTTTGTTTATTCCAGTAAAGTGAAGTCACAGAAAAGGCAAAATTTACCCTAATAATATATTTTAAGATTGATATCCATGAGGAAAAATTGGCATTAAATTAAAACCACATGGGTAACACTGTCAATGAATAAATTTAGACTGGAAATTAGAAGAAGATTTCTGAATACTGGAAGAGAGAGGTTTTGAAACAGCTGTCCAATAACAAGAGAAATAATTCTACCTCATATTTTGAGACAGTTATGAAATGACATAAATAATATGTCACCTTTAGTCATTAGAAACTTAATGAGTCAAAAGCTATTTCTAGTGTAGGCCCAAGACAAGAGAACCAGAAATTCTTACTCCTTAATTCTTACCCCTATTTTCTGGATGAACAGCTTAATCTACAGGTGGATTTTTATTTTTTTTCGTATGCAGTTTTCACAGTAGAATGAGAATTATCCAGGAAAAACATTTGAGATCTTGTCACAAGGAAGGTTCCTGACAGCCTCAGTTTTTCTGTGGGCAGAGACAGCCTTTGCTATCTTGTTCTGGCTGTGCCTGTGCTCGAGTTCCCCAATTGCAGAGCTTGGGTGCAGGTTTCCTTCAGGAGCATCACAGATTGTGGCACCTGAACATCAGGAATGCTGCAGGAGCTATTGGGCATTAACTGCTTGTTGTGTGAGAGGTGTAGGCATGGCCATTCAGTCTGTGTTTCCTTCTCCCTCTGGTATTGTAATCAAACATAGATATTCTGTAAAAATAACACACTATTTGCCTGGGCTTAACTCTGGTTTTAATGCCAGAGTAATTTTTAGCTACAAGCACAGTACAGAATCCAAATTAATAATCAGCGTTCAAATGCTATGTAATTATCTATCATGTTTAAAGGTTTAGCTTGTGCTGTCAACAGTTTTACATTTTTAAATGTGATTTTTTTGTGCTTAATTATTTCTGCTTCCCCAATTTTTCTTTTTATTTTTTTTTTGGGTGCTGCTAATACACAAAATGGAGATTTTACATTTTGCATTGGCTTTTATTCTACAGTTGATTCATGCTTTCAAAAATAAATCTACCTGTCTAACTTATAGAACTATGGCAGAGATTAAAAATCTTCATATATTGCTTACTGTTACAGCTGTAATTAAAGCCAAATTATATCCAGGTAGTGTCTGTGTAGTGTGGTTTGAGAGAATCACTATGCCAAAGACTTTACAAATTATGCAATTTGTTCTGTTACTAGTAAAACTGCAGCTACAAATATATTCCTTGAGCATTTGACTTTTAATCCTAGTCTATTAAGGGGTTTGTTAGACTCATGCCTGAGTAACACTGAGCATCAGTCACATAACTGAGAGTTATTGATAAGAGTCTAAACCTATAAATAAAATGCTCCTGCTGTTCTACTCTGCTGGCTTTGATTGGAGATGCAACATTTCCCCAGATGTTTCACTCACTCACAAACTCACCAGCGTTCTTTCATGATGAACAAACAATAAATGTTTGAAAATAGCTCTAGCAAAATGTCAGCGCTATCACGGCCACGGTATTCATCAGAAGACTAATGTTTACATGTGTGTCACTTTATGCAAAACTCATTTTAAATGATCTATCTGATCAATGATCTTTTTATTACCTAGATCTTCCTCATCAGGGTTGCATATGGTGCTTAACCGTAAAACAGTAAATTCTGGTTTGCTTCACCGGGTTCCTGATCAACATGAGCCTTGCTAAAAGTGCTGATGGTGTGCACATCTCTCAGCCCTCCTGTCCCTGAAAAACAGAGAGAGCTCTGCCAGATGAGCAGGGCAGGGTTTGCCCAGTGCCCAGCCCTGTGAGAGGAGAGGGGCAGTGATGTCAGGCTGTGCTGCAGGTTCTTTTCCCTCCTGGGACCTTGCCCAGGTGACACATCCCCAGCTGCAAGAGAAGAGCTCTGGGCCTC
Organism: Thryothorus ludovicianus; assembly: GCA_013397245.1. Taxonomy (NCBI): domain Eukaryota; kingdom Metazoa; phylum Chordata; class Aves; order Passeriformes; family Certhiidae; genus Thryothorus; species Thryothorus ludovicianus. Next base: position 36,559 of record VZTB01012152.1, on the reverse strand, counting down.
CCTCTGGCTCTGTGGCTTCCTCTGCTGCCAAAGGTGAGCAGTTGTCTCAGAGCCAGTGCAGATGGCTGAGGAATCAGCTTAGCTGTCCCTGTTTGTGCATTTGATTATACATTCGAGCTTGATGAAGTTCTGTCATTCTTATATTGGAGTGTAGTTAGCCAAAAGTACTGAATTCATTTTGTTTATTTTCATACTGACCACAAGGTCATGGACAGCAAGATAGCCAAGATAGCTGAGCTGATTCCCCCCAGTCATGGCCAAATGTGTTAGAATTTTGTAGTTAAACAAATCTGAGTAGAGTGAAAGGGAAGATCATTCCTACGCTTCCATTCCATGGGGACCCTTTAGTCCTTTGTCCTGCTGGTTTCTATTTTGAAAATAAATTGGAAAAATCTTTTAGAGGAAAGACTTTAGAATATAAAGCCTTTGGGACTTTCCAGTTTGAGAGAGAAGCGTAGCTTTATTTGCCTTTAAATAACAAAGTTTATTTTTTCCTGTTTAAGTATTTATAACAAGTGAGACTGGGGGTTATAGTATGCAATGAGGAATTCCATTTTCCAGAATGCTCGATTACTTTTTAATTGCTTTATGTTTTTAAAAAGTGATAATATAGAATACTTAATCATTCAGATTAATGAAACAATCTATGTAGAACAGGCAACTACTTTCTATGAAGTTTAGTTTATGTGCTGTATATCTGAGTAGCAGCTGCACAAAAGGTGGCCAACCTTTTATTCTGAAAATTGCAGAGGAAAATACAATCTGTTTTATCTAAAGAAATGCCCTATACTTGCCCCGAATTTTTACAATGGTGCTTTCCTCCTTGTCTGTTAATGTTTCTGCATTCTTCACTTCAAAAACACTTTTTCATTGACTGCATTTTTTTGTATTAATCTGGCAGTCTCAAAGCAATTCATTAACTTTAATTAAATTTTTATATTACCTAAAAAATGACTTTTGAAAAATGGTATTGGGGGAATACAGGAACCAAGAGGTCATTTCACAAGATTATTACTACCCTGAAGTGCTGCTGAGATTTAGCTTTTGGTTCGTCTACCTTTAGTTTAAATTTAACAGATGAAAAGAACGAATCTGAAATGTCAGAAATCAAAATACGTCAGTAGAACTAGCAGAGTTCAGAAATACAATAATATATTTGCAATCTCAAAGAGCATTGCAGTGATTTGATTTTTAAAGAAGCATCACACTGAAATGCCCCAAACAATTAGGATTTTCTGGGATCGGTACATGAAGTTACTTTGCTTATAAACAGATTTGTAAATATGTTTGGGCAGAGGGCAATTGTTGATAAAAATGAGCTCCAAAATACTGGAAATAACACAGATGAATTGTGGGTTCAAGTGATTTCCTCGTATAATAGTGGTGTGTAATCACAGGAAAGGAAAAAAAATCAGAGGTTGCATAGGATGAACAACATTCAGGGTACAGAGAACTTGATCTTTTTTTGTTAGTCTCTGGCTGACACCTTTCCTGATCTGTGTGTTGTTCCTCGTGTACTGAGGCTGGAATCACAGCTCCAGTTTCTCTCTAAAGCCAGTGTCTGTGCCGCAAGCACGAAGTCTGGATAATCACAGTGTTCCTCATGACTCATCAGTGTTTTAATGCAGAGGTGATTATTGATGAGATCTTAGTGCTCTTGGCTAGTAATTTCCTTAAAGCTTACGTGTTGTGCACATCCCCATCTTCGTGACTAGACCCCAAAAATATTTTTGCTGACAGCTTAAGCCAGGCTCTGATTTGCTATTGCACCAGTGCTATGTGTGTGGGGTTAAAACCATATCTCTGATGGGTGATACACAGGAAACCAAATCAATATCAGTATGAATGTTGATTTAACCCATTGTGTCCACCCCGGACTCCAGGGCAAACTGATGGGCATTGATTTCTGTGATAAGAAATTATTGTGTGATGATTTTAACGCAGATTTCCCGTTTGTAAAGGGGGGGGATGCCCACCTGTATTGCTTTCCTTTTTTCTGCCATGAGAAAGCGACGTGTGCCAGGAGGCACAAGGTGTGGGGTCGCCCCTCAGTCTGATGATGTTTGTCCTCGCTCTCGCTGGACTCGGGTTTTGTGGCGGTCACAAGGTGGGCACTGTTAACTCCTGGGTATGCTACATCTCCCTGCTGCTGTTCAGGGTCTGACAGCTGTGTGGGCCATGGGCTGCTCACCCCTCATCTAAAACCCACTTCAGTTCTCATCAGCATCTTGAACGTTTCCGAGCCTCGTTCCGCAGGTCGCGACTGGAAGGGCTCTCTGCGATTCCTCATTACGTTCATATTTGTCCTTTATATATATAAAAAACCCCAAAAAATCCCCTAAAACAAACCTGCCTTGATTAGCATTCCGTTCCAAAGGGAGCCGGCCCCGGGCAGAACGGGAACAGGGTGATTCAGCCGGCACAGCGAGCGCGGCGTGGGGAGGCTTTCGCAGCGCCTGCCTGCAGTAGGGAGAGGAGCCTCGCTGCAGAGAGAACAGATGCATTTCACAGTCGCCCGCCAAAGGGAGTATATTATGCTCCCTTTTTAAACTTTCCCAAACACACACCATCTGTTTCACACTAGATACTTACAGGGTTTGATCAAATTAGAAGTCATACTGAAAGGAAAAACTAAGGTTAGCATGGACAGCTTTCTTAAAGCTACAGAAGTCGCAGTTCTGTTCCATTAAAGCCTGAGATTAACCTCTGTAAGCTGGAGGAAACATTGCTGCTTAGTGGCACTGCCAATTCACTCATCTAGTCTCAATCAGAGAGATATTTTCAAAAGGAAAATTGAGAAAATATCGTATAAAATGACAGCAGGAGAAAACAAGAACAGTGGACGTGGAGTGGCTGATGAAATTGAGTTAAAAGTACTGAAACAGATGTTGGCTGTTTCAGAATAGCTACCATTAGCTATGCCTGACTGCAGAAACAACCTCTGCATACACTGGAGTTCAAAAATCTTCTGGCACAGGACGGAAGGATCTAGTCTCTAAATCTGGGCTGGGAAGTCACCTAGTAATTGTATGACAGTGATACAAATGAAACTGAGACAAGTGGAGGAACCAACATGTTGTGATAGGATGAGAATAGTTTTAGTGGTCAGAAGGGAAGGTTAAAAAAAAAATAAAAGGATGGAGGCTTATAGATCTCACAGATTTTGTCCCTGTTTCAGTTCTGAGGTTGTGATTTGCAAAGGTATTTAGTTCTTGTTTCTGCATGGCAAAATGTGGCTTGCATAGCTAAGGCACCAAGGCTCCAGGAAAACCCATCACTTCTGAACACAAAGCTTAGGCTGTTTGGGGTGTGTCTCTTTTTAATAGCTCTGCTTGAGGTTTGCTTTAAAATCTCAGAGCTAAGTGGCCTGAGCCAAATCCAGAGGAATTTTCCTGCATGTCCTTAACCCCTGCTCTGTGCTCCCTGGCAGGGCTGGGTTCCAGTTCTACCTCTACTGCAATTTTTATGCACAAACTGCTGTGATGCCATAGACAGTGGATAAATCAGGTGGGCACTGTTAAGCTGGGGAGCCCTGCCCAGATCCTGGGCCTCAGCTGCTGGTAGTGAAATGCTGTACAGGTCATTTCCTTGTCCTGAGACAAAACAGTGGGAAACCTGAGATATGAATGTGGAGAAACCCTTACCAAAAAGCTTTGTTTTAGCTGTGTCAAAATTGTTGTAGTTAAATCTGAGACATAGTCACAAAGAACGTATGTCACAAATTATCTTGTTTTGTTAAGCGTTGTTTGGCTTGAGACAATTCTAAAATAGAACTATAGACATATAAAACACTTCCAAAATAATGACAGAATACCATGGAAAAGGCTGTGTTGAAGACATTTCTAAGACATTGTGCAGCATGAAGTAGAGGATTTTTTTTAAAACATCCAAGATCCAGTTATTTCAATGTTCATCTTGCCTGAAAGTAAAATCTTTTTATGATGGTGCTGTAGTTAACTGCCAGATGTGAATACTTATTTAAGGCAAACATCCAAACTCTGTAGAGTTTATTCATAACTTCTTATTGCAACCATTCATTTAATGTCTATTTTTGTAAAAGGAGCTCTAGTTTAAGGCATGATTTTAAGTCATAAATGTTTGTAAAGGCCCCTTGGGCATGAGTGGGACAGATTTGGTGGGCAAATTTGAAATGATATTTTTATTTGTTACACTGTTGGGATATTACCTACTTTCTCTTTCCTCCCAAAATAGACAGGCACAAGACATCTTACTAGTTGGGAGTTCTTTTAATTATATATGTAGAACTTGACATAAACCCGACAGATACAAAGGAGATTGTTCTTCTGTTCACTACCCTTCTGAAACCAGGAGGCATTGCAATTTCCCATGTGACATCTTGATTACATTCCTTTGGAAGATAGCATTTTTCTAAAAATTAATTTGCTTTTTAAAGATCATTTCACAAGCCTACACTGACATTCCACATGAGCGGAATGTGATACTGCCAAACCAGTTAATCTATACCACAAAGTCTTGACAATATCTGCTCAGAGGACTTTGAAAGCAGAGCTGCGGGGGTTACTCGTGGCCTGTGGGCTCAGGGAATTTAGACTAGTAATGTTGCCAGGATACTCTTTGCTGATTAGGAATTAATTTCAGATCCTTGCTCCCATGATAAATTTTGTACACTTCCACATAGGTATGATCTAGAATATATAAATACTGCAGTGACACCATGGAAAAAGGGATTGGCGAAAGAACCGCGCACATCTGTCAAATTTTTATCTTTACCTTGAATTATTTTTGAATTAACCTTTCTTTTAATCTACAAGCTTCTTGCTTGAGGCAAAGCAGTCTTTACTTCACAAAACCATCTGCCTGGTTTCAAGACTTTCATGTCGATGGACAGACCTAGAATAAGGCACCATGTAGTGGTAGGCAATTTGACAGGAGCTTTGACAAATTGGAGATAAATTACAGGAGCATAAAGAACATACCATTGAGTGCTGAGTGATATACTAATTATATTTTTTGTGCTTTATGAGTGAGAGACAGCTAAAACTGAAGGCAAAGTCACCAGTCCCACTAGCTGGGAGGTGCATTGAGAGCATTGCATACTTCATCAGACAATCTGAAAGAGTTTAAGGCCTTCAGAAAATGAAACAGACATTTATCAAGGTAAAACTTTGTCTTCAATTTTTGCATGTCTCAAACAAAGGAAATTAATTGAGAGTAAAGTAGGTTCTCTATGAGGCAGCGATATCTGCATAACAAGTTGTCTATTTCCATTGTTGATAGTGTTACCACCTTTTTAATACTATTAAAATTAAATCAGCTAGCTTGTGCAGCAGTGAAACCCAACCTCACATCTAGTGCAAAATATGTCAATTATTATTAATTTTTTCATAGAATATCCTGAGTTGGAAAGAACCCACAAGGATCACTGANGTGACACCATGGAAAAAGGGATTGGCGAAAGAACCGCGCACATCTGTCAAATTTTTATCTTTACCTTGAATTATTTTTGAATTAACCTTTCTTTTAATCTACAAGCTTCTTGCTTGAGGCAAAGCAGTCTTTACTTCATAAAACCATCTGCCTGGTTTCAAGACTTTCATGTCGATGGACAGACCTAGAATAAGGCACCATGTAGTGGTAGGCAATTTGACAGGAGCTTTGACAAATTGGAGATAAATTACAGGAGCATAAAGAACATACCATTGAGTGCTGAGTGATATACTAATTATATTTTTTGTGCTTTATGAGTGAGAGACAGCTAAAACTGAAGGCAAAGTCACCAGTCCCACTAGCTGGGAGGTGCATTGAGAGCATTGCATACTTCATCAGACAATCTGAAAGAGTTGAAGGCCTTCAGAAAATGAAACAGACATTTATCAAGGTAAAACTTTGTCTTCAATTTTTGCATGTCTCAAACAAAGGAAATTAATTGAGACTAAAGTAGGTTCTCTATGAGGCAGCGATATCTGCATAACAAGTTGTCTATTTCCATTGTTGATAGTGTTACCACCTTTTTAATACTATTAAAATTAAATCAGCTAGCTTGTGCAGCAGTGAAACCCAACCTCACATCTAGTGCAAAATATGTCAATTATTATTAATTTTTTCATAGAATATCCTGAGTTGGAAAGAACCCACAAGGATCACTGAAGTCCATCTCCTGGCCCTGCACACATCAGCCCCAAGAACCCCACCGTGTGTCTGAGTCTTGTCTAAACACTGAATGTCTTGCAAGGGTGTGCTCTAGAATTTCTGGAGGTTAGGGAGGAAAACACAATGTTTGCAATGTTTATGGATTTTTGTCAGAGCTAAATAGCAGACAACCATCCTGATCTTCCAGAACAAGTGTGAGATGTCATAGCAGCTCTCGGGAGTTCAGTGGGACACCAGAAGCAACTGGTAATGGACAGAAAGTGTCTGAACTGAAAAATAAAGGTTACAGTACAACAGTAAACAGAGCATATTTATAATATTCACATCATGCATCCTTTCCAGCTGGGCAAGTTTTTGTTATATTTGTACCACACCTTGTGCAGTGAGGCCTTAGTCAGTAATAGGAGCTCCTAAGTACACATAAATAACAGTGTTTCTGTTGCTCACTGAGCAAATTTAACTAAGAATGCTTTCTTCAGAAATGCAATATGGGGTGAACAGACCATGAAAACTGTCACTGGGCTTTTTTCTATAATCTATCAGGTTTTATGTGCTGTTCCTGGAGTACTGGGTTTAGCTGTAACGTCTCACAGGGGCACTTTTCAAAGATACACCCTGTTTTTATTTGCAATTAGAGCTGTTATCACTCTCCTTAAATAATGCATTTCATAATTTAAAGCAGACAGGGAAAGCTACACAAACGTGAACTTAAGTGTATCTCTACAACACTCCTGCAAGGAAGTTTAAAATTATGATATTGTTGTTACTTTCATTGCTAAATCAATGTACCAAATACAGTAATCAAATTTTAGACATGGGTTACTAAACGAGTTTTCACTGAAAATTGCTTGCAGTGTTTGGCATTATGAGTTTGTTTATAATCTACTAAGCAGTTGGCAAACATTAAAGATACACCTATTTTTACGATGTCTTCCAAGTGGAATATTTCTACCATATTTTTAAATTTCACAAGCCACTGCTATTAATTTATGAGCAAAGATAACAATGAAGTAAAATGAAAAGAAAATTAAGACTCCTGAGTATACCTGCAGTCAACACGGTGTACAGGTCCTTTTTCAAAGATTGCTAGGGACAAGGAGGACTATTGTGCTGTTTTCACTGAGATTTGGATTTTTTCCACTGAGAAAAGTAAGAAACTTTGTGTTTAGAAATGTTGCAAGATCCTGCAAAGGATCACAGGAGAAAAGAATTAGTTGGAGTTCTATCTTGTTTCCTGGACACAATCACGACCTTTAAAAAATCATTACATTCAAATGCCAAAAAACTGAGAAAGTGCAAATCTGGATGTAAATAGCTTGAAGTGCTTCTTACCTATTTTGAAGACAACTCCAGTATAACCTTAACTTAGAGAGGAGAGAATACAAACAGCAGAAATATTAAAATACGAATAAAATATCAAAGGCTAGACTCTTCATCTGTTCACAAATGTCTCATCTTTGTTTTAAAGAATTTACATTAATTTAAATATATGTTTTATATGTTGATTCAGGGTCAAATTTTGTAATGCTTACCTGAACCTCATTTCCGTGCTCAATGTTTAGCCATGCTAAGCAGGGATTTTTTATTTATTTCATCTTTTACTTCAAAAAATATTTGGTATTTGGTTTGGAACTTTCTTCCTAGGGTTGTATGAAATATAGTGAACTGATCAGTGTTCCCTTAAGGCAATATTCCAAATACCATTTTAGAAAGCATCCATAGCAGCAGACATACCACACACATTTCAATTCACGTAATTTATTGGTTTCCTTCCTTAGTAATTGCCCCTTGGATCTTACAGCTTCAGTGTAAAATCCTAAGGCCCTCTAATAGAGGTCACTCAGTGATTTCCATAGACTTCAGCTGAGATAGCTTAAGCTATGTTTGCCTATTTTGCAAACAAATTATGTACTGCTCAGTGCATATTTATCTGCACTTACAGAGTCGGATCAATTAATAGAATAAGACCTCCCAGAATTCCTGTTTCTCAGGAAAATGTATCCTGACTTGCTGAGACATTCCTGGATTCTCAACAACCAAAGCAGTTTCATCAGGCAAATGAGAAAAACTCCCTTCTTGAGTAAGACAAAAGGAGTCAAAACAGAATTTGGGAATGAAGTCAGTGAACTTTATTTTAGTAACTGCTGAATAACAAGAGTATTGGAAAACGGAGCCTAGGAGTCAATTTCATACGTGACAGAAAAAAAATTGTGTTTAATTATCATATTCAAATATTTCATTGCTATCAAAGCTAGATTGCAGTGTATGGGAGTGGTAAACACCTGTCTGGTATTTAAGCTTTTTTGAATTACCTCCCTTTCACTCTTTTAAGGCTAATGTAATCATGGTGTTCTTATTTTCTGTGGCAGCAGCACTGCCCTGCGGATCTGCCTTTTGCTGCTGTGGGTTGTAGTGGGGAAGGAGTCTCTTTCCACTGCCCTTCATCCTGTCACAGAATTGGGAGCTGCTGTGGCCCCTCATTAGGCAAACCTGGCATCTGCTGGCCCCAGATGCCGATCACTGGGAGGGTTTTTTTCTCAAGGTAACATATGCACTTCAGCATCCCCGTGTGCTTTACTTTCTCCTTTCTGTGTCTCTCTACTTCTCCACAAGAAGCTGAGACAGTATTAATGTAATTTTCCCAGTGACATCTTATCCTGTTTTGTCTCATTTTACATGTACCAGTCTTTGCTTACATTTGTATTTATGAATATACGGGCAGTTCTTTAGTAGCTGGAAATTTTGTAGCAAAAATGTACAATATCTTCATAGTAAACCATGCCTGGTAAAGCGTGTTACTCCTCTCTTACAGCATCCTGGGATATTGAATATGGCAAAATAGAGTACTCTCTTTGTCATTTTTTGGTGGATATGAATATACTCTAGAGAAAAGCAAATACAAGCAACAGCTGAGGATAGCTAGGTGGGCATACAGGCAAGGCAAATGACAAAGAATTGATGTAAAGGCTGCCTTACTGCTCTAAGAATGGTCCATATAATATGCTGCTACATTTGTGGAGTCATAATAGAAGAGTATGGAACATATGTGAATAGGTAGCATTGATTTATACTGAAATAGGTTAGAGAGAAATTTTTCTGGAATGATTTGTTTGTTGGAAAGCTTTCCTAAGTGCAAACTAATTCCTTTGGAACTGCCATCACTGCCACTACAATGCTGTATTTTAACAATTCTCACTTTTGTTACAGCTGTGAACCTTTCATAGTTTCTTTGTCCTTAGGATGTCAGACATGAAAGGGAGGCAGTGTCATGCTGTTCATGAATTCTAGGTGCCTTGATCCTTGATCACTTTGTTAAATCATTAGAGGGAGGTCCCTCTGGGAATTATCAAAAGTCTCTGAAGAGTCACTTATGAAAATGAATGTACCTCTCACATAACATATATCACTTCCAATCCTGTCTCGAGTCTGGCTTCTCTGTGAAATGTTCCTGAATGTTAATCAGTAATCAGGGCACAGATTGGCACATGCTGCTGGGCTTTGAAGCTATTCCTATCGTATGATTTGTCACATCCTTAGTAGTACTTTGCACGATTTCCATACACATCCTATTAGACTTTCTTGCTTAAGGACTTTAGATTTCAGCAAAATACTTGACAGCACCCAACTGTTGGACATTCTTGAGAGTTTTACATTAGCCAAGTACAAGGTGCCACTTGACAGCTCCAATTGAGTAGAGGATTGAGAAGTGGGTTATGCTGCTCGTCTCTGTTGTAACATCACTGCTGGATAGCTTTTCCAAGTGTCAGGGCATATCTGTGCTTCCCAGACTGGATGCTGGGAGATTGCACCCCAGCTATTCTTCCCATTTGCTTGACAGGACACATCCCAATATTATTTGCTGTGTAGAGTTCAGCACAGCTGCTCCCCCAGGGTAGGCGACTAGTTTTATTTTGATGTAAATTTTCTTCTCTCAAAGAAAGAGTGTAAATCACAGGAATGGTTTATTATGGTTAGTTGATGTTTCTGTGTAAGCACTGCTTGGCAATAACTAAAACATACCTGAGCTATCAAAACTGTTTTCACCAAAACTCAAAATATAGCTCATACAGGCTGCTATGAAAAAAACTTACTCTTCACAGTCAAAACCAGCAGAGTATATTTAAAACTCCTTAAAGAAATGTTTAAATACCTTTAAAATTAGAAAAATCCCTTTCTCTGGTCTAGTTATCATCATTCATCCTGAGCAGAATCTCTGCAGGTGGTTTTCTGTTTTATTGTTTGGTGGATTTGGGGGTTTGGATTTTTTTTGTGTGGGGTGGGTTGTTGGTTTTTTGTTGTTCTTGTTGGGGATTTGTTGGTTGGTTGAGATTTTTTTGCGTGTATGTGGATTTTTTTTTGTCGTTTTTGTTTTTTTGGGGGTTTTGGTGTTTTTTTGTGATATTTTTTTTTGTTTTCTTTTGGTTTTTGTGGGTTTTTTGCAGGGTGGGGGTTGTGGANCTGAGCAGAATCTCTGCAGGTGGTTTTCTGTTTTATTGTTTGGTGGATTTGGGGGTTTGGATTTTTTTTGTTTGGGGTGGGTTGTTGGTTTTTTGTTGTTCTTGTTGGGGATTTGTTGGTTGGTTGAGATTTTTTTGCGTGTATGTGGATTTTTTTTTGTCGTTTTTGTTTTTTTGGGGGTTTTGGTGTTTTTTTGTGATATTTTTTTTTGTTTTCTTTTGGTTTTTGTGGGTTTTTTGCAGGGTGGGGGTTGTGGAGTTTCTTTTTGTGTGTTTTTTTTGTGTGTTTTTTTTTTTTTTGTTGTTTTGTTTTTTAAATGGTTTTAAACTGACAGATGGTAGGTTTAGACTGGATAGTAGGAAGAAATTCTTCAGAGGGCAGGCTCTGAGCAGCCTGGTTTAGTGCAAGGTGTCCCTGCCCATGACAGGGGATTTGGAACTAGATAATCTTTAAGGTCCTTTCCAACACAAACCATTCTATGGTGTAAGAAATAAGCTGCAATTCAGACATAATTAAGGACGAAAGAAAATTCTTGTCCTATTTTCAGCGGTGTATTTTTGAAATTTCAATTTTAATTTTCACATTTGTTTTAGACTTTTATGCCCATCTTTAATCACATACAAGTGAAGGAACAGTTGAGACTACCAGCTGTAGATTAGTATTTGTGATGATTTTAAATAACTGAGAAATCAAATTAGTTTTTAGCAAAGTCTAAATTTTAACAGTTTTTCATTATGTTTACAGCAACTATTTATTCTCACTTCCTGTATGTATGTATGCATGGGGTTTCAAAATATTTCTAGAACAGAAACTGAATTTTTTTATTATTAATATGACTTCCTGAAGGGAATTAAAAATGTCTTTATGAGGCAGTCGGGAAAACATTGAATGTTGATTAGATAGTGTTTGATTCTTTATGAGTTTGGGATGGCAGGGGAAAGAATCAAAATGTGAAAATTATTTTGAATTAATTGCTGTATCTGTTCTAATATCAATCATGTGTCACTTGTTTATGCCTATTCTCAAAACACCTGGAGAATTTCTTAATGTTTTGAATTAGTTTTTATTGTGGTCTACATTTTCTGAGCACTAAAGAGATCAGACCTGGCATATCCTACATTATTCTGCTCCTTTTGCTGGGAAAACCCTCTGGTGCCTCTCCAGCCATTCCCTGAAGGAATGTGAACAAATAATATAGAAAGAGGAAATACAGAAACACTTGCAGTGGGGTTAGCTGAGCTCTTGCTGAGGAGCACAGTTGCTTTATTTTTTGTGCTGGGCTAGCCAGAATCTGAAAAGGGAATGCATGGTACCATCTCCTATCACAGTTGGATAAGGAGAATGCCTTCCACAGTTGGGTAAGAGGCATTTACTGAAGAAATTATTCTGTAAGGAAACAACTAATGGGAAACAGACCTGCAGTGGACATAAGAAATATCTAAAGATGCTCTTGGGAAGAACTTTCAGCTATGCAATGTTAGCAGATACAATTATAGAGGATTGTGAAACCACATCTGCCAACTGAAATAACTGGCAGTGAACAAAAGATGACGAGTGAAAGAAAATAACCATTGGCATGGTTGTGAAATGCATTATCTAGTCATTTCCAGCATCTGTAACAGAAAGCACAATCCTATTTTATTTGTGGAAGCACAAGGAAGGTTCAAATCTGATGGTACAGCAGTGAATGAATTTGTAAAATTTAATATTATAACATTAAAATATTGTAAGACATTTGAAAATCAGGTGTATTTGTGTAGTGTCTAGAGTTGCAAAGAAAGATTTGTATACTCTGGAGCAAGTTTTCATTTCTCTTTCATTCCCTGGAGTATATATTGGAGAATGATGACTGATGCATAATTTTATGTCACTGGCTAAGTCTGACCTGACCCTGTCAAACCTCCAGGGTCACTTTCTCTACTTGAAGAACCAGTTTCCTCACAAATAAATAAAGCAACACACAAGCCTTCTAATAAGACCTTACCTCTGAGCACAGTAGTTTTCTTTCTGTCATAGGTGACATACAGTAGCCTGAGATGAACGGCAGCACTGGTAATACAGATCTTCCAGAAGTATTTATGGAGACAGAGACTCTCCAGAGGTATGAATGATGGCAAAGCCAAACTTATTTGCTTGCAAATGCAGTGACCTCCGTGGGCAGTTGTACTGGAGCAGCACATGTAAAATAAAAAGAACTGAGGAAGGTCGAATTAGGCCATCAAGCAGGCAGCATTTCCAAAACCAGGACCACTTCCCTGAATATTCTACCTGCAAATGAGCCACCTTCTGTGAACTGCTTGCCACCAACAGGCTGGCTAAATCAGGGTTTAAACATAATTCATGACACCAGAAGCAAATATGTGCTAGGCAAAACAGGTTCTCTGCCAGGCTAGAGCTTAATCCCATGACCGTGTCCCTTTCACAGAGAGTGAAACACATGAGCAAGCTTTCCTAAATTACACACTAATCTACTTTTCAGTGACTTTAAAATTTATTACTGAAAGTACAAATAGCTGTCAGCTTGGAACTAATTAAAATGTTAGGATTAACCTAAGGTGTACTGTTGCCCAGGCTTTCAGCAAATGAGAAAGGCATAGAAAAAAATAAACAAATGTTTAACTGGTACTGTCATAGAACAGAGTTCTCAGTGTAAGTGAAATATCTGATGACTTCAGTGAAGGAATGGATTTCTTAGCAACAATTAGAAGTTTGCAGAAGTTAGGTGTGTCATGTAATGTACCACATTACCTGAAGTAATGATGTTTTTAAGAGTTGGACTGGGAATCTGATTCTTCTGATTTAGAAAAGCAAATGTAATTTATAATGTGCTATTTCTTACCAGCTCTGGTAGCTGAGGATCCCATCACCCCTACCTGATAGATATGGAATAATTATTTCATCTAATGGACTATATGTAAAAATATAACTACACAACAATATATAAAACCAGAGGAATTATTAGGCCATCCCAGCTGCCTCCATGTGCACACACAGGGGTGTGGGTGTTGTGCAGCCTTGATTTGCACACCCTGTTGCACACAGGCAGAACACCAGAGCTTGTGTTTGTGTATGGCTTGTGGGCAGATCAGAGGCACTTTGAGCTGGCTGCAGCACAGTGCTCCTGGGGCAGGGACTGTGGGCTAAGGGAATACCCTCCTCTGAGACAAGAGCATGCAGGGCTGAAACTGCAAAGCCATTCTGGTGTCTGGCTGAAAACCCAGCTCTGACATTTCCAGTGGAGTGGATAAGCCATTGGGAACAAATCCCATCTTCAAACAGTTTCTTAGCCACTTGGTCTGTTTGTCTTTTTTCCTTCTTTCCTATAATTCCTTTGGTCTAGATCTTCTACTTTCAAAAGGCTTCCTTCACAGAACTTCAACGTGTGGAGGACAGAAATCAGGAGTATGGGAGGAAAACCTTCTGGCTTATTTTCCAGATCAGCAACTGAACCTAAGAGGAAAACATGATGACTGCTACAAATCATGGGGGAGTTTAGCTGAGATTTTACAAACTTGTACAGAGAGGAGCAAATTGTGAGGGTAGGAGAGTTTTTAATCTGGACAGAGTTCATACAACAGTCAAAGGAACATCTAGGCCCAAACATTCAGTGTGGGAAGCTTTGGCTTAAATCATGCGCTTCATCATAATTTCAACAACTGAAAACCATTCTTAGTGAGTTATGATTCAGAAAACTTGAAAAGAAGAAGCTGTCAGTCATATCTTTAATTCAGCTAGTTTTGCAGCAAGGGGAAAACTAGCACAGTACCTTTTAAATCAATTATTGCTTTTGTTTGATGGTTTGGCCCTATTGGCAGCTCATTGCTTTTTACCTCTGCAATATGTAGCTATCACATTTTGCTCATGTTAAACCAATATTTTTATATTTCAATTTTGAAAACATTAAATGTTTATTCTCTGTTTCTGCCTTGAAGTCATCATGCTTCATTGATGACATAATTTCTTTGGAGAAAAATCAGTAAAACATAATGGTTTCAGATGAAGAAAAAAACAGCAAAGGACTCGCAGAAATTTTACGCAAGAAAACAGAAAAATCTGGGATTAGCATTTTAACTAAAATCCTTCTCAAAGTTTTCCATTAAGTGTGAGTCTTAAATTTCATGTACTAACTGCTTGGATGCATGTGGCAAAAAAGTAATTGGGTAATAACTTATGAGCATCTGCAATGCATTTGAGAAAACAAGTCAGTCCTTGTTGGTCTGAGGGGCACTGTGAACACAGTGAAAGTTCTACATTTTGTCTAGAAAGATGGGCAGTTGAACTTCACTGTCTGCTATTGTGTTATTACCACAATGGAACTATCATTCAGCCAGCCAGACACATTAACCAAGCAAGCCATAAATTCCACAAGATCTTGCAATTGTACTTTTCAGCTTTTTTCTTCTTTTAGCATTCCTAAAAGTTATTGCTCTTTCCCTGGCATGTTCCCACATATATAAAGGTTCTGTCAGCTTTGACCTTCACCATGGACTTTTACCAGGTGCTTTTCTATCACTTTCTGAAGTTTCTCTGCATATGCACTGTGGTGTCATCATCAATCAAATTGTGTCACCCTGCACTGTTCCCATCTACTGCCTGGTGTCATCCTGGTACTGAAGGTTCCAAAAAGTACAGATTTGACTTCTCCTGACCTGAGTTTTAAATCCATACTTAAGAAAAGCCCCGCTATAAATCAGCCATTGTGATAGTTGGCATCTCTGTGACAGGAAGGACTTTGTCACCCCTGGCCACTCCCCCTCCTCTGCTTTCTGGGAGTGATGAGCCTCTTGACCAAATGGACCCCACAGCCTAGTGTGGAAACAGGCCATGCTTAGTGCTTCATCATGTTCCCACATCTGCTGCCTTGTCACTTCTGTGAGCTCTGTCACATGGCTGGGGAAGGAGGGCTCTTGTGGGCCTTCAGTAAAGGTTAAACAATTGATTCCCTTTACTATGTTACATGACTGTGACTTCTAAGCAGTTTTCTAAATGGGCAACTAAGAGATATTAATGTTAAAGCAGGCAAATGTGCTCTGCCCTTATTGCCAGGCCTGATTTGTGTGATTCAGGAGTCAGTCCTTCAAAAAAAAATCCCAATATTGACTGAAAAGTCGTGAGACTGAAACAATTCTATGAAGAAAAAGGCTTGCTCTTACGGGAAAATAGGAATATGGAGAGCCTCAAAGGGAAGCACAACTTCCAGAAAGACAGGGTGCCATCACCACTGTCCTTCCCACAGATCCCAAACACTCAAGTTCTTCTGTGAGTCTCTTCTCAAAATCCCATTAGCTCCCTTTTTTACTTCCTTTTTGCAAAGTCAGAGCAAAGCATAATTCAAATTCAGCTGAAGGATTTAGTATCTGCCTCAGTGCCCTGGGAGGATGTCCTTTCATTGTAACCTCACAGTGAGAAGCTGGGCTGAATTTGGGATCTGAATACCTCTGTTTCCACCCCCAAAACTACTGTTGTCCTTCCTTCTGCACAGCTGTTATGCAGTAATGTAGCGTTAGAGCCTTTGTCAAGCGTGGGAGACCTGGGTTCAGCTCCTGCTTTTACGTGAACAAAATCAGGGTCTCATTCCTTGATAGGGTCTCCAATCTAGAGGTTGCTTTGGAAGGGAAGGGAGAATTTGGAAGGGAGAAGGGAAGGGAGATTGGAGCTTCTCACATGGTGAGACTGAGTGTGTGCTGATAACCTTGCTGCTCTGTGTTGTCACAGAGTAGCAGAATAGCCTGGTTTCCAATGATTTGTTCTAATTTAATCTTACTTCAGTGTGAAAAGTAAACTACCTTTTGGGAGCATGTGGGGGGATGAAGGCTCCCCACCACAGGTGAGCATTTTCTGAGGACTGGGGCTGACAAACTTTGGTTCTCTTTCCTTTCCTCTCTCTTGCAACCAAATCAACAGAGAGAACTGAAAAGCCTCTTCTCCCAGCCCTGTTACCCTTTAGCATAAGTGGCTAAAGTGCTTTGAGGCCTTTGCAGCTGAAGTGAGGAGCACAGTTGCTTTATTTCTGCTGCCCAGACACTCATCTGAGCCCTTCTGGAGCAAGAGTGTGAGTTTGGAACACATGCATAAGCAATAATGCATTAGTGATTGCTTAATAACTTATTAGAGTCTGGCTTCTGTTGAGACACCAGGGAAAATCTACAGCCAATTAGTTGTAAGAGGGCGGTGGAACAAAGTAAAACTTTAAATTACCGCTGGAAAGGTGAGCTGATAAACTTTAGACTAAGCTAGTGCATCAGCACTACAATGGAACTATCAGCTTCGTATAAAACATTAGTATGACAAATTAGTGCTTTGATCGTGCTAGATATAACCATATTCATTTGTTTAATTAAACAATCTAGGCTTCTCTTGGTGTGGGTCATTTAAAAAAATGTTAAAAATAAAATTAAACACATAATTAAGCTGACAACAGATAAAGACCCTTGTGCAGCAAGTTGAAGGCAGTTAATTTATAAGGAGCCTGGTCCCTGAAGGCTCTGTAGTTTATTAAAGTTACTGAGGCAGAGATGTGATAAAATATTTTATGTAGTGCTTTAAAGGCTAAATTGCTCTGACACTTTTAAAGTCCATGGGATATAGTCAATTAGGATGTCTTGTTATCATGTTTTTTACTCAAGTAATCTAAACAAAATCCATGGTTATACTAGTAATTTCTTAAAATTCCCAGATTAACCTTTCCTCAAATATTTCACTGTGGTGCGTACAACGGCCCTCAGTGGTCACTCTGGTCATAATGAAACTCATCTGAAATATCATGTCCCTCCCAAAATGCCAACGTAGATATTGCCAGAGATTTAGGTTGGAAACTTGGTGAAAATCAAAAAAAAGCCACCTGGTCCTGCAGGTTTCCAGGTACAAGGTCTGTAAAGTTGATGTGTGACGGGAAAATATTGGTCTTGCCCTCCAAATATATTTGTGTCTGGAGCTGGAGGAATTCTGGTCAGTTATTTTCCAGTACTTTCATCTGGATTTGAAAATAAAGCACACTAAAATGCCTATGACAAAATGTGCATTAGATAATTAAATAAGCACTTGCATTTTCAACCTGCCCTCTTGAAAGATTAGAAATATGTTTGAAAAGGTAGTTGCACTATTCAAATTGTTGTTTTCCATGTCTGGGATATGCAAATGTGTTGGCTTTATCTCTGATATTTCTGAGGGCTGAAGGCTTATTTCTTCTGTGTTTTCTAATGGGATATTTCCAATTTTTTTTGCTACTGCCCTTTAGCAGTTTTAAGTCAAGTCTATCCTTGATCTTTATCAAGGTCACAAGGGCAGCTACTAAATTTCTGTTGGACTTCAAAGAGTTTTTTATGTAACCCTCAGGCTTCTAAAACAAACAGGAAGAGGGGAAAAACCAAAGGATAACAAGCTGTATTCAGGAGAAAGCTAAGGAAAGGCACAATAGGATGAAGAAAAGGGACTTAACCCAAAACTTTTAAAATCTCCTTGTTTTAAATGGACAAAGATTTCGAAAAGGATATGTTACTTTGTAAAAGAGACTGGGTGAGGTCAATCCCTGGCTTTCATTCTCCTGGTCATCTCTCCTCCTCAAAATATTTCTTTTTCATCTGACAAAGTTTCTCTGAGCCCTGTATTTGTCATGCAGTGCAGTGTGATGGAGTTGGAATGCAGTCCCCACTTGAAATTTACTGAAGCATAAGACATGCTTACTTTTACCTGCGTTCACAAATGGATAAAAAAACTCCAAGTATATTTTTAAACGCCTTCATAGAAAATATCTGATCAAATAGATATTTTTCTCTGGATTTTGCACTGTCCGTGTTTCAGAAGCATGATTTAAATTGAAGTTGTAAATTTCTGAGGGTTTAAAGAGTTGTCTGTAGCATTGAGGTTTGCAGCTGTCAGAGCCATGTTGAAGAACAGCCAAATGCTCCCTCACAAAATATCCTTACCCAGAGAGGAGTGACAGGGGCTGGCTGCTCAGACATGGGTGACTGTTTGTTCTACAAGCAATCTATAGCTTTACATCTTCTTTTTTTCCCCCCCCTGAAACTTTTCATCCTTCATATTTTAAAATTAATTCCAAGTCAGCTGTGCCTAAAATTGCACTACTACGTAGAGTTTCAAGATTTTCCTCTTGCACACGTTTTTGGGCAGGCCTATCCAACACTGAAAAGAGGATGGGAGACACAAATTCTGTGCTAATCTTTTAAGGGGAACGAGATGACATGTGAATGCACTGACAATATTAATGTAGATCTCCTGCCAGGCTTTGTAGCCTGTCTCCTTCCAGATTTTGGAGATCTGCATTGCAGATCTGAGGGCCAGCCTCAGATCATAGGAAAATAGCTAGCAATAAGTGATTCCCAAATGAATTTTTGCTGTGTATGCACATTATTCAGCTTTCTAAACTTTTATTACTTTTGACTGTGGGTCAGTTTTGATTTATCATTTCAACTATAGTAACTATGTGAATATAAAAAGAATAAGAAATTTTCCTCTTTGTTATTTCAGCATGATCAAGAAAAGCTCCTTTTAACTGAAACTTTTTCACAAGTTAATTATATTCAAATATTCTGTGGGGTTGTATCTACTAACCACTAAATACAATATTTGAGAAAAAAGATTAATATACCATGGTTTGAAATTTTGTATGCAGGACAAACAAATTATTATAAGTAAATTTCCTTTTGTTTAGCACAGAGATTTTGGAAGCATTGAAAGTTCATGCTTGAATGCATTTGTGTTTTTTCATAAAAATTGCTTTTGCAGATGAAACTAAATATTCAGTATCTGAAAGTAAAGGGAGAAATTTGGTTCACTGTGGGATAATGAAAACTGAAAAACAATTATGTTGCTGCAATCAAGATCTCAGCTACAAATAACTAATTTCAGCTCTCTTCTACTGCTCCAAAATATACTGCTTATTGTTCTTAAAATATTTATGTGTCTTTGAATTATTTACTGAGCAAAGGACGCTTGCACTCTTTTAACATAGAAGGAGATGAAAGATTATTTCGTGTCAACATAACAGAAGACAATAATAAATCCATAATGTAAATAATATGCTTGGAAAAAGAGCTGTGTATTATTAGTGTGTGTGTGACTAGATTGCAACTGGGCTTTACTTATGGAAATATTTTCTAGCAGTGTGGAAACACTTGGTTTGAGTGAACAAAGTAATCAGGAAAAACTCTTCTGCAGTTGGCTTCTTTTAGAAAGATTCTTGAGTAGTCACCTTGTACTAGTTTCAGATTTGATTGCTCAGAAAACTTGAGGATATGGAAACCAGCAAACAGTGAATTAATTTCAATTTGTTTCCCATTTCTGTAGAGGTGGATTTGCAATATTAATGTGAGCAGTGTGAATTCTGACCTTTTCTGTCGTTGTGTTTAGGAATAAGATATTAGGGAGAAATCCTTTACTGTGAGAGTGGAGAGGCCCTGGCACAGGTTTCCCAGAGAAGCTGTGGCTGCCCCATCCCTGGAAGTGTTCAGGCCAGGCTGGATGGGGCTTGGAGCAGCCTGGGACAGTGGGTGGTGCCCCTGCCCATGGCAGGGCATTTGGGATAGATAGTGTTTAAGGTGTCTTCCAACCCAGACCATTCCAGGAATAAGTGTCTTGGCTTTTCCATTCCTGTCTGGCCACGGGCCCTTGTCCTTTCGTTCTTAATTTCTTCACTAAATTCCTTCATGAATTTTCACTAATAATGTCTGCTTTATTTCAAGTATACTGAAAAAGCCCCCACTCAAGCAACAATTCAATTCATCTCTATATGAAAAAAAATTAAATGGAATCAGGATATTTTTATGTTTTTCACTTGTACCTAAAACATTTTTTCCTGCGTTTTTCTTTCCCTTGTTTCCTTCATGAAAATCTAACCCAGTGAATCTAATACTTTGCATCTTCAGGCTCATGTATAAAAAAATTAGCTATATTTTTAATGCCAAGCACAAGTATAACTCTGCACATCTTTCCAAAAAATGGACAATATCCAGCATAGAATTTGATGCTGTGGAACAGAGCAGGAGTCTTGCCAGCCAGCAGTCTCTGAGAGCTGACAGTTTAAAATAATTCAAAGGTGCCCAAGAAATACATTTCCCACATGGCAGTTTCATTCTAGCCCCAGCAATTATGTCTGACTATTAAAATTTTGAGATGTGGGGCAAAAGGAAAAGAAAGGATAAATGATAAAAGAGGGAGGGGATAATGGTCACAAATGTTCTCCTTGTGTTTCCTCCAGAAAGGCACATGAATGGAGCCTCAGAATGTTTCCTGCTGCCATTGAAACCAATTAGATTTTTTGCATTAACTTCAGTAAGAGCAAATGCAGGCCCCTGGAGATAAATATTTCTGTCAATATAGCAAAAAACCTGTTTCATTTCAGGTTGTAATGTAGACAGAGACATGATTTTGTCTTCTAATCTAGTGTAGGATTTATATCATTGAAGGAGAAAGGCCCTTTAAACATCGAGTTAAAATTATTATATTGTGTCTTCAAAAAAAAAAAAAATCACACGGGAGTTGTTCTGCTATAAAACTATTGAGATTCTTTCCTGTACTAAAAGAACAATCATCTGATCTTTGCAATTACTGATTTGTGTAGTCAGAGAGTCGCTGAAGCGTATTCTGTTGTTTCTATTTTAGGAAGAACAGATATTTTCATGATGCTGCCAAAAATCTTTTGCTTTTTTGGGGGATATAAAATTTGGAATGCAATAGATCTCTACTGCAACGCTTCATCATTCAAGCTGCCCTTTTAAATCAGTGAGACTAAAGATCATCTCCAAGAACTAGAGTAGAAGGCATAGATCTGTGAAAAAAAGGTCTCTGTAAGAATTGGGAAGCTTAATAGTTTGGGGTTTTCTGCTCTGAAAACAGATGTTTTGAATTTCCAATATAACTGTAGCTTTTTCATCAATAAATGCTACTTGGTTTTAAATGAAAATATGTTTTGGAAATATTTACATTTGTGATTTTTTTTTTTTTTTATGTCGTTTTTCTGCCACCTCCCTGCATGGGAATCTAAACTTTGCTTGAATTGTTGATTTATTTATTTTTAATGGTAAGCCATCAAACAGCTGATTATTCAAGTGTAAAAGTTTTCACATGACAATGGAAGAATTCATTAGGGAATTGGAAGGTGTATATAGATAGTAATTTTTTTCCCCTGGAGAAACAATTACCAGTATGGACATATAAATAAGTTGTTTCCCTGCTGAAATAAATCTGAAGAATTAATTCTGTCTATTGACAATTTAATAGATTTGATTTTAGATATCCTCCTAATGATGAGATTTACTAAATAATGTACATTTTCAACATCTTTGAAATTGAAAAAAAATCATCTGAAAATGGCAAAAATCTAAACAAATGTAGTCTTTTTTCACTTTCAGTGAACAAATTGTGCTTGGTCAAGGTTTTGAAAATATTATTTGTGAGAAAGTTCTTCTCAAAGTGGATGCAAAATCAGAAAATATGAAAACAAGATCCAACCCACAGTATAATTATGCAAATATTTGTTTTGTAAAAATCCTGTATTGCTTTCCTTATCAAAAACAATCCAGATTTTTTTTCCAAGGGGAAATAGCTAATATACAGCAAAGCCTTGGAAATTCCTTGTAACTGTGGGCAGAAATTCTCATTGGTTGTATTTGCCCACTAATAAGTAACACCAGGGCAACTGATCAACCTGTTAAAACAATTCCTTAAAATATAAACAAAGCTGGCAGCTTTTTTTGTTCAGTTGCCAGAATTTCCAAGACCCGAAGAGGCCACCACAAGACCTTTATGTGGAAACTGGCTCCAGAGAACACCATGGTTTTGCTGACCTGGGAGCAAGGATCTTACCAGACTGGTCTTTGAGCTGGGAATCCTCCAGGCAAGAACCCTCCAGGATCGTGCCTGCACTTTGCTAAATGTTTAGAAATGGAACTGTTTCTGCAAAGTGTTTTTATTTCAGTATTCAGCTGAAAACGTGCCTGAGATTTTCTGAGCGTCTCTACATAGATGTATTCAGAGGTCTGAGAAGTGGGGATGTAACACAGTAGATCCTACATGAAGTTATTTTTCTGAAGTAAGCTGGAATAAATCCATGCTGTGACCTCCTTGGACAGATGGGGCAAATAGCTTAACAAATGCAGGAAATACAGGAGCAATTTCTACCATTCAAAACTGGCGGGACAAACAGCCTGCTCTAAAAATGTGTCTAGAGGATGCTGAAGTACACACAGATAATCTGCTTTGTTTTCCTGACAAATGAAAAACAGATAGCATGAGTGTCTGCAGAATAAAAGAGCGGATAAATTCAGTGTAGGTAAATGTCAGGTGAGGCACATGAGAAAAAAAATTTCCTTACTGCCTTAGATCTATGATGATGTTTTGTGATCTTATCCTCTGTGTTCTGGGGTAAGATGTTCCAGTGACAGTAGGTAAGTCCCTGAAGGTGTCAGTTAAGTGCTCAGTAATGGTTAGAAGACAAATCAAATGTTAGACATTTGTAGAAAATTGAAAAAAATTAAAAATATCATTATTGTGTTGCATGAAAATGCATGATCTGCCTCCAACTAGACACTGAGAAGTTTTTGCCACCCTTACAGACCTCCCTCCTCCCCAGTCTCCAGAAAGCTGCAAGAGAACTGAAGAGGGCTCCATGAAGGGTCTAAAAGATAAGCAAAGCATGGAAGAGCTTCTGTATTAGGAATGATTAAATAAATGAGGATCTTTCAGTCTGGAAAAGAGAGGGCTGATGGAGACTGTGATAGCAGTCTATAAAATCATAAAGTGCAGATAAGGCTCAGTTGTTCACAGTATCTTGTCCAAGAGCCAGGGGAAATCAAATGAAGGTAGCAGGAGCCAGATTAGAAGAAATAAAAAGACGCAGACCTCATGTAGTGGGTAGGTGATCTTGCCAAAAGATTGATGGGTGCTAAAATTCTCTATTGGTCTGAGGGGAGAATGGTCAAGTTCATGGAGGAGAAATTGACTGAGGTTTAGCTGAACACATGGATATCATGTCTTGTTCAGGAAGTCCCTAAGTTGAGAATACGTGGAACCTGGGTGAATATGAGGGAAAATAATGATTTATACTTTTCCTGTTTTTATACTTTTCTCTACTTATCCACTTATGGCCATTGTTGGAGATGGAATACTGTGCTAGAGGGGTTTCTGGTCTCAGTACAGCTGTTTTTATGTTCACAACTACTTTTCAAATTTGAGGAGTTATGTACTCTGAGTGTGTTAAAAAAAAAAACAGGTCAGACTTGGAATCTGAAGTTTGAGTCTAAAATGCAATTTCTGACCTTCATGTGAACTTTTAAATCTGGATGGGAACAGAAATTCCCCAGTGGTAAATATATGGTTATAATTAAATAAACACTGTGCCTGAAGGTGCAAAATACAGGACTGTAATCCCAAGAAATTCAACACTGATTTCTCTCTGCCAGTTCCTGCTTGTTTGCAATGCTTTTTCAAGAACTCCATGCATAATGAAGTAAAAGGACAAGCATTTAGTTCA
Source organism: Thryothorus ludovicianus (assembly GCA_013397245.1). Taxonomy (NCBI): domain Eukaryota; kingdom Metazoa; phylum Chordata; class Aves; order Passeriformes; family Certhiidae; genus Thryothorus; species Thryothorus ludovicianus. The sequence goes on along the minus strand of VZTB01012152.1, from coordinate 12,480 downwards.
AAATTATCATGTAAAGAAGTAAGAAAAAGGCACTGTAGATTAATGAGCATATATTCAGCAATGTATGCCAATAATCTGTCAAGTCTCCATCAGTAGGTACATGTAAGCAAATAAATTTCACCAGTTCTGATGGGTCAGGTGCCTATAGGAGAATTTGATTGAAACTTTTGAATGGGGCACTGCTCCCTTTAACTTTACTACTTTGTGTCCTGGCACATTTATTTTCATTTTTCCATTAAAAAGCTTTGGGGAAAATGCATTAAGAAATGCTTACAAAAGTAAATCCAAAACTCAACATACTTCTTTTAATTTGACAGCGGCAAAAAGTCTGGGGGAGCGGAAATGTTGGTAATAATCTTTGTGGCATGTTTTATGAACTGGTTATGCTTCCTTTGTAATTGCATTGTATGAAGTTCAGAAACGATTCTTATTACTATTTGAGAACTTGAAAATTACAGTGAGGACTGTGTGAATGTTAAGCAATATATATAACTGTGAACAGGAAAGTGAAAATTCCAAATGAATCTTTCCCAAAAGCTTTCTCAAAGCTGCTTTATTTCTGAAACAAAGGATGTGGAAGGCACAGCATTTGTTGTGTAGTGCATTAGGGATACGCTGGATGTACCCAGTGTGTGAGAGCAGGGCTGCTCCTGCAGCCATGGAACTCCTGCTGAGCTCTTCCAGGAGTTTGCCCTTCTGGAGATTCCTGGTGTGATTCTCAGCAGTAGTTGCAAGCGATGTGCAGGGAGCTGGTCATGGCCCTTCTCTATCTGCCCATCTCTTCTAGAACTAAATGCTCTTCAGCACAGTTTGAAAAACGAGGGCAGAGAGAGTGTTGTTTTTCTCTGGAAGTGAGTGCAACATATCCTGCAAGAATTATATGGGCTACAAAGAGGAGAAAGGGAAAATATGTGTGATCATGAAAGGAACGGGCTGTAAAACAACCTCTCTTAGCAACATAACTTCCCTTTCTTAAGACACCAGGCTCCAGTTCATGGAACAGCCACTGGCACTCAGCAGAACATCAGGGGCAGATACCACGTAGGCTGTCTGCTCCTGCCTGGCCATTCAGGTGAGACCAGGCTCTCTGATAAGACAGACCTGTGTGGGAGCCTTCACACTAAATCTGGGAGTGTTTTGTGTAGGAAAAGGTGGCACAGTCTACAGTTCATGTTGCAGGTTTTTGTAGAAACTGCTATGCCAGGAAATAAAACTATAAATATTTCCAGCGCCTTGAATCCATAGCTTGCTACTTATTTCTCTATTATCCTATGATGCTGGATGATCATAAGGTAAAGAATCACTATATAATCCTATTATATCCACACTCTCTTTCAACATTCACTGCTTTAGACAATTGTGTAATTACTTTTCATTCATTTTCACCACTTATTATGGAAACCTTTTCTTTCTACATCCTTGAAGCATTGCATCCCATAGGTATGATGGGATATCTTGTGCTAAGAATAATTTTCCCCTGTAAAGCTTTTGAAGCATTATAGAATCTCATTTTTTCTAATCAGCACTCTAGTTTCTTGTGGGCTAAAATTAGGCTTCCTGTCTCTGGCATGCGAGGCGTCAGCGTGTGTGACCTTCAAGCTGCCATCCGGCCTTGAAGTGCAATTTTTGCATCGGGAAATCTAGAGGCAGCAGCTTTACCCTTTTTTTTGCAGCAGCAAGATCATCAGAAACAGTCAACTGAGCAGCAAGTGCAGGGATATCACTCCCGGGAAGCCATGTTACGGTGATGCACAGAGAGCTCTCTCCAGAGCTGAGACACCGGCGGAAAACGGGGCTGCTCCTCCGCCGCTCCGTGCCTGCCCGCAAGGTGACCAGCCCGGAGGGTTTGCATGAATATTAATGGCTAAGCTATAGAATGATGAAGAATCAATACTTTAATCTGCATAAGGGTAATGTGCATTCCTTATGCATTGTAAAGCTGCTGCACTACAGTGTCTGAATTTCGCTTGTGCGCTAAACTCATCTGCAAGCTCTCTCTCTCCTTCTGAATTATGCATACATTCCATAGCCTGTTGCCTACAACAGATTTATGACAATCTCGTTGCACCTATGCAAATCTTTTTTGGTTTTAAGCATCAAGCACTTAATGGCTTTACTGAGGGAGAAAAATATCATTGTGCAGGAGTGGATGCAAAAACGTTTTATTGCTCACACTGTGTGCTGCTCTTCCTAACTCTCGTATTAGTTCCACGTTGTATCTGGTCAGTTAAATGACCGTTTTTGCCATGCCCTCAGCACTTTGTTCACTGCAGCTACAGCACAATATTCTTTGTCCTCTTTTTCTCTCACATACCGAGAACAGCAGCTGATAATAACAGAACTGAAGTTACGGCTTGGAAATCACCATTTTAGGTGATTTTAATTATGATGGATGAAGGAGAAAAATGGCAAAAACATGCTTTCAGTAGTACTGAGCAAATATGACATGGAACTGATACACAGAGCTTATATTACAGATCTGTCAAATTACCCAAGGATAATTTGGGTAGCTGACGGATTCCCAGCTCATCAGTTCAGTAGCGCAGGCAACACATGCTGGTTAGTTTTGCTTGGCCTTGACATATAAATTTCTGACCATCACCAGAGCAGCTTTAATTGATAATGGACATCTAATTCGAAAATAGGTGTGTTCCCCTTTAAATGGTAGCTGTCACATCACATCACGTCACATCACATATGTCACGTCATGTCCCATTAAATCACATTATATGCTGGCATGATGCAAGATAGCATGATGAGGGGCTAATGGAACGTGACAGCTAATACCTGCTAACAATTTGAGTGGTGGGTATCAGGTCTGAATGGGTGCCAGACTTCAGCTGGGTGTTTGTGAGAGACAGCACGGTCTTTGCCCAAAGACTGAGCTTTTCCTCAAAGGGTACCTTTAGCACCTGCCCTACTCCAAATTTAAAATCGGTAGTGGTATGTTTTATTTTTTTAGAGTGACTTATGACACCTTAAGGGACATGCTAAGGGAGAGATTAAAGTCTGTCATAAAACATGCAGAAATTTGACATATATGGGTTCCATTTCTCAGCTCCTGGCTGGTTTTAGGTGCCAAAGTACTGTGGGGATTTGCCTAATATGAAAAATTAATTTATAAATTGGACAAAGCCCTGCTTATACCAAGAAACTTCAGCTGAGTGATCTACAGGAAAACGCTCAATAATCTGCAAAATCTGTGATACTGTTTTAATGATCGGGTTAAGTTTCCACACGGTGTTTGTACAGCCCCCTCTGGGATCTCCACAGGTTAAATTACAGTATATGCAAGAGTGAGTTATGACTTGAGTAAAGGCAACAGGGAAAGCACAGTATGTGCAGCTTCCATTTTTCATTGCTTGCACTATATTTGCAGCAATGTCAGTAACACAGACCTTGGGGAATCAGAGTCATTGCCAAATCACAGGGGAAATTTCTCATGTAGCTCTTCCCAAATATTGATTGTTAGGCAATCTTTGAAACCTGCTATGTAAAGAATTTTTTTGCTTGTAGACTGCAGGGATGCAAAGGTTTCTAAGCTAAACATAAAGCAAGATAAAAAGTCTCTTAATTGGTGAGGTTTTGCCTCAGGATTTTTGTTGTTGCTTTCTGCACTAAATCTCATTAAAACCCTGAATAATTCCTGTGTCCTTTATTATCTATTTAAAGAACTGATTGAGTTGTGGGGTGGCTTTCTCCCTAGTACCTTCTCTTTGATTCTTAATTTGATGGGAAAAGAAGATGAGTCCTTTTCTGGAATTGTTATGGCATAATCATTTACAACATATTTTTAAAATCTGGAACAGTCTGTATCAGTCATGCATGACTGGGATAACTCTTTCAGGGTGCTTAATTATTATGAAATATCAGGACTGTGTGTCTGTTTGTAGTTGTTCTGACAGGCTTTTATTCCCTGCACCATATCTGTCATAGCCTCCACTTCATGGAGTGCATCAGTCTCTCAACAAGTAAGTCCTTCCGAATGATCTTAAATCCTGGTGTCCTTGGGTACTTTAGGAACAGTTAGAGTGGTCATTATACTGAGAATAACCATTTTTCAACTAATTAAATTGATTCTGATAACTCTCAAAATGTCAAGACTTTAGCTTTCTGGAATTGCTCATGGGAGATGCTAAATTGACAGTGATCATTAATTATAGATTTTCACCTCTTGCTGGGGTTTACTGTAATGGGGTCTGTTTAAGATTACATTTGGAGAGTTACTTGGATCTGCGGCATGTGCAGGGAGCAGCAGGACCAGCTTCCTGCTGTAGGGTAGATGTGTTTCAGTCTTGACTAAACTCTATGTGAAATTTCAGAGACACTATTTGTGTGTTTTCCTCGTAGGCCTTGTAGGATAAGGCTCACAAATTGCTGATTTTAGAGTGACTGAACTCCAGTCTTGAAATCAATGTGATTTGAAGGGACAGTGGGAGGAGGGGTAATTGAGGTGCTGCCTGGGCACAGGGTGAGAATGGCATTGCTGTTTTAGGACACTGGCGTGCCAGAAGCCAAGGCTTCCCTCCTGGGTTGTTGGAAAGGTGGGAGTCAGTGCAGGGGCGACCTTGCTGCTCTATCCCGATGGGCTAAATTCCACTTCAGCCTCTGCATCTTGTGTTTCCATTTGACTTACCCTCCTTGGCAGCTGGAGCCAGTGAAAATTCCAGGTGCAGTGGCTGGGATGGAGTTTGGGTTACCTGCAGAGAGCACCAGATGAAGGTGCTCAAGAAGGCTGAGTAGTTTTGGTAAAACCTGTGCATGTCTCACCTTTTGGTGACCTGCCAAGGTCTGTGCACAGTACAAAGTACCTGGTTTGGATTGGACACTATCAGTGGTTCATTTCTTCAGAGGTTTTTCTTCTCTTGAGCGTGGCTTCTCTAATTTGTTAATTTAATCCAGTTATTTATTTATTTATTTTCATTTTCAATTTGTTGCATTCCTAGAGACTGTGGTCTGTGGATGCATCAGGAAACTGAAAATATGTTATCACAGCTGTTGTGTTACAGCATAAACAAAGAATGGGAGAACAGCGACTTGTTATTTTTAATATATAATAGTTTTTAATATATTGGATTTTAAATATTTGATTAACAAAAATACTGATAAATTCTTTCCAGGCTGTAATGCAGATGTGGAGGCTGTATAATATTTGAGTTTACCAGTAGAAATACTGACATACTGTTCTGGTTTGTATCACCAGCTATATTTTATCTGTCCAGTCCATGGTACATATTTTTTCTTAGTCACCACAACTCTACGAAAGCTTGCCATCCCTCATCTCCACTCTTATCTGCTACTGTACAACTAAATCCTGCTCCTTGCTGTGAATCAGATTTGTCTGTCCCATCACCCTTTGCTGCAGACACTGAAACAACTGGTTTAGGATTGTCACTTCAGTTCTGGCTTTTGTGCTTTTCCTATTAGAATGGACTTCTTCTCCCAGATCTGTGCATTCTAATTCTGCAGTTAAAATAGGAGGAGTCATCTGAATTTGTTATTTCCTTTCAATCCTTACCAGGCCCTTCACAATTCATTCCTGGTTTTTCTCATTCTACAAATGAGTTTACATTGAATATAGATAAGGGCACAAGATATACATTATTATATGGAACTTAACCACTGAATGAGTAATTTTTAGGGAACTATTTCTATTGTATGGTGATTTAAAGACTTGTAAGTGATTTACCAGGCAAATCCTCCTGCCCTTGGCACTCATGCAAAATAATAATGCAAAATAATTCTCTTAATTTCAGTGGCATTACAGTACTCTGTGCGTAAGGAGAGCTGAAGTTGGCCTGCTGAATCATTTTAATAGAATTGTTTTAAAGATGGTTTTGTCTGCCACAAAGTCAGCAGTCTGTGAGAGGCCCCATCTCCCCTCTTACCTGGCTTCCCTGTGGCATCTGGTTTGTTATTTTTTCTTCTTTGTTTTGTGTCCCTACAGCAGCTTGGGATCTAGTTCAAAAATGAAGATTTTTTTATTTTTTTTGTCAGTCTCTATGTCGAGACAAGTACTTGGGAAGCGAGGATTCGAGGCCAAATGGCCTTTTTTCTGTTCTGATGCAAATTCATGTTCTTCATCTAAATTACGGCGGGTCCTATGGAGATAACTGCGTGCAAAGGATCGCAGTAGCAGTGGGATGGTGATGAATGCCAATGGTTGCCAGTAGTAAAAGCCCCAGGTGATGGGGATTTGTGCAGCATGCAAGGGTTTTGTTTCTACATTCATGCCAGTGATCACCAGGAACTCAGGTGCTTTTGCTATCGCTGGCTACAGCGCCAAAATTATTAGCGAAAGATTGTGATACGTAAGCTGTGTTATCATTTTAACTACTTTTGTACTTCAGTTTTAAACCACAAAATATTGGTGTTTCCTTTAGTAGTTTGCTACACGGTAGTTTACTATGGGGTTTTTTTTTTCTACATCAGACATATAAGGTCATAAATGAGTTACAAAACTGCTGTTCCAAAATTGAAAGGATTGATGTGTCTGTTCAGCAGCTTAGGGGGTTCTGTTCCAGCCGCATCAGTGTGATATCAGGTTTTATCATGAGGTGTATCATTTCATCATAAAGGACCTAATTCCTAAGTGTGAAACAGCTTCCAGTATTGGTTTCAATTTACTCTGCAGAAGCATTTTCAGTGTTGGCTGAAGGCTCAGTAAGAGGGGAGAAATAACCCCACAATGATGCATCAAATTACAATGTAATAACTGAAAAAGGAGTTATGCAATGTGGTTTATATTTTGTATGTCTTCCAGTGGTGCCACTGGTTTTAACTATGAAAAACCTTAATGTAAATACCGTTATTTTTCCCTTAAAACAAGGCTTTAATTTGAACAACATTAACAAATGTAAGTGGTCTATGAGTGTCCTAGAACTTCATTTTTTTTTAGTGTAAATTCCCCACAGAATACACAAGAATTTTTCCATCTTTATGGGTTTTTCCATCTTGACAGAAAGAGGCCTAGGATCAGTTTTCTTATCTTACTTTGAAAAGCTGGTGGTTTTGCATTTTCTGCATGTCCCAGACAGTGCCACTATCTTGCTTGTCTCCTACCCCTGGGGGAATGTTTGCCATCACTGCATTGAGATCAAGGAGTGTCCTCCACCACTGTGGCTGGATGGGACAGAGAATCCCCTGGACATAGTGGCTCCATCAAAGGACTCACTGTGAGCTGTGGTTCCACCTGCTCTGGAGCTGTGGATTCAGGGAACACCCAGCTTTGCCCACGCAGCCCAAGGTGGGGCAATTCCACTTCTCCAGGCAGGAGGAGCAGCTCTGTTTTACCTCTGCTTCTTCTCACAGAATGCAGTGAAGCTGCTCTGAATGTAACACTGGAAAAGTATGGGAACATGGGAATACATCCCAAATGACTGCTGGTGATGAACCCATGCACTGATTTGCTGATTGCCCCTTCTGCAGAGTGTGCAGTAAGTCAGGAGGCCGTGTATTGAGTGCTAAAGAGAAACTAAAGTGTAGAACAGCTGCACATCAATAACTGTGTCCTGCCTTTTGTTTCCTCAGTGTTGCTTGAATTCCATGGAAAATACAAGCAATGAAGATTTTGCTATGTAATGAAAAATTCATTATTTTGCATATGCAGAAAGGATATAGGTCAAGATTTAAAAATTCATCTATTTAATTTTGCAGACTTGCTGCTATTTTGATATGCCCTTTATTTTTCTACCCATTGTGCTTGTCCATGCTTTCCCATGTGCTATGTATGGTACAAGTGCTGACCAGAATGTTACTGGGCATCTGTGCAAAACTGCAGACCCTTAAACACAGCTGCTGGAATTTTTCCAACTTCTATTATTGGTCACATGCAGAGAATGACAGTAGGAGGCAAAGCACCTCATGCAATCTTGTGTTGATTCACCCATTTGTGCATTAAAAATTTCTCTTTAAATGCCAAGATTTTGTTGACTGGAACAGAATCGTCCTCCTAGAATTATGTATCTGTAGTCACAAACAAGGGCATCCTGAAAATTAGTGATTTATTCCTGTGCTCCTTTTTATGTTTCAGCTGTAACACGCCGGCTATGATGCTAATGCTTGTACACGTGTCACGGCGCAACATGAAATTGCTGTGAGATGTTCTGTCAGTTTAAGTTGTTTAAATTAGCTGGTAGTAGTGACTGCACAGTCAGCTGATCCCAGAAAAACTGAAAGTATAAACACAGTCAAGTTTAAGAACGTTTCTTACGCTGCCTACTTGGCAATATAGTGCAGTATATATATATGAACATGTGTTCTTACATGCACGAAACTTGTAAGATGAAGTGATTAAGGATCCAAGTTTATAATGGGAGTTGAGAACTGTTCCTTTATGGGGGATGTCAAGGAAATGGTCTGCTTCTAGAACGAAGCACACAAGATGTCTAGAGAGGAATACTTGGCAATTCTGCTGCCACCTCTTGATCATATCCTGTAGTTACAAGTCGTGGTTGAAAATTTCATCCAAAATATCAAAGCTGAAAAAGCTATATATATATGTATACACACACACATCTATAGAGGAATAATTATTTAATGTATTTNTATAAGGTCATAAATGAGTTACAAAACTGCTGTTCCAAAATTGAAAGGATTGATGTGTCTGTTCAGCAGCTTAGGGGGTTCTGTTCCAGCAGCATCAGTGTGATATCAGGTTTTATCATGAGGTGTATCATTTCATCATAAAGGACCTAATTCCTAAGTGTGAAACAGCTTCCAGTATTGGTTTCAATTTACTCTGCAGAAGCATTTTCAGTGTTGGCTGAAGGCTCAGTAAGAGGGGAGAAATAACCCCACAATGATGCATCAAATTACAATACAATTAACTGAAAAAGTTATGCAATGTGGTTTATATTTTGTATATCTTCCAGTGGTGCCACTTGTTTTAACTATGAAAAATCTTAACATAAATACTGTTATTTTTCCCTTAAAACAAGGCTTTTATTTGAACAACATTAACAAATGTAAGTGGTCTATGAGTGTCCTAGAACTTCAGGTTTTTTTAGTGTAAATTCTCCACAGAATACACAGGAATTTTTCAATCTTTATAGGTTTTTCCATCTTGACAGAAAAGAGGCCTAGGATCAATTTTCTTATTTTACTTTGAAAAGCTGGTGGTTTTGCATTTTCTGCATGTCCCAGATAGTGCCACTGTCTTGCTTGTCTCCTACCCCTGGGGGAATGTTTGCCATCACTGCATTGAGATCAAGGAGTGTCCTCTACCACTGTGGCTGGATGGGACAGAGAATCCCCTGGACATAGTGGCTCCATCAAAGGACTCACTGTGAGCTGTGGTTCCACCTGCTCTGGAGCTGTGGATTCAGGGAACACCCAGCTTTGCCCACGCAGCCCAAGGTGGGGCAATTCCACTTCTCCAGGCAGGAGGAGCAGCTCTGTTTTACCTCTGCTTCTTCTCACAGAATGCAGTGAAGCTGCTCTGAATGTAACACTGGAAAAGTATGGGAACATGGGAATACATCCCAAATGACTGCTGGTGATGAACCCATGCACTGATTTGCTGATTGCCCCTTCTGCAGAGTGTGCAGTAAGTCAGGAGGCCGTGTATTGAGTGCTAAAGAGAAACTAAAGTGTAGAACAGCTGCACATCAATAACTGTGTCCTGCCTTTTGTTTCCTCAGTGTTGCTTGAATTCCATGGAAAATACAAGCAATGAAGATTTTGCTATGTAATGAAAAATTCATTATTTTGCATATGCAGAAAGGATATAGGTCAAGATTTAAAAATTCATCTATTTAATTTTGCAGACTTGCTGCTATTTTGATATGCCCTTTATTTTTCTACCCATTGTGCTTGTCCATGCTTTCCCATGTGCTATGTATGGTACAAGTGCTGACCAGAATGTTACTGGGCATCTGTGCAAAACTGCAGACCCTTAAACACAGCTGCTGGAATTTTTCCAACTTCTATTATTGGTCACATGCAGAGAATGACAGTAGGAGGCAAAGCACCTCATGCAATCTTGTGTTGATTCACCCATTTGTGCATTAAAAATTTCTCTTTAAATGCCAAGATTTTGTTGACTGGAACAGAATCGTCCTCCTAGAATTATGTATCTGTAGTCACAAACAAGGGCATCCTGAAAATTAGTGATTTATTCCTGTGCTCCTTTTTATGTTTCAGCTGTAACACGCCGGCTATGATGCTAATGCTTGTACACGTGTCACGGCGCAACATGAAATTGCTGTGAGATGTTCTGTCAGTTTAAGTTGTTTAAATTAGCTGGTAGTAGTGACTGCACAGTCAGCTGATCCCAGAAAAACTGAAAGTATAAACACAGTCAAGTTTAAGAACGTTTCTTACGCTGCCTACTTGGCAATATAGTGCAGTATATATATATGAACATGTGTTCTTACATGCACGAAACTTGTAAGATGAAGTGATTAAGGATCCAAGTTTATAATGGGAGTTGAGAACTGTTCCTTTATGGGGGATGTCAAGGAAATGGTCTGCTTCTAGAACGAAGCACACAAGATGTCTAGAGAGGAATACTTGGCAATTCTGCTGCCACCTCTTGATCATATCCTGTAGTTACAAGTCGTGGTTGAAAATTTCATCCAAAATATCAAAGCTGAAAAAGCTATATATATATATGTATACACACACACATCTATAGAGGAATAATTATTTAATGTATTTTAGCTGAGCAAGTGGCCATCTTAGGCTCTGCAGTTGATGTGCAATTTTATTAAGCAGTTTTGTTCAAACTGTACAATAACTTATACATTTAAAATGAGGAGACTGATAAAAATGATAAATAACTAATGACTTGCAGCTATGTTCTTTTCATTTTCTCAGCTTATCAGGTCTTTACTGCAATGCATTTTTATTAAATGTAGCTTAAATCAGGGCTGCTGACCTTCTCTGTCCTTAAACTGACCTGGCTCTGTTGCTCTCTGCTCCTCCTTTCCAAGGGGTTGCTTGGAGATTCCTCAAGTGTCTGCAAGTCATTTCTTGGGACTGAGATGTCAGCAGCTCCTCTTATGTGAATGTCTTACGAATGTCTCCTCTACCAAGGTTGCATGTGTGTGTCAGATTGTGTGATGGGGCTCCTTTTTGGATGAGCACAGCTCCTGGTAGGGGAGAAATGTCTCATTTTTAAGCAGATATTGTGCACTTCCAAGCATGTGATAGTGTGTGGTACTCATGTGCTGTGCTAAAGCTTTAGATAACTCACCCACACCAGAAATTTGAGCAGTGGCCTGCTTGGTTTGTGAGAGCATCCTGTGAGGGTGGACACAGTGCCCACTGGAGTGTGGGTTGGTTTTTTGAGTTTTTTAGGTGTCTAAATAACAGATTCTGGACTTGAACTGGGGTGGAAAGTATGATTGCCAGGTCTTGTGCTCATTCATTTGTTAATATTCAGTATTTTCCTAAATTTCCAATCCATAAAGCATAGCCTGCTGTGCCAGAAACATGTTTTAGAATTAGTTCTTCAGGGACCAAGTAGTCTAATGCTTTGCTGTGGTGGCCACATAAATAGCTATAATAATAATTTAAAAAAAAACCTTTAAAAATGTTGGTTCCGAGAATAGCCTGAATATTTGGATCTGTTGCCAGTAGGGAGATATTAAATTATTTAAGTATGAAGATCATTTTGTAACAAATGAACAATCTTCTTCACAGTGGAATTTCTTATTATGAGGATATGAATCTATGCTTCACTGAATCACAGGCCAAACTTGAGGCTGCCATGGGAGAGTGCCATACTGGCAATACAATAATTTAAATTTGCTAGAGAGCTACTACATCTTTTCCAAGTTTACATTTATGTAGGATTGAATCAGTGAAGGGGTTGACTTTGAGATTGATCATTTCCTTGGGCTTAGGTTGGTGTTTAGAGGGGAGGGTGGCTGGGACCCACAGGTGGTTCAGAGCAGTGTGGTTACAGGAAATGTTTGGGGTGGTTGCCAGCAAGGGGGGACAGGGTTTGAGTCGAGTACCTTGAGTCAAGTACCCACACTTGAGATGTTTGTTGGCATGTCAATAGGCAGAAATGCATATTTTCCAATTTCTGCTAAGGATGGGAAGTAAGAACCTTGGAGTGATAGAAGTTATTGGTCAGGAGTGATTAGCAAGAGCTATGACTTTATGGGAAAATCATTTGAGAGGGAAGACATGATCCCTGAAGGAGGCAGGCCAATTCTGGAACACTGCAGCAGCAGGGATACTGGAGTGGCTGTGCTGAGCTCAGAACTCCTCACTGTGGCCAGCATTATGGATAAGGAGCATTATTATTAACAAATATTAAACTCTTGTCAAAACCAAGGGCTAAAAGCAGTGGTGAAATGCAGGGAGGGAGTTCTAGAACAAGCTGGAGCAATCTGACAACAAGAGCTGTAATCTGGTTTAGATGGCCTTTTGTTTTCAGGGCAAATTTTACCACAGTACATGAGAAATCAGGTTTGTAATTCGCAGTAAAAGCTGATGCACCTGACTGGTAATAGTCCAAGCAAAAAA
>VZTB01012151.1:135754-153469 GCA_013397245.1 Thryothorus ludovicianus | reverse complement strand
TTTTTTTTTTTTTTTTTTTAGGAGGAGTGTTCTTCCCTTTAAGAGCTTTATGGCAAGTATCAGCCATCGTTTGCAGCTTCTGGCACATTCTCACTTCTGGGCATGAGGCTGATAACATTGGTTCTTTTACTGGTGGAATTGGTTCTTTATTTCCAAGCTGCCTCTCAAGCATCAACCCAGACTTCTTTTGAGGCCTCGTTCCCGGCTGTATCGGCATCTATCCTTTCCAGCTGTGAGTTGTCATGTCCTGTGGTTTCCAAGATTATATGGATACAGGGAGCATTCTAAAGGTAGCATTGTCTCACAGCCTTCTTAAATGTAGAGCCTGACTGTTCTTCTAACAGATCTCTCTGTCACAGCCTTTGCTTCTGCTCTTTAGGGCCTTCTCCATCCACTATCACTGTGCCATTGGATGTCTCTTTTGGTGTTATCTCAGTCCTTGCCCTTCTTCTAGCCAGGAAGTTTTTTTATTCTCCTTGTGTCACACTGTTTGTAGTCAAATGCGTTGTTTGTGTTCAGCCTGGACCTATTCTGCACTGTGGAATAGATTAGGTGGTAGATGGACTAGAATGAAGACTTTACAGGTAACCTTTTGCTTTGCTGAGCCACTGGAGCCACACCTCAGATGCAGCAACGGTGGCTGGTGCGTATGGAGCCGGGAGAGACAGCGGGAGCGGTCCAGCATTGGCTCATAGTGTTCTAGTTGTGTGTTTTAATGCCCACTGTTGATCCTAGGAGGTTTGCTTTGAGAAATGAGAACTTTGGAAACATCAAGCTTTCCCTGTGTGTCTGAGCATTTGAACCACTGGTTCAGTAGGAGCAAGACTCTTGCAGAAGGAGCTCATGTTCAAGGGCTTTTGGACAAAAACTTCTTGGGCAACACAAAGATTTTGGACCCTGTGTCAGAACGCAGTTTCCAGTTTTGTTTTGCACCTTCTGCCCTGGGAAGGTGGGTCCTGGTTTGTCTTTTCAGGGGAAGTGTAAATGGTGGCTGTTACAGTGTTGTTCTATGTCCATATTTTTACGAAGAGACGCCAGATTTCAGCAGTCAAGGTGAAGTGGCCAAGGTGAGCAGTGGCAGTGGAGAGAAGCAGTTGTTATTGCTCGGGTGTCAATTTCTAGTGCAGCTCTGAGCAGCCTTTGCCGTTTTGTATGTTTTAGGAGCTCCACTCACAATACACTGAGACCCCCTCAGCAGCCGGCCGACAGACCCGGTTCCCTTCTCTCGTGGGCCCTCCAGGACTCTGCGATGAAGCCTTTACCTTCCCTTTTCAAAGGTGCTGTCTGGGTAGCCTTTGGCAATGGCCGAGGGCTTGCGGTGAGTCTGGGATGCAGGGAGGAGGGGTCCACTCGAGATTCAGCAATAACACTTTGTCTTCTCTTAAGCCAGGCACGCCCTGCAGGGATGGTGCTGGCCCCCGAGCGTGGCTGCAGCGTGTCCCGAGCCCGGGCATTGTCAGGAGACAGTGAGTAGCAGAATTTTCTGGGTTTTGGCCGGTGTGTTGCTCAGATCCTGCACTGATGTTTGGATTTCTTGATTGTAGCTGACTGAGAGACAGCAGCCTGGTGACAGCAGGATGTTCCCAGACAGTGAGGCACTTCTTCCCAAGCGAGGCAGATGGGCATTCTGTGATGTCTGAGAGGTAAGTGGAGGGCTACAACCCACAGAGGGGATGAAAGTGGGCAGCTGAGTTGGGACTCTGTAGGAGGAATTTTTGAGTCTGCTTTGGAAAGTGGGATGTCGAAGAAGCGGCCCTTTAAGCAGCATATAAGGCATGTCTCACTTTGGATAACAATGCTGCAGTGTGCCTTCCCTTTTACTCTGCCTCTGCCTCCCGGTGCACAGCAGCCACAGGTCCACCGGCCACCCCTTCCCTGTCCCTGCCAGATTGCCTGACTGCCGCCCTTCCCTCATCTGACACCTCCTTTGCCACTGCCGCCCCTGTCCCACTCTGTGCCGCCAGCACTGCTCCTGTCACCTTCTCCTGTGCCATCGCCCCTGTGCTCACCCCATCAGCCAGGGCTCCTTGCCTGGCCTGGCCGCCCACCACAGCGATGGCCACCAGCCTGGGCTCCCCTGCCCAGGTCCCACAGAGCCTTGGGGGTGGCAGTGCCGCCTCGACCACCACCCCCTCCCCAGGAGACCTCTCCTCCCCTCTCACTTTTCCACACCTCAGCCACCCTTCTGTCCCAGCTGCTGGCTCCTCGGAACCTGCTGCTCCATCTGTGACCTCCTCTTCACCTCCCGAGCCCGCCCTGGCTGCCCCTGCAGATCCTCCCACCACCTCTCCCTCGGGTTTTCCTTCCCCTTCTGTCTCTGTCTCTGCTTCGCTGCCCTCAGACGGGTTTCCACTCCGAAGTGCTCCTTCTGCAGCCTCCTCCACCTGCACTGCCGGCGTCTCCTCCAGCGGTGACGACTCCTCAGTGCCAGGATCCCCCCGAGCACCTCTCAGTGCCCCTAACCTAGGTGCCAGTTCCAGTACAGGACCCTTGTCAGGCTCCTCAGACTTTTCCATCGTGTCCCCCACTCTCTGGAGAGCATTCCCTCCCACCTCCCCTGCCTGAGCACTCTTAAGTGCTGCTGCTCCTGCGACAGCTTTCCCTATCTCCATCCACTCTTCCCCTGATGCTTTCAGCAGGGAGAACCCACTTGGCTTCACAAACCCTTCTACAAGCATTGCTTCTCCTGTTTCCATATCCCCTAGTGCTTCCCAGAGAGCCCTAGGCTTTCCCATAGCCTCTTCCCCATCAGAAGCCTCTTCTTCAACAGCTTCTTCTCCTTCAGCTCTGGCAATCCCACCTGCTGCCACATCTGCATCCTGCACAGCCTCCCCTCGCTGTGACACAGCACCCACCATGGTGTCCTTCCCTGCAGCCCCTCCCTGCCCTGGGGCCACCCCAGCCGCACCCACGTCCTGCTCTGCTGGCAGCCCTACTGCTCCTTTGAGGCCTTCCTCGGCAGCTTCCTCCTCAGCGACTCCCCCGGCCCCCTCCTGCCCCCGGGGCACGGCTCTGGCTGCCTCCCATCCTGCCAATGCCCCGACTGGCCCCTCTCCCCCAGCCGCTGGCTTACCCAGCGCCACCTCTCTCTCCATCCCCTCCTGCTCGCCAGGTGACGCCTCTGTGCCCAGCTGCACTGCCTCCCCTGTTCCCTTTCCCTTGGGATGTCCCTCTGCCTCGGCGCCTTGCTCCGGTGCGGGTTCCTCCAGCGCAGCCCCCGCCCGGGCCGCTTTTCCTGCGGGCTCTGCCTCGGCAGCACCGCCCTGCTGCGGGGCCCGTCCCCGCTCTGGCACCCGCCCTTCCCCGGCTGCTTGTCCTGCCGCCTCCTGCACGTCGATGCTTCTCCTTTCTTCTGCCAAGGACCTTCCATCTGGCGCTGTTAGGAAATAACCAAACATTGGTTTACTCAGCACCAAGGCAGCGTAACGTGCTTCACAGGGCAGCTGCTGAAGGTGTCAGTTCTTCCTGGCAGTGAGGGACAGCAGCCTGGGCACCGGAAGGGAACTTGTGCTGCTTCTCATCACATCCCTGGGCCCCGACTTTGTCTTTAGTACTGCTGATCTGGCATAGAGAACTTAAATAAACGTGTTGATGCAAGGCCAGTCATGCGTGTCCTGCCTGCTCTGCCTCTCTCCCTACCTGCAGGGAGCTCGTGTGTGTTTGTGCAACACCTGTAAGCTTGACAGTGACACTCAGAAAGTCCAAAATAGCTGACAAGTCTGCTTACGTGAAATATGCACTCAAAGGAGAAAGAACATTCAGCTTCCTGTGGATTCTGTAATTACAGCAGGGAATAGAGGGTTGATTCCTGCCCCTGGGAGCCAAGGCATTTCCGAAGGAGGCTGCACACTACCTGGAAGCACGTGCTACCTCACTACATTCCTGCTTTTTGCAGCTACTTTCCTGGCTCACAGTTTTTTCATGGCCTGGGTTCTTCCCCTAGAACTATTTAATTGCCAAAAAAGCATTAATTGTACATGACTATAGATGCCAGCTAGTCATCACCTGATTTTTTTGCAAGTCAGGAAAGAAAAAAAGCACAAGGACATTTTGATAGCTAAAGGAAAGGAGAAGGGCAAATGCTTCTGTTAAAAGGAGTTTAGGTGAGTAATTTAAATCCTGACTGACAGCCAATCTTACCTCCACTGGTATCATACTCTGTATTTGCTGCATTCTTTTCTTCCTCACTGGCACACGAATCACAAGGTTCAGGGTCAGCATGCACAGGATGATAATTTCCAGTTGCTTTTCCTGTTTCTTCCTGGACTGGTTTGCAATCATCAAAAACTATCACAAAGGAAACAGGAAGCGAGGAACCATTAAAGAGAAAAAAGGAGTAGAAGCCATCCACCCTTCTCAGCTTTAGAGTAGTTTAAAATTCATTTTTGGACAAATCCTTACACACTAGCAGAGAAAAACTGAGCCTGTGTTATGTTCTGAGTGGATATTGAGTTCTCAGCAACTCCCTGTGCTGCAGCAGGAAGGAGCACCAAGGCCAACTGAGCAGCACGGGCATGCAGAGCTGTGCAGAGGGACTCTACTCACCACCTCCTTCCTCACACCAAGGAGACTCTTCACTGCCATCCTCCATGTCCAACATGCTGCCTTCCCAAGGCACTGCAGGATGTTTCTCTTCATTCATGTTACCTTCTCCTGACCCCATCTGTTTGAATTCCCCATTAACCTCAGGATTTTGATGCTGCATTGCCATTATGTTTTCATGAAAAATTCTAGTGTTTTCCATTGCTATTAGATCTTCTAGTTTTGTCTTTTCTACTTCATCTTTTCCTTTTTTTTCCAGTGCAGAGGTCTCCTGATTTTCCTCCATTCTGAGAAGTTTCCTCTCCCCATTCTCATTTCCACAGAGTGCATATGCTGCACTCTCAGAAGCACTCTTGACATTGCAGTTCTCTTTGCCATTCACGCTGTCTGCCGTGGTTTCAGCACGAGAGTCAGTCTCAGAGCTGCACTGAGTGCTCATGGATGAGACAGAGTCTGCAGGCCTCCTCTCTGAAAACAACAAACTTTAATTCAGTACTTGTCACTGAACCTCTGCATTCACTGGGCACTCACAAAGAGACACAATCCCATCCAATCGCGTTCTCTCAGTTACACCAGCTGAGCATATCATGACAAAATTCCACCAAGTGCAAGTAGAAGAACATTGCCCAGAGGTATGAAGTATTAAAATGGAAGCCATTTAACACGGAGGGTTTTTTTCTGATAAGTTTTTTCAGAGTAGTTCTATCAATCACACAGAAATACACTTCCAAATGCACCTCTAACTATGGCTCAGACAGGCACAGACTCTTGAGCTTCATTTGATAAAAGACTTCCACCACAGCAACAATCCCTCAGTGCCCTTCTGTTAACTCATTGAATAGTAGAAAGATCTCCAAAATCATGTGTAAACCCTCCAGGTTGAACTAGAGATGAAGTTCACTGTCTCCTCTAAAAGAACATATAGACATCATTGTATTAAATTCATAAATTGAAATTTTGAAGGGAAAAAAGGCAGTAATCCATCTAGCAGTGAGCTGAACAGCAGAGCTGCACAGCCTTGCTGCTATCCACAATCTACATGGGTTCAAGAAGAGATTGGTCTAACTCAAGGCAGAAAAATCCAGACAGGCTGAGTAAATAAAAGTCTCAGAACTATAACCCATGCAGAAGTTTATGTTCTGAAAACCATGTTGCACCAAGAAACTTGACAGCCCCAGTTTAAAGATTCCCACTCAGAATACTACTCCCTCCATCCCAGGAGAACCCGAGTGGGCTCCCCTGCAGACAGTCTCACAGAATCTCAGAGTAGGCTGAGTGGGAAGGGGCCCACAAGGATCCTCAAGTCCAACTCCCAGCCCTGCACAGAACCTTTTGCCTTTCCCTTCAGATGATCTAACTACTTCTAGATCTCTGGCCCAGCCACATAAATTAGGGCCATATTCAGGGCCATTAAAGACAGCAGTTTCAAAGCCCAGGGCAGCCTGTCAGGCTCGCTGGCAGCCCTCAGAAGGTGTAAGGGGTGGCAGATTGCCATCTGTGAGTGCGTGCTGGCGTGGAGGGCTGTCCTGCAGGGGCTCTCAGAGCCAGCCTCCATCTCCATCTCGGCACCTGAAGAGCCCAGCAAAGGCCCTTGCTGTCTCTGCCAGGGTGCTGCCTGCACTTCAGTGGCAGAGTTAATAGCACATAAAACAGCTGTTACCATTTCAGTAGGAAGAGCATAGGTTTCCCTGTGCAGACTCAACATACACACTGGACACACGCAAACTGTAAAGCATGCATCAGGTCAGCTTCTCCAAGCCTTGTTATGAACAGAACTAACCTTGTAGATCATCTTCTGAGTCCCTGTCACCAGAATATCCATCACTTTCATCTTTCTCACTGTCAGAGGCCTCCAGTGCCTTCTGGAAGGAGGTTTCACTCTCCTTCCCATAGTCTAAATTATGGTTTTTGCCACCTGAGGATAACTCTGACATTCCATTCATTTGATCACCAGTCTGTCCCTCTTCATTAACTTCTTCATATGCTTCAAAATCTTCATCATATTCTAAAATAGAAGAATTATACTGTGAGAGAGGAAACAGAATTCACAATTAATGAAGTTCTTTTTAAGCAGATGGAAGGTTTTCATTAATCTCCTTTTTCCCTTGAATTTGCTCAGTCTTTTTAAAGCCATGATGGGACCTAAGACCACAGATAGTAATTGTAAGAATACATTTCATGCAGCTGCATTAAAGGCTCCCCTTCCCACCAAGGCTGTGCTGTGCATGTCCCAGGCACCAGCACAGGGGTGATCCCCACCCAAAGCCCAGACTCCTCTGCTGCCTGCTGCCTGCAGGGCAGTGGCACTGCTGCCACACCAGCTGTCCCTTGTGGCCATCGTTCCTCACTTCACAGATTTCATTGCTGCCCTCCTTTCCTTCCATTAGGGCTTTTAACACACAGAACACCAAGGGCAGAAATGAAGAGTTCCTGATGCAGAACCAGTTGGGCAAACAAACAATTACGAAAACAATGAGAACTAAGGGAATAAGGAGATTTATTTTTCTGCATTGAAAATCAGTTGAGATTCCAATTGCAGTGTTGGCAGTGAGGTCTCTTTAGGTAACCGTCAGAAGGGCAGTTCCTCCTGAAGGAAAAAGGCTTCATTAATCCTAAACACACATCCGGAGGGACTAAAAAGTGCCAGCAGATGAGCAGCAACACAGCAGAACTGTGAAAGAAAAATAGGAACAGGAAGTAGGAATTAAAACCTCTCTGTAAATGTGGTTGCCTCTAGAGAAGACTGTGGTAAGGAGCAAGTAAAGGCAGAGACTGAGCTCGAAGTCTCTCCCACTGCTGAGTGCACCTTCCACTGTCCCAGGCTACTCCAAGCCCTGTCTAACTTGGACTTGAACACTTCCAGGGATGGGGCAGGCACAGCTGTGCTGGGGAGTCTGTGTCATTGCCTCACCACCCTTCCTTACTCACCTTCATGGCCCTTGCAAACCACCTCATCCTGCTGCAGGGCTGAAGGAGTCCCTCTAGTTCTGCTGCCCAGATATAGATATCACCACATTTCTCTTGCCCCAGTCAATGCTGGAGGTCCACAGCCCCACACCTCCTCCAGAATCATCCACTCCCATTTCTCATCCCCTGCTCATGTTTGGGAATACTATACCATCTTTACTGGTGTCTTCCTGACTAGACTGGGTTTCCATTTCTTCTTTGCTGGACTCCTCTCCAGTCTCCAGTGTTTCCTCAACAGTTTCCATGCTTACTTCATGACCCGGTTCGGTGACTGACTCTGAATCTTCCTTTGATTTCAGCTCAATGCTGCTGGCACATGGCACAGCATGTCCCCAGCAACACACATGCATGTCATGGAACCTCCTAGCCTTCCTCTTAGGAGGGCACAGCTTTTTGTCCAGGCCCATTGCAACAAGGCACCTATAAAACAACACAGATTGGGAGGTATCACATTTTTCTTCCTTTAAACAATGGAGGACAGCAGACATAATGAGTTCAACTTGTTATTAGCAGTGAAACCAAGCACCCATCTGCCTCTGCACTGCCACAATGACTGACATGGAAAAGCACCCTGAAATCCCTGAGAGCTCCCCTAACACAGATGCAGCTCTTCCTTGGAGGACAGTAACGCTGCCTACACTTACAGGCCACAACTGACATACAAACAGAAGCTGCACCAAGCATGGGCTGTGAAGACAGAACCACTGAGAAAGGCAGACAAGCTCTGAGTCAGAGGTGCTCTGGATCCAGATCCTGCTGTAACTCCCAGCAGTGTGATAACTGAGGGTTTATGGGTGAGACTGGGGGTTTCTGAACTTATCTGCTGGGTCTAAGAACTGTGGGGGAAGAAGAAGATTGAAAATTAATAATTTTCTGTTTCTGTTCTGTTTACCTACCTGAAAGAAACCCAAACAGAAGGAAAACAAAGCATTTTGAATGAGTGGTTGAGACTGCTCCTCCTGTACAAAATGGAGTGATATGCTCTCTCTCTCCCTCTCTTACAGCCAGGAGCTGTGCAGAAATGCTGAACCTTGGCCAGCAAAAAGCTCTCAGAACAAGGCACAGTACAGAAATCAACGCAGCATCACTTGGATGAGAGCCAAAGCCCTGACCCACCAGGGAAAATCAACTGTGACTTTTACTGGGAACCAGAGTGGGCATTCAGTGTGTCACAGAGCAGGAAACAAACCCAAGTGCACTTGGCCTGAAGGGAAGTGAGAATAGCTGTCATTTATGGGGAAAATCAGGTTAATGGAGATGGTTTTTCATCATCACATAAGGTTGGCTGGATTGATAAGAGGCAGGAAAAGAGAGATATCACTAAGAGTAAGAGGGGAAGTGGGACAGAAAGGGGGACAACTTAGGAATGAATTAAATCAAATTTGTGGTTACTATATTAAATTCAGAAAATTCTCTTCAAATCTTTCTAGAAATCACAAAAAGCTGAGTTTTGGCCATTTCCTGCAATCTATAGCCACTATATCCATTCTGAATTCAGATGCTTTTCACTCCTTTAAACGTGCATTTACATAAATCATGTTCATAGTTTGACTGGAGCAAATACTATGGTACAATAAACTGGCATTTTTTTTTCTTGGAATTCAGTCCTTATCTGAAGGAACAGAGTATATCTCTGTGGAAAGTCTCTCGTTCTGACTGCTTTCTGCTCTTTTAAAATTTATTTATTAGAAGATTTTAAATTATCCACATGTCTGTAAGTTTATTTGTATGGTCTGAATTAACAATTAGAGAAAAGGAAGATTTTATGAAAATTAAAGCCTCTTGGCAGAATCACAGCTGTTGGTCACAGCGCTGACTTTTGCCCAAGTCCAAGACCTTTCTGCACAGATTTGGTTTCTGAACCATGGCAAATATTCAGTGCTGCCTTATTCTGAAACCGGGGATATCACAACAGCATCTCTCTTCAGAGGCAGAGCTGTTTAAAAATCAATTATCACCAAAAAAGCCTCTGGAAACCACAGCCAACTGAGCAGCATGCTCAGTATTTACGTCTCTGCCACTGTGGGCACTGCCACAGGGGTGGCACGGTGACCCCAGCCCGGAGCCACTGCCCCGTGTCCCAGCACCAGCACTGTCCCCGGTGTGTGCCCACCCTGCAGGGACCCTGGGGCTGGCCCCTGACAGGGGACACCTCCATCCTGCACAGCCACGGGGCACAGCGAAACACGGCAGGCTCTGCAGAGCTGGGGGCAGCAGAGAGGGGACACCAGAGAAAGGAGACAGAAACCCTCGAGAGGAAGAGCCTGTGAGCAAAGTGTGCTCTCTCCATACTTGTAGCAAGGAGGGGCCCCCGCCGCGTGGAGGACTCGGAAGTAGCTGTTCCTGCGCCGCAGCTGGGAACGCCTCTTGTCCTGAACACCTCTGTACTCACAGCAGCAGCTCAGCCTTTCAACCTGGATCCCGTTGAGATAAAAGGTGAGGCTGAATGGGAAACCGAGGTACCTCTTGGAGGTGAACTGGAAGGTATCTGCAATCACAGAAAGAAAGGGTTCAAAGAACAATAGTCACTGCCAGCCTTCTTTTAAGTGCTGTATCTCAACTGCATCACCTCAGCACCCAGCCCTCTGTGGACAGGCACTGGGGTCCTCAGGTCTATTTCACAGCTGGCCAAACTCTACCCCTCCACACACACAGCCCTGGCCCTTGCCAGCCCCAGAATCCTAAGGTGGGACAGCTAGCACAAGTGCCACACTCAGTTTGGTCACTCACTGCTACAGCAGGACAAGGGCCAGAGCCTCCCAGCCATTTCCTGTGTCCAGTTTCCCAGAACACAATTCATCTTTTACTGGCGTGATGGAAATGCACTCACCTAAAAGGAGGTGGGAACTGGCTCCCACTATGTTCTTTTCCTTCTGGAATAAGCAACATTCACTGGTGTATTTTAGCAACTCAGATTATCCCTTTTTAAGGACAGTTTATTGCTACAACTGCTCTATTAACCACGTATCTCTATAGAAAATTAACCTAAGCCACAAGTATTTTGTTAAATCAACTCTCTAAATTCTTCTGTCATCACTGCAAAATTATTGGTAATCTCACTTTCAACCATGGGACAGTAGATCCAGATTTAACGTGGAGGCAGACGGTGTAAACATCCCTGGATGCATATATCTGGACCAAGCTGAGCTGAAATCATTCTGATGTCAGGGCAGTTTTAGCAAAAAACGAAGTTGCCAGAATCAATTCAAACTCTGTGACTCCATCCTTACCTCCTTCCAACAGCTCGCCTTTATAGACACAAATGTTTTCTGTCCCACAGTATTGCTGATAGACTTTGATTTCATCCTTGTATTCACGGAGAGACACATGCTTGCTCTTTCCCAGGTAGGCCATGGTGACAAAGGCATTGCTGCACAACGGGGACTTGGGGAACCCTTTGTTATTCTGCAGCAGAAAATGCACAGAAATGCCTTCAGCTTCCAGCTCCAGCAAGGGGTGAAAACAAAGCTCACATCTGTGCAGCACACACCTGAGACTTCCAGGCTTTTATAACAGGCGCTGAGTGGATTAAATTGGGAAGTGTTTGTAACATGCAGAGGGTCTGGGATATATTTCCCACTGAAAACCCAATGCATTGAACAGCCTCAAAATGCAGGGACCAGGTTAAATGACCTCTATCACCCCTCCCAGTCCTGGCTTCCTACAGCTTTATTTACAGGAGTTAAAACTGGCTGGAGACAGTGTAACTGATGCAGTGTTCATACAATCAAGGCATTTCACACATCCCTGAGTTTCTATCAGATTGAAGTGGAAGGCTGTGAATTAACAGTTGCTATAGTTCAGCACCTTTTTTCTCCCCAGCTGATGAAAAACACCAAATGTTTTAGTTTTACAGATATTATATATAATTATATACTTTAACAGTTACCCATTTTCCTTATGCAAACCAGGCACGCACGTCTCTCAGCGCTAAGCAAAGCCAGCGGTGAGGAATGCAGTGCACCCGTGGGTGGACAGAGGCAGCTCACCCTGATCAGAAGCTGCTCGTTGAAGGCGGTGGTGGGGTGGAACCATCTCTCCACGGGCAGCCCGCGCCGCACCGCACAGAGGCGCCGGTCCCCCCGGGGCAGGCAGGACGGCGGCATGGGCACCACGCAGCGGTGCACCACCGGCACCCGGTACGGGGACACGGCAGTCACGTACTCCACGGAGCTCAGGAGCCTCAGGTCACGCCTCTTCCTCTGGAAAAACATCTTAACCAAGTGACACAGCTTTTGCAAAAAGAGCTCCCGAGCACGTGGAACACGGTCTGGCCCCTCGGTACATCGCGCAACCCGCATCCTTCTGAAGCAGCTCCTCAGCTCGGGGCCTGAAAGTCTGCGCATTGAAATATTTCTGTGCTAAACCCCTTTCTTTTAATTTGCAGGGCAACATTTGTATCGCCTGAAAATGTCGCCCTCGGAGCCACAGGCAGCGCTGCCCACCAAGCCCTGGCTCCCGCTCCACAGAGGTCTCAGCTCAGAGCCCTGCACAGCCCTGCTGCTCCCGGGCTGCTCCCAGGCACATCCCCAGAGCAGCCAGCGTCCTACAGAAACATCCCCTGGCGGCAGCTATGCAAGATGGACTTCAAAGTGCTGCTTCCTCCTCTGAACAGAGATCTACTCCTCTTGCAGAATGAAATGGACCATGGCCCTTAGGAGTAAGACATCACTAGAGAACAAGTTCTGTAAATGCTGCACGCTGTGGCTCTGAGTTCTGCATCATGTTCTCAGAATTTACATCTGATTTAGCTGTTTGGTCGGTTGTGAGCACTAAAGAAACCACCGAATCACCTGTAGTTTGAGTAGACATAAACTGGACCAAGCAGCAAATTCTTGGAGAAAGAATCATGACTCTCCCAATACACAGCAAACACAGATCAGAAGGGAGCTATTTACAGTGTGTGCCAGCCACTGGTAGCACATCACAGTCCCACTCCAAAACCCTCTCACCCCCAAGGAAGGCATACCACAAAACCAATTACATTATGTTTTTAGAACAGAAGACAAGTCCAATATCACTTGAAATATCACTTGCAAATACATCAAGACATGTTTGACTCTCATTCTCCAAGCTCACTAGTGTGATTTAATAGAAGGAATGATCAAAAAAAGGAATCTTTTGTTACTTTGCAGCCGTAGATGATGATGAAAATTTGTAGGACCTGCAAGTGAAAATATTCCAAAGCTCCTGGAGTTAACCAAGTACTGCCTCTCTCTCTACCTAAGAGAAAATCTACACGGGGTTGGAAATTTTGTATGCAGAGAGGTTTTATACTATAAAAGGTAAGTCACCATATTTTTACTTACTGTAATCAAGAACTGGACATTAGACCAGTAAGACAGTGTCTTGAAAATTGAGGGGAAGTGAAAAAAGACAGTTTAAATAAAAGTTGATGACATTTGAAAGGGTTGTTCTCTGTCATACACAGTTCTGGGGACTTCAGCATTTGAACAATATTATAAAACTGTCCCTAAAAGGACATTATTTTCAGAATTAAGTACAGCCTCACCCCACGGGCAAACTGTTGATCTTGTTCCAGTGCATGGCACTTCTGTTTGGGAGCCTTTGGTACAGCCCCTGCTGCAGCCCAGCCGTGAAGGGGCTGGAGGTACGGGAGCTGCTGCATATTTCCTGGAGCTGTATTGGGTCGCAAGGAACTCTACAAAAGGAGAAAGAAAACAGTGACAAGATCTCAGTGTATAGCTTCCAGTGCAGAGCAGCGCCACAAAGAAAAAAAAAAATAGCACTGATGAAGATATCTGGAATTGATAAGTGATTTTAGGAACCTACAGGACGTTTTCTAGTCTGCCTCCAAAAAGCCAGACTCCTTTTGGCACCTCTAAAACAACTCTGACCATCCGAAACAACTCTTGGCCATAAATGCAAGGTTTGCTACTGTCTCTCCACCAGACAGCTTTGGAGCAAACACAATGAACTCACACAAACTGCAGCAGTGTGCTATGGACCCAGAGAGAATGCACAACAAACCTACCTATTTTTGTTCAATATTCAGATTTTTCTGGCTCCTTTATTTCATCTTTTTCCTTGTATACCCTTCAGAATACCAAGTTAAAATGTTAAGGTTTAACTGAGGTTAACTTACCACCTTAGAGGAGGCAGGCTCCTTGGCTCGGTGCTGATCAGGACAACAACAACAACAACATCCACCACCACAATCAACTCCAAGTCGAAGTGCCCTCTGTATCAGGAGAAAGTCGTTCAAGACCCAAAAGTTTCTCTTCAATCTGCACCACTTATCATTATTGATATAGAGAACTGGTTGAAACTGAGCTAGACATCTGACCTTTGACTTTATGGTTTAGTGCCATTATATTTTAAGACTATATTAACATTCCTTCTTTGCTGTTAACAAAGAGCAAAAGACAGAGCTCCTAGACCACAGCCCTCTGAAATGAGTTCCAGTCTGATTTCCTCCCTTCAATTTTGCTTTCTAAAGGCAGGGCTTTACAAGATGTGTAACCTTGTCTATAGCCCCTGTGTCCACTGACAAAGCTCAACACACTGATACCAGCCTGCCTGAGGTCATGAGGCAGCTAACAGGGAAAGACTGAAGCAGATTTATCAGAGAGCAAAGTTTTTGGGGATTCTTCTAGGTTCTGGTGTGCCATTCCTGCAATACCAGTTTCTGGAGATTCCTCTTCAACACAACCTGGCAAACAGGAAATCAGCCTCGAGTGATCAAGGATGAGGCCCTCATCCAGAACGAGCCAGGCAGTGAATGCTCTGCACCAAGGTCTGTGTGCACACTTCCAGCTGCCTGTGCTTCCATGGCAGCCCGTGGAGAGGCTGATGAAACTCACCCATCGTGAGCGACCAGGTCGCTCCTCAGCCACTAAAGGACAGAGCTCGTGACAGTTCCTTGGAGTGAGTGGTGGATGTGGGCAGTGCACATGGATGACTTCTTCCAATGATCCTATGATTTCCTCCACCTGAAAGAAAAGGCATTTACGCCTCTGAGGCACTGACTCCAAAAACAGTGATGTCTGTCTCATTACGTCTGTCTCGCACTGGAGAGCTGTGACAATCAGCTGGCCCGGACCAGGTGGAACAGCTGGTTAAGGAAGGAAAGGAAATAATGGGAGAATGTGAGGGACAAACAAAAAGACTCACTCCCACCTCTGATCCGTTTTCCTGCAGCTCTCTCCAGTTGCTGACCTGCCAGATTAAATTCACGTCTGTTTCTCTATCTCTTGCAATTCTTGGTTTGTTTGAAGGTCTCTCTCTTTTTTAAATTTGAGTGCACCTGCCACTTCCCTGCTGTGACTGCAGCCACTCACCACCTTCCCTTCTCACCTGCCCAATCCTGGGATGGCTGCCCCACTGGAAACAGACAGCTCTGTCTCTCACCCTCCCTTGCCCAGCCATCTGCCTCTCTGCTTTCCTTTCAGACCATCGACTTGGATAATTCACTGAATGGATGAGGTGAGAATTATGTTACACCACTGGCTCCAGCCAGGCTCCTGCATCCCAGCACGGCAGCACAGCACACACAGATCAGTTATCTGCAGGTGTCTTACTGAAGAAAGCAGTTCTGGTTTATGTTCCAAAATTATCCAAGACCAGGATCCCTTGACAGGGTCCCAGAATTGCTGCTTTCATGGCGTGACTTCCTGCCACAGGAGTTCCACCAGCAAATAATGCCTTTGCAATTTCCATAGTGGCCAGTGTCTTTCAGGAAAATCTCCTCCTCTCTTTACCCCATGACTTGCTTTTAGATGTATTATTTACAATTTAACAGATCTGACAATGTTTACCAGCTGCTCAATGAAGCAGCCACCTTCTCAAGGCAGTCTTCTCAAAGCATTCAGGTTCCTAATACACACA
Source organism: Thryothorus ludovicianus (assembly GCA_013397245.1). NCBI lineage: Eukaryota > Metazoa > Chordata > Aves > Passeriformes > Certhiidae > Thryothorus > Thryothorus ludovicianus. The sequence continues at coordinate 138,112 of VZTB01012151.1, read as the reverse complement.
TAAAATGTTGAGCATGTTTCTGCCAAAATGAGGATTACTTTTCCCATGTGAATTCAGGTGATTGCATGGGGAGAAGAACCATTGACTTCTGTGGGATTTCCATGACTCTACCTACAGAATCAAGTGCAACCTACATGAAGAGTCCTAAAACCTCTTTCATTACTCACATGCCAGTTCCGCCCAAATCCTGTGGGGAGGCAAACAAGCAAACACGTGAGCTCAGTGCTCATCAGCAGTCAAAAGCAGAGAGGTCTAGAGTTACTGGGAGGAGAATGTATCTTGAATTATTTATTCTGTTATGGCTCTCCATTTCAAAACAGAAATAGTAGAATGAGAAAAGATGAAAAAAATATCAAGGGCAACAAGGAGCCTGGAATGGCTCAGGTAAGAAGAATTCAGACTGAGGACCTTCAGCTTGGAAAACTGAGAAGGAATGTGAAGAACCTATGTAAAACCACAGATGCCTTGGAAAAAGAGAACATTTAATAACTTTTGTCATACCTAGAACAACAGAGCATCGAGCAGACAACAGATACATTTATTACCACACAGAAATGCAAGGAGGTACCATTTCATGCAATTCATGATTAAATCACCCAACCAAGAACACTGCAGATGTAGAAGAATAACTAGATTCAGAAGGAATTAAATGCATAAATGGAAGCCCCTGAACTTCTGGACAAAGGAGATGTAACTGGGGCAGGATCATCCTCTATTTGCCTGCTTCCTGTACTTTCCCATGTCAGAGACAGAGCATTTGCCTCAGTGAATCCCTGGTCAGGCTCATGGTTATTACTCAACACAGGCAAAACTGCCAGGCCCCATCAGCAGTGCTCAAGTCTTACCTTGATTGGCTGCATCGTCTCTTTGCTCCCAGAACATTCAAGATTCTTTTTTTCCTTCATGTGATGATGATGCTATCAGTATAAGAGGAAGAGAAATCCCATTACTGGGCATTGTGAGATGCATGCAAGAACTCTTGCTTCTGTCCTGCTTGTCCCACCCATGCCTTCTTCCTGGCCACCACCCTCAGTGAGCCCTGTAATAAGACTACTGAGGATTAAATCTATTTGCATTTCACCTGCATATATTCACACAGCCAAAGGAACAACTGAGCATTGGTAAAGTTGGCAAAGTTGTAGGAACTGACTCCATTCCTGATACCCCACAGGAACGTGCCCAGATTTTGTACTCAGACAATATTGACAAACATTTTCAAACTGGTTTGTTTTTATCATGATTTTTTTTAAGCAAACTGGCCCTGTGAGTATCATCTCATAATCTGAGAGCTGTCAAAAAGCAATAAGGAAGCAGGACAGTGCCTGCTCTCACAATAGCATGGTTTGACAATGAGAGGCCCATGGGAGTTTCGTGTGGGGAACGCCAAGCACAAAGGCTGTCCTTTTTCCCAGCAGGAAAGGGCCTTCCAGGGGAGCATGAGGGCACACGTGGAAAACAGTCCAGCCCAAGGTAGCAGCCCCTGGCTGCCAGCGAGGAAACACCTGAGAATGCTCACACATGCTCAGTGAGGGCATACCTCCATGTCAAGGACCTTATGAAATACGGCATCAGCCAAGCAGTCTCGCACAGATCTCTGACGGTCCCTCCTCAGGGCATTGAGACGGTATTCTTTCTCAGGTATTATTCTGCCACTCCTTGAGATCTGCCACACGCAAATACAATGTTACTGAAAAGGAGAGAATGGAATAAAGTGTGTTTTGAAACAGTGTAATTTCCCAGAAGACCACTTCCTCCTCCTGGTTAGTCTCCACCTCTGCCCCTGCCCTGGTGCTGGAACTCACCTTCCAGCACTGACCCCATGAGCTCCACCAGCCAAACGGAAGGAGCAGCAGCCACATTTCCAATAGCCTCGGGCTCAGCCTCACCCTTCACTGCCCAAAGGGATGGGAAGCATTAAACACTTGCCTCCCTACTGCACCTGCCTGTGCAAGAGAGTCATGCCTAGGAGTGCACCAGTGTTTGTAACAAAATGTTCAGCACATTCACTTTTACCAGATCCTTCAGTTTTCCATTAAACACCTTTGAAAAATAACACTGAAGCTATTTAAACAAGTCAAAGATGCTTACATTTCACAGTGTAAAAACCCTGAGTGAATGAATGTGACGCTGTACATCTGGAAACTGAAACACTTTGCACAAGGAAACTCCAATGAGCAAAAGGAAATATGGATAAGAAGCATAAAAACATTCTGAATTGAATGTAAAATTGAGGGAAATTTTTCAGTCTCACCAGTCCTGATTTCTGAAGATGTCGTCTTATCCTGGCATTGCTGAAATATCCAGCCAGGTGCTTGTCTGTAAGACTGTTGTAGGTTTCAAGAAGTCTGCAACAAAAAA
>VZTB01012151.1:123906-135743 GCA_013397245.1 Thryothorus ludovicianus | reverse complement strand
AAAAAAAAAAAAAGATGTTTATAACCCCCCTGACTGACAAATTATTACAGTTTAAGTTAAACAGAGCTATGCAATGGTTTGCTACACAAAATGCTGCCTTAGTAAATCATCCTGGATTTGGGCAGATAAATGCCCACAAGATGATGTAAAAGTGATATGTTGTGGCCTCCTGGAGATGGACATCAGAAACACGTGGCTTGTACCTAAGGCCAAGAACTGAGCGTGGCACAGCAGCACGGGCCCGACACGGCAGCCCTGACAGCCCTGACATCCTGCTGCCCCACAGCCCTGACATCCTGCTGCCCCACAGCCCTGACATCCTGCTGCCCCACAGCCCTGACATCCTGCTGCCCCACAGCCCTGACAGCCTGCTGCCCCACAGCTGCCCCACAGCTGCCCCAGCAGCTCCTGGGAGCTGAGCCCTGACCGTGGGCAGGACATTGGTGTGCCTGGATTCTAGCTGCACTGCCACAGCTCCCTGGCCACGCTGCCAGGGACACCTTCCACCATCCCAGGCTGTTCCAAGCCCTGTCCAGCCTGGCCTTGGGCACTGCCAGGGGTCCAGGGACAGCCACAGCTGCTCTGGGCACCCTGAGCCAGGGCCTCACTACAATCATCACAGTTACCAAAGATCAGACCTTCAAAAAATTGAACCTCAGATGTGAAAGTTGAACACAAAAACTGAAGCATCCATAATTAGCAGTTATATTTTTCAACTATTCTTAGCACAACTGTATCTTACTTCACCCTCTAGAAAACAGGACAGAGAACTCAGTGACACTAGGATGCAGTTTGTTATTCTCTAAATCCTTTCACATTTGTACAGTTTACCCACTCGGGTACATGCTGCATAAGATGTCCAGCCTGACCTCTGGGCTCTCTGGCCAGGATGTGCTTTAGTCACACAAGAGACAGATCTCTTGTTTTCTTTGCCTGTAAATTTAAGGGCACTGTGCCTGTATTACAGCCCTTTCAGATGGATAACTCAGTTATATGACTATATTGCTAGGCTGACCTGCCACACACAAAAGCATATTCAGGGAAAGAAAGGATAAATTTTTCAAAGAGATCATGGATTTACAGAAATTTTTATGCGGCGTTTCACAATAACATCAAAGGTAGCAGCCAACAATAAATTCAACTTTAAACAATGTAGGCTTACCCTTCTATGCCTGTTGGTTAAACACTGGTATGATAGCAACTGTCCTATCTTACTCTTTTTAATTCAGAATTTGCATTTGAAACCACCAGATTGCACCAATTTTGCTAAGTACTCACTTATGGTATCACCTGGCAACCCCATGTTGAGACAGAGGAGAAACTTAATCCAACTCCCTTTCCTCCACTTCCTTCTAGCTAAGATATCCTGGATCATATAACTAATTAAAATGCATCACTGAACACAATGGTGTGGCAATTTTTCTATCACCAGTCTCAGAACATGTATTTTCTCATTTAAATTATGAATAGGCTGGCCCTCAAAAATGTTGAATTAAATTCAAAGTTCCAAAGGGTATCAGAGGAAATAAGGAAATGTGTTGGGCCTGAACAACACGCATTAAATCATTGGAAAAAATGCAAGACCCACAGGGGTCTGGCTGTGCCTGGAGCAGCCACACTCTGGCCCTGGAACCCCCTGCAGCCATAAATGCTGGCATGGACCAGAGCCTCAGGCATGGCCAGGAACACTCCAGCAAAGCAGCCACTGGTCCCATTTAGTCTGCCCATAGTATGAGAGAAGTTCTTGTCTTGTTCAAGACTCCAGTGTTTAAGAACCATGCATAAACGTCACTTTTAAAACCTCTGCAACAAGCAGAAGTCCAGAACTGACAAAATTCTTGTTGTGAAAAAACACAGCAAAAGGAAAGCCCCAGCCTCAGACAGCTCTATACAGCCTGTGTGTCACAGTCATCACATCCCTTTTCGGGGTATTCCTGGGACTCTTTTTTCTCTGCCCATTTATCCTGTTCATTCATCTCTCTAAAAATTCTGGGGTTTTATTAAAACAGCAGACCATTTCCTGGGACAGAAGCAAAACTGACTGATCTGTAGATTCCTGGAGTACGTCTGAAGCTCTTCTCAAGATGAGTCTCACGTTTGTTTCTCTGGCATTGCAGCCAGTGACAACATGTCACTCTGAGGTCAGTAATTTTATATTTGAGGTTATTTAGAATTCTATGATGCTGTGACCATTTACACTATTATTTATTAACAGTATATTTCTTCTCAGCTGGCAGCTTACCCAGAGCATTACACTCAGAGCCAGAGCTGTGTACCATGGTAAGTTTTAAGACCATTCTCTCTCATTTGGAAGGACATCAAGACAAGCCCACAGCAGGCATCCTATGTGTTTTGTAAAGCAAATCTTCACAGCTAGTATTTCACAGCGCAATTAAACCAGTGATCACCAAATAAATGATGCGAGAGAGCACCAAGGCTTCAGTTATTAATCGGCAGAGTTACAGGAGATCACGGTGCCTGTGCTGTGCCTGGCACCTGCCTGCCATTCCCCCCCCAGAGGAAGTCTTAAGCCTCACGGAACTGGGAGCCAAAGGATTGATCTGCTACTGATTTCTTCTGTGGTCCGGGAGCAAGCTCTACCACTGCTGCCTTACTCAAGTCATTGCCCACTGTACCAGGATGTGCCAGATTTTGTCATAGAGACCTGCAGAGATTCTCTGTTCCCCTGTTTGTCTGTGACATCAGCTCGAGGAAGTCGGGAGTCTCTGAACTCAAACCCGGCAGGTCCGAAGGCAGGTAACCAGGGAATCGCCTGCGGCCAGCAGCCCCAGCACCCCTGCGCAGCGGGACCCGAACGGCGAGCAGCCCCCGTCCCCCGCCCCGGCTGCAGGAGGCGCCTCCCGCTATTCCCGCAGGGCTGGAAGGCCGACACGGACCGGAGCCCAAACCCCGGACCCTGGACCCCAGCCCCACTCACCGGGGCTGCGGGGCGCTCATGGCAGCGGCGGCCGCGGGGTCCCAGCGCTGCTCTGGCACCGGCGCTGCCGCCGCGTCCCGAGCGTCGCCAGGAGACGGCGGGAGGGAGGGACCGGAGAAAGGGAGGGACGGGAGAAAGGGAGGGACGGGAGAAAGGGAGGGACGGGGCCCGTGCTCCGCCCTCCGCCACAGAATCGCAGAACCCCGGAGCTGCTGGGGTTGGAAGGGACCTCTGGAGAGTCCAAGCCCCTGCCGAGGCCGGGTCACCCTGGACAGGTGACACAGGAACGCATACAGGTGGGTTTGGAATGTCTCCAGAGAGGGAAAGTCCACACCCTCCCCAGGCACCTCTTTCAGTGCTCTGCCACCCTCCGTGGAAAGTTTTCCCTCATGTTGCCGTAGAACTTCTCGTGCTTTAGTTCATGGCCATTTAGTTCATGGGCAGCACTGAGCAGAGCCTGGCACCGTTCTCTGACACCCCTTGGAAATATCTGTGTGGATTGGCGAGATCCCCTCTCAGTTGTCTCTTTTCCACACTAATCACCGTGGCCCACCCCGGGCAGTCCCTCGGCCTCAGAGAGGTGTTTCAGCTGCAGAGCACCTCATCATCTTTGTGACCCTCTGCTGGACCCGCTCCAGCAGCTTCTTTTGTTTTGTGCTGAGCAGCCCCGGACCGGCCACAAGGCTCCAGCTGGGTGGGGCTGCGGGACACAGGTGCTGGGACGGGGAAAGGAAAAAAGGACGGAAAGATGGAAACAGGAAAATAATAAAGCAAAAAGGAAAAAACAGGGGGCGAGGGGGGAAATGTAAGACAAAAAAAAAAAATTTAAAAAATTAGAAGAAAAAGTTAAAAATAGAAGTATGGAGAAGGCATTTTCATACAACACAGACCCAGAAACATAAAAATATATCCTGAGGTGACAGGATGCATTTCCAATATCAATCCTGATTTCCATCTCTCAGTCCAGATAAAAGGAAGCACCAAAGTGTGCACTGCCAAGGGACACCTGATTTACTGAAATGGAGGAAATGCAATCACCTTTCTATGCTCCTTTTCCCCTTCTTCCTGCAGTTCTTATGAGTCCCAGTTGAAGTACAAACTCACAAGATAATGCTTCCAGGGGCCAGAGTGACTGATCAGAGTGGAGACCCCTGCAGCAAGGAAGGGCAGGGACAACCCTTCCTCCTCATACATCTGTTCCAAAATGTTAGATTTCACCATCTTCAAGTTCTGTGGCATGATCCACCCACGCTCAATACTGATCTGCCTTCTGTAAAGAGAGCAATTATTAAGGACATCAATATTGTCCTGATATTTTATCTTCCAAACTCTATAATTAAAGTCTCAAACTAATTTATTATATCATCTTGCAGCACAGGAAGAAGTCAGGAACAGACACAGGACAATTACAACAGGGGCAATTACACTTCTAATGACTAGAAAATGAAGGCAGCATTTACTTGGGGCACAATGAGACCAATGAAGAACAGCTGCTTTTCAGAAAAATTCCACTCTTTTCTGTTTTAGAAACACACAGAAGAGCAGTTTCCAGACCCTTGCACTGTGCACAACTCCTCACTTTGAACCCCAAATCTATCCTGCCTAAGTCAGCACAAATACGAGAGCCTGTTCCACCCTTCCAACCACTCATGGCAGCACCAAGCAAAATCCCATCCAGTCAAATCAGGAGAAGATTCTCAACAAACAGAGAATTATCCTGCCAAATTCAATGGTCTGTGGCCCCCATTCTCTTCCTCCACCCTTTTCTGCACTGCCAAGGGGCAGCACATCCCAAAAAGCCAAAACCATGGACTCTCCAGGTTGACACACTCTCTGGATGGGTGGCTTGCACAAATCAGACACACCTCCATCCTACCTCATTAGTTCTATTCACACTACTTCTTCCAAAATTAAAAAATCCTTCCCTTTATACAATTCACTGGAAATCGACAGAAGAGTAAACGTTTTGTGATATTCCCAACACGTCAGTGCCAGCCGTGCTGCCGGCAGGGAGCAGCGGCAATGCAGTAACACAGAACTGCTGTGACACCTTCTGGCGACAAACTCCATTACAGCCACGGCCCTGGGACAGCAACGGTGAGGACACACCTGGCTGGGACTTGCTCTGAATTTCTCCTCGAAACATCACCCACAGCACAGGAAAGCAAGAAAGGCGCTACTGCAAACCATCAGCCTCTCATTCATGTCATAGACTCCTAATAAATTAAGGCTGAACTAAAAATAATTTAATATTTGAACACAGAATATAGAGAAAAGGTATATACTTTTATATGCACATCATCCCCACAATCATATCCACTCTTAACCATTACTTTTAGCCTCTGTTGAGTGCCTTGATATTAAGAGATGTTTTACTTTCCCTAACAGCGTTGTCAAGAGGAATAGCAGGTTCCAAACATAGCACCACTGCTCAGGACACATTCTGCTTGAGACAACAGAGCAGTCAGCACTGCTTTCAGTGTGATTGTGAACCATTTTCACCTGGACACCCAACTGAGACACACATCACTCACACCACGTGAATCACATCTTCACAGAAAAAACACAGCTCCCTACTCCTGTGGAAAGGGCTATAAACAAGGAAAGCAGCTTCATTCCTCTGGGGCAGCCTGGAGGGAGGAAGGACCTCACTCGGCAGACAGGGCCCCTGCCCTCCCACAGCCGAGCTGGCCTCATCCTTCTCTCCCCAGGCAGCTTTCTGCAACCACTCACTGAAACACTAAATTGAAATCATTAACTCTAGAAACATTGCATCATCTTTCCTGGCAACACCATCTGCTGTGCAATGGATTTCAGGTTTATGGGAATGAGACACAATGAAACGACCCCAGTGTAAAGTGATCCCACACAGAGCCCTGCACACAGGGCCCCGGTGCTGAGGCTGTTCCCTGCCCACTTCAGGGGATGGAGCTCAGGAATTTCACAGGAACTCTCCGTGCCACAAAAGCCACGCAGCCTCTGCTCTCCATGCAGCCAGGGATCCAGGAGACTGACAAAGGTCATAGGAAGAGCTGCAATCTTCACAACAGCCATTTACCACCCAGGAATCAGCTGCTTCAGTCACAACCATCAGCTCCAAAGAGGCAAATCCCAGCAGGCATCTCCAGAGTGCCAGTCCCCATGGAGGAGCCAGGACTCTGTTACCTCATCCTCAGAGGCACAGACCAGCAGAACTGCCTCTGCTCCAAACAGTTCATGTTTGAGAGACTCTGCCCACTTTTGAGCAGGAAAGTGAACTATTTAGTCAGTAAGAGCTTTTATTTCAAGTAAATTATGTGACAAAATTTGAGTACAAATGTTGTGGCTAAAAGAATTTACAGTCTAATTAACACCCAGTGATTTATTTTGTGTCTCTGCAAAAAGCAGCTTCATTCTGTGTTACCTACAGTGGCCTCGCTCTGCCTTCACATGGACCATGACACCAAACCCTACCATCCCCTGCAGCACAAAGCACACCAGCAGAGAAAATTCATTATTTCCACACCAATCAAAAAGGCTACCCAAATTAGAGTAAATGCAATTCTGCTCATTACAAAAGGAAAACGTTAACTAATTCATCTAAGTGAGAATTTTCTGCTGCTGTCAAACATGATCAAAGGTATGTTTATAACATACATTCAGTGAACCATGTAAGCAAAGGTGCAGTTAGAACAGCTACAAAATAAAGGGCAAAAGGTGCTCCATCACAGAAGGAGCACCATCTTCCCTCGAGCACCACTGCTATTAATAATGTCTTTGTGAGCCTGGGCTACTTTCTCCAGGGGATATTCCAAGCCCACAACAGGTTTCAGCCAGCCAGCTTCTATGCCATCAAGGACTGCTGTGGCACATTCATGCCTTTCCTCCTGCATGTAACAAACATAACGTTTATGACAAGATCTTTGCATTTTAGAATAGTATTGACAATTCATGCAAGAATTAAAGCAAATCCCACAACCCGAAAATATTTTATGATGTTCTGAGATTGAATCAAACCATAAAGGAATGAACTAACAACTTTGTTACAGCGAGATCATTCTTTCATTCCTACAAATAATTTTAACTGTAAACAGAGGGGTGCTGGAACAAGCCAATAAGGCACACTTTAAAACAGAAATGTTCCTTACCTCACTTGCAAGGAACAGACTCACTCCAATTATGCTGGACTCCTTGCTCATTGTGTCCCTTGGGTTGATCTCGATGCGCCCTCTGCAGCCCACAACCTGCCCAAAGGAGCCCAGAGCAGCGAGTCAGAGCTGATCACTGAGATGCTGAATGCACAAAAGCAGTGCCACAAGCAGCCATCATCGCCTCCCTGCTCAGGGACACAAACACTCACTGCCACCCTCTTGGCCCAGGACATGAACACACTCACCATCACCCTCCCTGCACGGGACAGCAGCTGCAAGTCAGCATCCAGGTTGACATTTGAGAGCATTTCTATGATGATATCGACTCCCCCCGGCCCTGTGCACGCCTGTACAGGACACAGGATGTTATTTTATTTATCTTAAACACTACAGAAAGTGTCCATTCTACAGCTCATTGTTTAAATTTTCAGTACAACCTTTGTAGCTGACAGCTAATGAGCTGAATTGTGGCACACTTTGCTGTGCTAACTTATGATGTGATCCCACACTGGAATCTGCTGAATGTAAGAAGCTCTAAATGCCACTGCCTGCGAGGAAAGCTCAGCTCTTCCAGCCTGAGAAAGTTTTTCCTTGTGTAGAAATGAAAAAGGCAGTACACTACTGCTCCAACACAAATCTGCTTTACAGTCTCCTGCAAACAACTGCTCACATTTTGTTAAGAACAACACAACCTGCATTCTTGAGCCCAGACACAGGCCTACCTTAATTCTCTCAGTGTAATTTGGGTCTCTGTGATTAAAGGCTTGGTGAGCACCATTTCTTAGGACCACATCCATGCCCTCCTCAGTTCCTGCTGTACCCAAAACCTTCAAACCACAAGCTCTGGCAATCTGACAAGCCGCCAGTCCCACCTGAGGGGAGAAAAACAAAACCAAATGAGAAAATTATTTTACCTCTTTCTTAGAATTTTAAGTTTTAAATGTTCTACCAGCAACTTGGAGCTTCCCCATTTAAAAAGCTAGTCTGGAAATGTGTATTTTAGCCAATAATTTGGGTCTTAAATAAACTCAAATTCTCTTAAAAAAGTAAATGTATTTACAGAGGCATGGTACATTGTTGAGGTTTTTAAAATAGCTATCAGCCTTTGACATACATGGATGCAGAATGCTGAGTATCTGTCAAACCTGGGCCATATATTTTTGATAGAAATCTAAGGAAATTCTTTTCTTCACAGAATATCCTGCTATTAAAACCAGCATTACATATTGCAAAGAAAATCTGCAGGCACAAGTTTTATTAACGCTACCACTTTAGAAAGGAAATTCTCAGTGTCTCCTACCAGCTTTGCACTCCAGTAAGAACAGAAACACTACATTTAGCTTATGAAAATATATTTTAAAAAAAATTATGACGCTAAATGCCATTCCAGTATCTCAGAATAAGATACAAATTCATCTTTTTGCTGTCTAACAAATAATTAAGGAAACTTGGCCTGTTCACAGCAGCTGTTTGGTGCATCACCAGAAAGCGAGCAAGCGCAGAGTGTGGGAGATAAACCAGAATGTTGTGTCATAGAGATCTAAAATAAGTTTGTCACGAAAACCCAAAGAACACTAGAAGTGCAATTTCATGTAGTATTCAGTTGCAGGTTTATATATTCCAGTACCTTTCCTTGTGTAGCCAGCTGTTGGCTCATGGGTAAAAACATCCCAGAAATGCAGTCACCCTGCACCAGTGACTTCTTCTCAGGGGACTGAGAATGACTTGAACATATTAAAAAAAAATTAGAGCTTCCTGCTATCAGTGACAAAACTTCCAGAGCAACTGGAAGAACTGCAGCCTCACAGCTACTGGGAATGGCAGGGCTTGTTCTAAGGAAGTGTATCCCAGAGTATCAGAAATCAAACATCATCTGCTAATATATTGATACAAATATGAGTAACTCATATCCCAGGAAGAAGCAGAGGCAAGGACAGAGAGCAGTGTTCTCTACCACTCATCTCCTTGGAATACTTACCCCCCCACTAGCACCATGAACCAGCACACTTTCCCCTGCTTTGGCACAGCCTCTAAGTGAAGAACACAAGAAATACTGGCACTGTGATTGCAGCACATGCTGACTGAGTGTGGGGTTGCAGGCACTGACATCAAATCTCATTGTTCACACAGCACTGTTTCCAATTTATGCTCCCATTACATTCCAATTTATAGCTAAACAGATATCATAAGCCTTTTTGGGAGAACAAGGAGGCAAAATAAATCCTGTGACTGATGACTTGAAGCCAGTGAAAGCCTGGTACTGAGCCTCAGTTCAGGACTTTGGCATGTCACAGGAAAGCAGTGGCTCTGCTCCACAGCACCTGCCTGCTTACAGAGGAAAATTAGAACTATTGCTCTTTTTCTTCACCAGCCAAAATACCAGTGAGTACTGAAAGGGAGTCACACATTTCGTTCCATGAAGCCTTTCCAGGTAGGTTCTCCCAAGAAAAAAGACTTAACGGGAAAAAACACAGTGAAGAGTTTCTAGATCACAATTATCTGAAAACTCCACCAGCCTAACATTTTTAAACATTTCCCACTCATTAGTCTTCCCTTTTTACAGTACAGTGAAAATATGAACTTTGGTTTTGTAAATATCAAAGTGCACAAGCACGGATTTGGGGCCTTACTTCTGGAAGAGGGCCCTGTAGGCGGTGAAGTAGGGCACTCCTATGGCTGCCCCCTGCACAAAGTCCAGTTTGTCTGGCAAAGGAAAGACTCTGTTGGCTGCAGCAACTGCATACTCTGCATATCCTCCAGAAAGCGTTTCAAGGGTGAAAACTCTGTCACCTTTCTAGAATGGAGGGAGAGAACACAGAGAAACCAATCATTTCCCTTACTATTTCCTTAACAAACATTAAGAAGAAACTTACAGAGGTTTATGCTATTGTTAACAGCTCTCCTATCAAAAATAACCAGTTTTATCTGTCAAAGAAATTTTTATAAATGCTGATACATACCATCAATGCAACACAAACTGTATAATTTCTTATACTTAAATCTAAGTGTCACAATTATAACCCCACCCTGCAGTGCAACACAGAAACCTACTACCTCATTAATATGAACCTTAATGAACTTGGACTGGAGTCAGGAATTCCATCCACAGATTCCAAATGCAAAATCTCAAAAGCTTTCACAAACACAAAAGAAACATTTCTAAGTTACTTAAATGTGGAAATATGTATCCTCTTAATTTACCCTAAGAGACGTCTCTCACTCAAGCCAAGAGCATCACAATTGTCAGAGGAAGCAAAAAGTCACACACAGACACAGCAAACAGCTGATAAGAAAATATGAACAAAGATGATTCTTCTCTCTTGATAACCCAATCTCTCAGGTCTCCTAAAATTGTTACATAAATTCCAAATCGGGAAATTCCAGCCCAATTTTACCTAGAATTTTTGTGTTTGGTTGTGACCAAACGTCTAATGAGTTAAATGGGAGAACCAATTAAAAAACTAAACTGATGTTACAGATATTGTTCAGCAAATTGATATTTTCGCTCTCCTGTCCTGAGACTTTCTCACTGAGAAATTCAAGTAAAATTACTAGACAGGAGTAATACAGTATTTGAACACTTTTAGCAACAAATAACAGAATTTATGAAGCTTTATAAGTAAGCAATTTCCATTTCTCAAATACTTTGCAGAAAAATTCTCGTTTCTGCCTGAAATTACTACCCCCAGCAAGAAGCATTCAATCTCAACTTTTTCTGCAATGTCAGAAAAATAGCCCCAAACCCCAACTTTTGTACACCAGGTATCACTGCTTTAGCAGACAGACTGCAGTGCCTCTTCTGAGACCTCTGAACTTCAGGGGGGCACAGCATTCCTCACAGTCCCACTGTGGGCTTTTACCAGTCCCTGAAGGGGATTCCACCTTGGAAGAGGTTACATGATTATAAGCAACAAAAGCAGGCACAGTAGCACAGCAATCAGCCAAAGAGGACCCATTAAACAATAGTGAATTATACCCCAGTGTGCAAATACCTTGAATGCAGTCACGTGCTCCCCAACACTTTCAATCACCCCAGCCACATCCGAGCCAGGAGTGTAGGGCAGGGCTGGTTTCCTGGCATAAGTCCCAGAACGAATGTATGTCTCAACAGGATTGACCCCACAGGCATGGACTTTAATTAATACCTAAAAGAAAATATACTTCCTGAGCAATAACTAAAAAGATATAGCCCTTGAATTCACAGCACGCCATTGTAGCATTTCTGCTAAATTCTCAAACGGCCTGTGACAACCCAGTGTCAAAGTGAGGCTAATTCCAGGAAAATCTTGCTGTGGAATACATAGCCCACGGCAGAGTAAAGCACCCAAGCTAAGCATGCTACGTCCAGCAGCATGAACACACTGATCAGAACTCACGTACTCCTGGCGCAGGCTTCTGGGCTGTGTCCCTCATTCTGTCCTGCAGGCTCTTGTTAACACTCACCGCCACTATTTCCCTTCACCGTGCTCACATACGTACCTGGTTTTCTTTCGGAACAGGAACTAACACATCTGACTGGAGCTTAAGCACTTCAGGGCCACCAAATTCAAACACTCGGACGGCTCTCATCACACTCCTGGTGGCTGCCATGGCGACCGGACGATCTGCTGAAAGAAACAATGCGATTATTGGTACCTGCCAGGATCCCCGGGCACGAGGAGACCGAGAAACACAGCCCGAGCCAGCGGGGCTACCGCCGGTAAGAGCCTTCAGGCCGACAGGACGGGCCTCGATCGGGGACAAGCTCTGAGACTCGCTCGCACCGCCAG
>VZTB01012151.1:50240-113597 GCA_013397245.1 Thryothorus ludovicianus | reverse complement strand
TTTTGGGGTGCTGGGGAGGGGGAATGGGGGGAATGGGGGGAATGGGTGCCTGTGAAAATATTGTGTGAAATTCAGTTCCGAGTATGAAGTTGAAAGTAGGCAGCTGAAGCCGGCTGGTTGTCATCTTGCTCCATGTACATATCAGATCTGCAGTTACATGAAAAACAGGGTTGAAGCAATTTGCTCAAGGATTGAAGTAAGCCAGAAGCACTGATGGGTGCTGGAGTTGAGTTTAGGTTGCCTGAAACTCAGAGTTTGGCCAAGTTTTTGTATTGATAGCATTTATTTCCAGAAATTATCTGTTTTGCTAGCATATTGTATTTCAGAGTTCCTCCCAAGCTGTCTCTAGAGGCGTGAAGCACAGCTGAGGGGGCTGGTGCCTGGCAGAGCCCAGGGCTCACCCTGGCCCCCAGCCCGTGCCTGGTGGCTGCCAGTGAAGCAGGAACAGCAGCAGCACCACGCCAGGGCCCCCTGCTCCACAGCCACAGGACCCGCCAGCACTTTGGGCTCAGGAGCCCAGCAGCACATCTGCATCGAGCTCATTCCTTCAAGTGCCACTGCTCTGAAACAGCTGAGTTTTGCCCCATGGTCCATTTGCAGGCAGGAGCTCTGTCAGCTAACCCAGCAAAACACAATTCCACGGGCCCCTGGCACATCCCTCCGGCCGTGCTGAATGGAAATGCACCAAACCCCAAGTGCAGTGGTGTGATGGGCCCTGGGAGCACAGGCTGTGCCAGGTAATGCCATGTAACATATACCATGTCATGGGACGTGCTGCAGTGTGATGTGATGCTGCACTAGAGGGCAAAAACAGGCAGTGGGAAAATAACAAAACTAATATTTCCTGGTGCTGGAAACTGCAAGTGCAGCAGAACAGGTTCTTAGTGCGTGTCTGTAAGTCTCCTGTTCCTCAGAGGTGTTTCTCAAAGTGTCAGTTTGGAGGGTCTAGTGCATCACTAACATCAGCCACACCACCAGCTCATCTGGGTGGGACAGTAAAAATTGCTCCAGCAGGTTGTGTCTCTCTAAGAAGAGCCCATGTGGAGCCAGAGAGGGCATGGGGCCAAAACCATCCCCGAGGGGAAGCAGGGGCAGAGAGCAGCAATGGTCACAGGGCCAGCTTGCCCCTGTCTTTGCAACATTCCCCGGGGTGCCTCTGCTCCTCTGACAAGAACCTTCCATCAACTGAAAAAATGCTATATTCTGAGCAATCCTGAGTTAAAGTTTCAGCTCAGTTGAAATTTTGAAGTAGGTTATTTGTATAGAATAACTCTCTAGTCTTTTTTCAGGGATTTTTTTTTTCCAAATTTATATTTCAGGAGAGGTTCTGTTAAACACTGAGAAAGGTTGGCGGGTTGCTGTACCCATCTGCCCACTCAGAGATCTCTGCAGTTGTATTTTGTCAGCTCTGAGGGGTTTTCAGTGGGGTGACTTGTCAGATCCACACGTGCCCTGTGTGTTGGCAGTTTATGAACTGGAGGGTGCTAGAGCAAATGGTCCGTTTTCCACATGTACCCCTTTTCCAGGATTATACCCCTCCCTTTCCTGACATCAGGCTGCTGTGGCCAGCTCAGGACAGGCTGAATCCTCTTGGTCAGCCAGGAGGTGCAGCAGAGGAAGGAGCCTGTGTGTCCCAGTGCCTCCCTGCAGCCCGGAGCCAGTGGCTCAGAGCTGTCACTGAACATTTTCAGCTCCATCTCCTGCTCTGCGCAGCAGCCCCCCGAGCACAGCCTGCAGGGTGGTAGCCTGTCACCGGGGCTTCGAGGGAGAGGGATAACCATCTTGGTACAGACTTGACATCTATAAATTGATTACATAAGTGGGCACTGGTGGTCCTTTCAAGTATGTTCCTTTTGTTTCAGCTTTACAGTAAAATTACCAGCAGCAGTTTACAATTAAGGGAAATAATAATAACTGCATATGCTTTCATCTGCACATACAATTACAATAAACTCCTTGCTTTAATAGGATTGTGAAAAATCTATGTTTGACCCCTACAAAAAAGTAAACATTCTTGTTCTGGATACTATGTCATTATCACAACAAAGGAAAACTCCTGAAATCTGATGATTTAAACATCTGGAGAATGTTAATCACTTCAAAATGACGGATGTTTTTTATTTCAGCTTTTGACAGACACCCTCCTTTCATAGATAGATGATTATTTAAATAAATTACATCACCAATGTGAAAAAAAAATCCAAAATAACTTCAAAGGATAAAGAGCTAATTAAAAGGAGGCTTTTACGTTTCTTCTGCTGTAGAACACAGAAGAAATAGAAGAATTTGCAAAGGGAAATGCAACGCCACCATTTCAAACGTTTTGCAGTTGGGCTGTTGGCTTTTCCCCTCTGTGCATGGGCTGTGGGGGTGCACTTTGGAGGGGGCTGAGGTGCAGTAACAGCACCGTGAGAGTGGCCCCCACTGCCCCTGCCCCAGGGAACAGGGCGTGTTATGGGATGGGCAGGGGGCCGAGGGGCAGCTCAACTTCTCAAGCATCCCTGCAAAGGCTCTGCAAAGGTTTTGGTACCACTCACGAGTGCCTGCAGCTTCCACTGCTCTCTTACCACCAGTTCCATACAAAAGAAAGCCACTGACTTCAGCAGAACTGTTCCTCACCATCTCAGATTTGTTTGGCTTCACTTGTATAAGTAAAATAAATACTGTTAAATATATAACATAATATGTCCGTATAACATAATGTGCTCCATTTAACATAATGTGTTGTATTATAACATACAGATCTAGAGAGCAGCACCAAGGTACTCATCAAGAGTGGGATTATGGGATCTGCATGCAGTCCTTCAGTCCTGTGCCTCAATGTCACTCATCAGGAAGCACATTCTGCATCCTCCCCCCTGCCGCTGTGGATGATGAGAACAGGCTCAGCTGCAAGCTTTCAGCTCCCAGCTACTTGTAAGACAACAATTTCAAAGAAGGTGGCAGGAATGAGTGAGAGGGACGTGCGGGAAAGTCTCCCTGTGTGAGCCCTGCAGGGACCCACGGGCACTTCGGGCACCGCCGGCGAGGCTGCGTTTAACGAGAGCAGCCTGAATGGACAGAGCGGGCTCCGGGAGATCCAAAGGGTCCCTGTGCTGCTCTGACTCACTGTCCCTGCTCCATCCCAGCCCAAAGGGTCCCTGTGCTGCTCTGATCCACTGTCCCTGCTCCATCCCAGATCCAAAGGGATCCCTGTGCTGCTCTGACTCACTGTCCCTGCTCCATCCCAGCCCAAAGGGTCCCTGTGCTTCTCTGGCTCACTGTCCCTGCTCCATCCCAGCCCAAAGGGTCCCTGTGCTTCTCTGGCTCACTGTCCCTGCTCCATCCCAGCCCAAAGGGTCCCTGTGCTGCTCTGATCCACTGTCCCTGCTCCATCCCAGATCCAAAGGGATCCCTGTGCTGCTCTGACTCACTGTCCCTGCTCCATCCCAGCCCAAAGGGTCCCTGTGCTGCTCTGACTCACTGTCCCTGCTCCATCCCAGCCCAAAGGGTCCCTGTGCTGCTCTGACTCACGGTCCCTGCTCCATCCCAGCCCAAAGGGTCCCTGTGCTGCTCTGATCCATGGTCTCTGCCCCATCCCAGCCCAAAGGGTCCCTGTGCTGCTCTGACTCACGATCCCTGCCTCAGCCCAGCTCCTGCCACCCCAGGGAGGCTGGAAGTGGCCGCCGGGCTGCGGGGCCGTGCCCCAGCGCGGGCAGCCCGCCCCAATTTGGCTGATCCGCTGCAATTTCCTCCTACACGCTGAGCCGAGCCGCACGCTGACCTCGGCCAATTTGTCTTCTTTCTGGCAGAAATGTCATCCAAAAGGAAGTTATTAAGTCAAGGAGGTAATTCTGCAAGAGCAGTCCACTGTATAAACAGAACTTGACCCAGAGTAATTTATTTCCAGTCCTGCACAAAGCTATGATCAATACATTTCAGGATCTAAATACGCCAATGAAGGCCAATATGTAAGAATTTAAGACAATATTCGTGAGGAGTTTTCTCTAGTACTAGAAACTGAGAAACAAGTGTAAAACAGCCGTTAGAACATGGAGAGATTTGGTATCTATATTTAGGAGAATAAACATCTGCAGACAGTAGAGTTTGGCCTAAAGTTTTCCTAACCAACTCTTATTTAATTCCCTCCCTAATGTGTTAAACTACATTGATGTCTCCTCACTTAACAACATTACAAAGGGGACCATTTACTGTCTTTTTTCTTTACCAATTTGAATGATTGCTTAAAAATCATTTTAAAAAGGAGGCAAAGAGTGAAAAAAATACAAATTCCTGCACTCCAGTGTAGGACAAAAACCAAACTTGGAAGGTGGTCAGAGGCCTGTATTATTTACAAATATTAAATGAGTGTTTTGCTTTAGACTAAAGGAATTTCCTTACCAAAGTATAGTTCTCAACACAGCCGTGAACACAAACCACCAGCTTTTCTTTTGCCAGGTGCACACTCAGACACCCAGCAGCTGGTGGGAATCTGCTGCTCCCAGCCCCTGCAGCAGCCAGTCCTGCCCAGGCACAGCCCCTGGGTCACAAGCAGGACCCCTCCATCCCAGCAGGACAGCAGCCACACGCCATGGGCTGGACACCCTTCCAGCCTGCTTCTAGGAAGGAGCCCAGGGGTGTGAGGGCAGGGAAATCACCAGCTGGGAACAGCCCCGATTTGGGGCAAGGAGGTGTGAGGGCAGCTGTGCAGGCAGAAGACAGCTCATGTCTAGTTTTTGGCAAAACTATAGGCAGTGGTGTCACAGTTTCAAGTATCAACAGAGTACAGAGGGCTAATGTCACAGTTTGTACATCATCAAACCCTTTCCTGTGTGCGAAGGTACGAAATGGTTAATTGTATTTATATTGAGAACGCACATGGCTTCCCAAGCTATCAATAGCAGCTCCCTTCCTTGCCTGCTATTTACACTTACATTAAATAAGTCACTTTCTAGAAATACCAGCCTTTGAAGTTTTAGGAACTTCACAGTATCAAATGTTGGTTTGATGGCTGCACCTGGACCCAGATGAGCTCATTGTATACAGCTACAGCCCCACCAAATGCACAGCCTGCTCTGTTTGTTTTCACCAGTGAAACATGGATCTATGTCTCTGACAAACACAGAACCTGCTTTTTGTTCTTGCCCTTGTCACCCAAAAGGGATTTCATAACATGCTGTGTATTATCAACTTACTTGAAAATTACTTATACTAGCAGGAAGAAAAAGACAACTCAGTTTATTCACTTCTGACATCACACTGCTTTTGGGTCCCCCACCACAGAGAAGTGAGTCTGTTTCTTGGCATTATTTGTACATTCTCCCCTCCTTCCACATATTCAAATTCTTTTCACAAGGGGTTCACTTTGCCTGCTGAAGTAAAAAGTCCTGTTTCTGCCCAAACTTTACTCCCGATACAATGCAATGAGCTGTGGTCATTTGGGGTCTGCTCCCATCACTCAGGTCACTGTCTGGCACAAACCTCCCAACACACAGCGCCCTGCTGACACACTGAGCTGGGCACGGCCCCAGGTAAGGGCAGGGCAGGTCCTGGGAGCTCTTGACTTCAGGGAAAATCTCACATCTTTGCTTCATGGGTCTGGCTGAAAGAACAATTTCATATTCTGCATGAGGCAGCATAAGGGAGCAGTGTGGGACACTGAGGACAGATCCCTAGACAGCTTTCTGCTCCCAAAGGAGCTGCCCAGAAATGTGCCCATCCGAGAGGATTCCATTTGCATCAACCCAGCCCAGAGGAGGGAGAAAAAAGAAGTGTCACCCCAAAATGTCTCTACGGAAGATATTATATACATGTTTTCCGATCTGTATCAGATTTCCATGGTTTAAACAAGACAAGTGAAGTTACAGGATTTCATGTCCTGCCTGCAACATGGACCAGAGCATCACTTCCAGCCCACCAGTTGGAACACAGGTCTCCAAATAGCCAGCCAAGTGTTGAGGCAGACAAGAGGTGAAAGCAATGAGCTCTTTGATGACCAATCTTTAACTCCCCATTTCTGTGGGGAGTTAAACAAACTTCTAACATGGCAAGTAGTAACATGCAAGGCCAACTGGAGTTAACTGGAGCTTAATGAAAGAACCAGCAACTCAAAATAAGAGAGGAAAAGTGACTCAACAAGACAGTTCAGGGTATCAGATGAACAGCAGTTACTGATCCCAGCAAACTGACTGGTCCACAGGAAGCTAAAACATGAGCAGACACCAATCTTGGCCCTCTTTTGTTAATTTTCAAGGGTCTGCAAGGGTTATCATTGTGGAGTTCTCCAACCTCTGCAAAATCAGTACTCATTCAGAGTTGTTTAGGGATAGGATGTATAACTATTCCCCATCAAGAATGTTCAGAGGGTTAGAGAAATGGCTTGCACTATTTTAGAACAGCAACTAATAAAAAATTCAGGGTAGAAATTTCAGTCTAAGTGCCAGACATATTTGTATATATCTCTATAAATTTGTCAGCTGAGGTTATAATTCACTGAAGCCAAGCAGCACAGGTCTTCCAAGTCTGTCAATAGCAGACTCATGGCAGCCCAATTCCCTACGTATCTTCCCTCACCCCTCCCAATATTTTAATCTAATTAGGGACTTTCGTAGCGCAGACATTGAGAGATCCTGGAGTTCCACACTACCCAGCTGTTCATTGCCATTGAATTTAACTTTTCTGGAAAAGAAGATGAAGATTTCAGCCCCCTGACTCTGGAGGATGCAGGTTAGGTGATCAGAGCACACAATAAACCCTGCTTCCTCAGCCCCTTCCCAAGAAGAAATCTTTGGACAGAGCTCCACCTTTCAGTCATGCACAATTACTAACGTGTTTTCTGCGGTCAGAAGTGATAAGGTAAAAACTTTTTTAAAAATCAAGCGGCAGAGAGTAAAGCTAAATCTATCAAAGTGGCATATGGAGATATGAAACCTGTCTCCAAAACAGAGCTACAGAGTAGCAAACACCCTGGATATGCCCAAAACGCGCCAGGCAGCTCTACCACAGCATAGTAAAGGGGTCTCAATGCCAAGACACAAATCCTTAGCATTGATAGAAATTGATGGTTGGAAAGAAAGAAAAACAGCTTGATGATGGCATTTCTCTGTCTCCACTGTCCACAGTTGACTTACTGGACTTTAACTAATAACTGAAGCATTGTGTGAGCATCCCTGGATTCTGCCCACAGTAGCTTCAGAAACATGCTCTAAGGAAACACAGAAAGGACAAACAAATTGGTTTTCAAGGAAGGCAGCAGGAGAGAGATCTGAGCAGAAGCTGAGGCAGAGGGAGTCATTTGGGTTCTGGTAGCAGCAGCTCACTCCACAGAAGTGAAACAACCAAGGCTGTTGGCATTGTAATTTATGTCCCTGGGCACTCTGAGAATGCTCTCAGTAGCTGTCAACAAAAAAGGTGCAATATTTTTAACCTGGGGTAGAAAATATGTCAAGGAAACCAGTGGCACTGTGCTGTGACTCTGGGAAGAGTAACTATTCCACATTTAAAAAAGAAGGGAGAGGCTGAGAGCTCCCCTGGGCTGGAAGCATAAATCCCAACCCCACATCATTTCTCCTGTGAAATAATTTCTCACAAAGCAAATGTAAAAGGAGATGCATGAAAATTAAAAATTACGAGAAATTGAACACAGGTTCCTTGTTATATAGCTGAATACCAAGTCTCTCATTTCATTTGGTTATCACATAAAGTCGTGTTATTTTCAGTGAGTTTCATATCAGACATGCCTCAGAATCTCGCTACAGCTGATAGTACCCATCAGTTCTTCATACTATTATCATAATAATTGTTTGGAATTATCATTACTATTATGTATGCAGAGAATAGAAAATTAAAGTAGCATACAAATCAAATGGGAAAATGCACTTTAAAGGGCCAGAATTCAAATCTAAAGTGACAGGCACAACAACACTACCTTTCTGTGGAAAAGATGTGGATCTGCTTCATAGCTATGGATGAGGCACTCCAGAAGATTGTTCATCAGTTTGCATTTTAATACAAGCTTAAAATATTAAAATTAGAGCTGGGTGAAAAGTGCTCAGCCAAATAATTTCAGTTCTTTCTGTTTCAGAACACCAGCCCTTCTGTTCCCTTCCTGCTGCCCCAGTGTCAGCTGCAGACAAGGTGACAATGGTGTCACCCTGCGAGGGCCCAGGGTGTCCCAGGGAGTTTCACATCCTTCTGCAGCTGCAGCACAGCCTGAGGAGGCCTGGGGGCCTGGGGTCTCCTGGCACCAGCTGGTACCATCCCTGCACTGAGGCTAGAAAAAGGATTGAGGGCAAAATCAAAGGAGGATATTTCACAAACAAATATTTATTTTCCAAACCTTAGCGATCTTTTGTCTCCTTGCCAGTAACAAGGACAGTTCTAAATTCTTCTGCTGCCTTAGCAGCTTAAATAGGTGTGCCACAAACGATCAGCCCTCAACCATGACACACCTGTCCAAGGTACCAAGTCACAGTGTTAAATCTGGAGCGAGATTCGCTTCCATTGAGTCAGAGTCTGGCACTGATGTAAAACACTCCTGCTTAGGTCAGTCTTGGAGAAAATTGAGGAGAGATGGTGGTTTCTGGTGGGATACCAGGATTTAGTAATTTGATGGAGAATGTACAATTGGAGCAAACAAAAGTAAACTGCAAGAAGAGTTTCCTGGGTGAATATATAAACACACAGACTAACAGCAGCAGTTTTATCATGGCAAGTGTGGCAGGCAGTGAACGCTGCCTCATTCCTGCCATTGGGAGCACTGAGACCTCCAGGGATTTAATACAACAAGCTCCTGCTGAAATGACAAGTAAAAGAGAGTAAAACAGGTTTGTAATTGTAGTTCAGGCCCTCCGCTTGAGAGAACTGATCTCTGTCTTTTGCTTTCCAGTAGAGTCTCTGTGTGACTTAAATACGTGCCCCACTTTGCTGGTCTTTGCACAGGCAAACGACAGCTGCCCTTTAATCGTGAGCTTTGGCCTCAGCCAGTGGCTGCAGCGTGCCCAAAGCAGCAGAAAAGCCCCTGCTGGTAACTCACACACTTCTCAGCACTGCCCAGTGGTGTGTGAAGGCACATCCAGAGCAGAGCCTCTGGCAGCCCTCTGCAAGCATCAGCCCCTGGAACTTGCCAGGGGGGTCTTTGGGGCAGGCTGAGCTGTTACAAAGGCTGCCCAAATCGCTGTCTTGTTTGAGGGTGACGCAGCCTGTGCTGTGGGTCCCTGGTGCTGGCAGTGTGATGGAGCCCTGTGGGTGCCAGCTGTGCCCCTGGACACTGACCTGTGCACCTGTGTGCCAAACCAACCCCAGAGAAAGCCCCAGGCAGACACACAAATGCTGGGTTTGAGCTGCAAAGGCAGATGATACTCAAGCCAAACACTGCAATCCATTATTACTCACTGCAGATGGAAACAGTGTAAGCTTGCACTTTTCACACCACATTTCTACTCAATACCAGCCAAAGACCAGAGCCAAAATTCTGTCAAGACTCTGTTCTTTTCAGTTCTGATTCCTTGAGAAAGAATCTGAGGGAACAACACGACTAGGACTCCTTCAACCTAATTAAAAACTTATGCCCTGTTACAAATGAATAGAAGAGATATAGACAGTGAAAGGAAATGTCATCAAAATCCCAGGATTCCAACAGTCACAGGGATGTGAGCAATCCTCTGGTAACCCTATAGCTGCATCAAAAGCAGCCAGTGAGCCCCAGGCAGTATTGCCAAGATGATTACTCAGTTCCTCTTGGAAGTTTACATCCAGCCTCATGCCAAAGGTGCCCCACACGCCACATTCTGCAACAGGTAAAAGGAAACTAAGCCATGTGTTCCTGTTTTAATTACAAATCCAACCCTTTCAACTCATTCCTGGATGACTTAATCATGCTGGGAGACTGAGCAAAGCTTACAGGTGATTGTGAGTATAAGGAACATACAGTTGTTAATCTAAACCTTTCTCCTGTGCTGGGGGACCACGGACTCCCACCACGACTGGCAGAAGCAAAACACTCCAGGACCCCAGGGAGGACTGGTGTGGTTGCAAGGCTCAGGTAGAAACTGCACAACTCCCCGTGTCTGGTGTATTTTCCTTTAAAACCCCTAAGAAACGCAGTTGTGAGCCATTTTGCAGCAAATGAAAGGAGGCATACCAAGGGACTGAGCAGTTTACCCAAGGGCACACAGGTGTCATGCCACAGCAGGGCACTCAACTTCCACGTCCAGAGTGTTTGGCTTCTTTGCCAAACACAAGTGTGCTCTCCACACCCAATCCACGCCCAAAGGCAGGTGCCATCCAGCAAGAGCCAGCAGAACAGCAGAGGCACGGAGTGTTTGAGGTCACCCTCTAGCTGTAAGCACACGTGGTTCAGCACGGACTGCCCCGTGCCCAGCACGGTGTCATGGTCCGTGAGCACAGTTCCCTCTGAAGCAGGGCTCTGGCAAGAAAAGCAGAGGGAGGTTTGGCTGTATTTGGTATTTTCCCTCCAACATCCATTGCCACATACACCGTAACACTCAGTATCAAATGGAGATCTCCTAGCAGACTGATGATGGAACATTCCAGACCCTTCTCAACCCTTGGGATGATAGCAGATGGCTCTGTACTTCACCACTCAGATGAAAGCCCGTGGGTTCAGAGATATTTCATCTCTCTGCAGCATGCCTCAGCTTTTTCTTCACCAATGATGATTATTCAATAAAAGTTTGTAACTGCAAGTTCATATCCACAATATAAATCAGTTTAAACTGCACAGTCTAAGTATGTGAGTGTTCTGGCAGCCAATTGAAAACAGATAGGTTCCTGCTCACAGCTCCATGGCAGTGAAAACCATGACAAGCTGAGGAAGGTATGTTCAGAAAGGAAAATCTCACACCAGTGCTCATATGGAAATGATTTTTTCGAAACACTGTGGTATTACAAACCCAGCCCAATAAACAGCAAGGTCACAGTAGCATTGTTCATCATGGCATCTCCTGCAAAATTCAGCTTGTTCAGCATTTTTGACTGTCGAGACCCTATTTGCTCTTCGGTGTTAAAAGTTAACAGCTGAACAAAAGAATAATCTTCATTTTTCACAAGCAATTGTTTCTAAAGGTTCTCGATCTCAGGAATTAGGCTGCTGGAACCCTACCTATAATACAGTTGCCTATGTACCAACACGGAACGTGGCATACTTGCTACTTATAGTAACAAAAAATAACAACTTTATTAGTTAGTCCTAAGCCTGCCAGTGCTTAAGAACGCTTTGGACAAAGCTCTCAGATATATGGTTTGGCTTTCCAGTTGCTCTGTGTGGAGTCAGGAGTTGGACTCGGGGTTTCTCATGGGTCCTTTTGAGCTCAGTATATTCCATGATTCTATGCATGTTGTTGGGCCAAGACCAAAGTACCCATGACAATATGTTCAAAAGTCATGTGTCAGTTTACAGAGGTCATCTTGAGAACCTGTGTGGGCTGCCCTGGATATGTGTGTGGCTGCAGAAAAAGCCATGATCAAACACATGGATTTAACTTAAGAAGCAGGAACAATTACACAAAAAATTCCTGAGGTAAGGCCAAATTTGGTTCACTTGTAGATTTCAAAAATACAATGTAGTGATAGGCAAAGTGACCAAAAAATAAGGCGTCTCTACCCAGTCACAAAGCTCTGAGTAAGGGCTGACCACCTTTGAGTGGCTGGGAGGATCTGGATGCTGGCTGGGCTCCCCAGCAGTCATCAGATGGACAGGCAAGAGGGGACGAGCATTCCCCTGCTCAGGGTACTCTAGCTTCTCACCCAGGGGAAATATTTCAGCTGTTGCTGTGCCAGCCATCCTTTTGGCTTGCATCCCCTTGTACAAGACACTTTATCCATTTTCAGTGGTTCCTAATCCATAAGAGGAATCAAACGTGCTTAAGCACATACTGAAGTCCCATGGAAGCAGAGAGAGAAGCTTAGGAATCAGTGCCAAAGCAAGGAGAATTATTTCAGTGGTTTGGGAAGCAATGCTGTGGTTTTGCTCTTCCCTCCCTTGCTCTGAGCTGTTTGCTCTCATCCCAGGACCTGGCCACCTGTCTCTGTAATTGGTTACCAGTGGCAAAAGAACCCCACAGCAACACTGGTGATTCCAGAAGGTTGTGGCTAAAAGTGGCTTATTCAAACGAAGCAACACTTTTATAGTGTGCTTCACAAGCAGATAGGTTAGTGAAATTATACAATAACCCAACTGGTCAAGGAGGCAAACACCTCTTGGGATAACATCCTTCAGAGCTCAGCCAAAGCATCCCGTACCATGGTTAGAGAAACCCCAGGTGCCAAGCTCTGTTTTGGATCCCTTTATCATGTTTTCCCAGGCTAGGGCTGGGAACACTGCAACTGAACCTTTCTGAACACTCTGTGTTCTGCCACAGCCACCCTCTGGGCCAGCAGGGTTATGTGCCACTGCCAGAACAAGGCGGCACCAAAACCCAAAAACCTCACAGTCCCTCACGAGCAGCACAGCAGGGGTCACCTCAGCGCTTCACTGTGCTTTTAGCACAAACTGCACCAGCCCAGCAAGCCCTGAGTGGAGCTCGAAAGTGCTCAGGGGCAAGGACCACACACTCCTTGAAGACTGAGGCCATATTATTCCCAGTGAATCTAACTTGCAAGAACTACTGACAGGAGGAAAGGAGATGACCTCAAGTTGCACCATAGGAGGTTTAGATTAGATATTAGGGAACAAATCTTCATGGAAAGGGTTGTAAAGCCCTGGTACAGCTGCCCAGGGCAGTGGTGGAGTCACCATTCCTGGAAGTGTTCAAAAAGCATGTGGCTTTATTACTTAAGGACATGGCTTGGTGGTGAACATCAGGTTGGTGTTGGGTTGATGGTTGGACTTGATGATCTCAGAGGTTTTTTCCAGCCTTAACAATTCTATAATTCTGTGACTGGAATTTCTTCTCTGTTATTTGGAAAAGCCGTGGTTTTACTCTATTTTTCACTCGGGCAGCTCATTACAGACCATCATGATGGTGTCACACAGGGAGGGGCAAAAGGCAGCTCCAGGAGCAAGAGAGCTGGCTGTGTGTGGTGAGAAGGAGACAATCAGCTTTATCTGCAGCAGACAGAGGTAAAGCATCGCTGCTACCCAAAAAATCACAGGTGTGACTGAGCAGCAGGTTCTCAGAGAGGTCTGAGCAGCCATGGAACTGGCTACAGGAACAGGCAGCCTTTCACAGAGGGGCTTGCCCATCACAGACACAACCAGCAGAATTCAGCTCCTTACAGCTCCGCTGGTTCTGGATCGGCCTTGTCCCCTGAAATGCCGATCAAATAATTAGCCTAGATTTGGTCTTGGAGTGGTTGCAGCTTTTTGGGGTGAGTGAGGGCTCCCAACAGCTTGTTCCTGTCCTCTCACTGACAGGCATAATGAAACATGGGAGAAGAAAGGGAATAAGCCAGGGACCTCCAGCACTGGGGTGGGTCAGGGCTGAGCACCCTCCGGAGACAAACCCCCACACTGCTGTGGACACTCAGGGATCAATCAGTTCTTCCCCATATGTTGTGGCAAGCACTTACACGTCCCACGAAGGGGCTGTGTTCACTGATAAATACCAGATTGCCTCAACATGGCTGTTCTGGGACTTAAGTTTCTTGAAAAATGCAGCTTTTATTAAAGATAATTAAGCATTGTTTTCTTTGGTGTGAGTCAGTGAAGTGTATCATGCTCTGCCTTTGCATTTTGGACGATCAGTATGATGATACTGGGAAAATATAATAATTTGGATTACCACAGCAAGAGCAAGGGCAACAAGTTCTGATTTTAAAACTCACAATGCACATCTATTGCTACTCTCACATTAACAAAGCTGAGCCCTGAGCATGTTCGATTGTTACCCATCCTCCTTGGGAATATTGGAATAGCTATTGTTCCATCCCAGTTCTTTGATTCTACAGCTCTGCAGTTTACCAGCTCAAGCCAAATTCATACTGACTTCAGGAAACTATTAGAATATTTCAGCCAATTTTCCTTTAGCAAGAACTAACCACTTGGGAGCAGAAAGGATTAAACTCCATCTTCAATGGGGTCTTTTTCAGGAAGACTGCACTGGAGAGGCCAAGATTCACCGTCAGTCTTGGAGAAGGTTTTGCATCACCAGTAAAAGCCTTCAGAAGTGAAGCAAGACTTTGCTGTCATGTAGTCAATGGAGCCAAATCTTCATCACCTGTGCAGCAGTGGGGGCAGGATTTGCTTGTGGCCACTCAAGGGGAGCAGACACTGTGAACTTAGGGCACATCTGCCTCATGAACAAAGGCAGTGCTCCAGGGTTCTAGTTCACATCAGAAATGCTTCTGGCACAGTGTTGTAGAGGCCTTATGCCAAAGCTGTTGCATCAATTACTTGGCCTTCTTTTCTGCCACGATTGCTGGCTAATGCCCAGGCAAAAGTAGGCACTGGGCTGTGGGCTCACTAGAGTCCACCTCCCTCCCCTCGAGAGCTGCCCAAAAGTCAATTTTTAC
Source organism: Thryothorus ludovicianus (assembly GCA_013397245.1). NCBI lineage: Eukaryota > Metazoa > Chordata > Aves > Passeriformes > Certhiidae > Thryothorus > Thryothorus ludovicianus. Next base: position 99,146 of record VZTB01012151.1, on the reverse strand, counting down.
TTGCTGGAATTTCTATTATTTTCAAGGTCTTGTGCCCATTGCAAAGATAAAGTCTGCCTATTAAGAATAAAAAAGGGTTAGGCATCAGAAATTACCAAGCAGTCTTTCAGAGCCTCAGAGGCTGTGCTGAAGCATTTTCTTGTGATCTATTGAGAAATACTTCATTCCCTGAGAAGAAAGACTCTCACTTTAGTTGCTCAAACCTATAAAACCTTTACAGAGATACACTAAACCCAAAATAATCAAGCAGTAGATTTGATTCCGCTTCCATCCAGATTTTCTGAAATTTCTGTGGTCTGATCCCCGGCTGATAAAAGAGGACCATGACCATGCATGTGAGAAGAATTTACTCCCTGATGGGAAGATCAGATGCAGCTAGGACAAGCGTGAACCTCAGGACTGTTACTCTGTTTTGCAGCACAGGTAGCAGCTCGCAGCTCACAGCAGGACAAGGCTCTGAGATCTCTGCTCCCAGCTGAGGCAGCTGCCAGAGGATCGCTGTGGGAAGCTTCAGTCTCAGTTCCTTTGTCTTGGGTGTTTAGAATTCAGAAGGTTTCAGGGCTTAACAACTCTGTGAAGCACTCGGCCAATTGTTTGGTTTTTTTTTTCTTTCATGGAATTAGAAAATGGAGACTGAAATGAGGAAGAATCTTCCAGAAAAAAACAATTATAGTTGTTCTTAATTATGAAAAATATGAAGAGACATAGAAGAGTTAAATTTCACAAGGAAAATTATTAATTCTCTCTAAAACTTACATTACCTACAAAATACATGTCCGTGACAAAGCTTTCCAAAGAGTCCTGTTAGTTTCTACAAGATAAAATCACAAGAATTTCTCAAGGGGTTGGTTTTTGAAGTGTTGAGGCATCTCACAAAAGCAATTAATTGTTGTCAGCATTGGATATTCTATCGTATTCTCCCAATCTGCAGAGGAGCTCCAATAATTTCAGTGAGAATTCCCTGAAGTCTGATGGCAGAGAAATGTAGTTTAAACACTGTTAGCTGATCACACATCATCTGTGAGAACTCTAGATTAAGTGTTAGGGCACTCCTTGCTAAATGAAAGCCAACTCCAGCCAACAAAGGTGAAGAATGATTGTGCAAGTGTTCAGTGCAGATCCCAGCAGCTGAAAGGAGGAGAAGCAGCCAGGGCCTGACCCCTTGCAGGGCAGCAGCACCTCACCTGCTCTGGCTCTGCTCTCCAGCCCGTGCTCCACCAGCACACACCGTGGGCAGCTCCACAGCAGCTGGGGGCACACACAGCACCTCGGGGCCAGCTGCAGCCAGGCCACAGCACCCTGCACCCACAAAAGGCACACTCCAGAATGCTCGCTCCAGTTCTTGTTGATACGGCAAAAAAACCCACACAATATAAAACAAAACACAGAGGAAGCCAAAAGAAGTATCTACAGAAAAGATTTGCGAGATAATGTTCACTCATGGCAAAACTGAAGAAAATCCCAACTCCCACAGTACACATACCAGGTCCAGAAATAAATTTCTGTCTCTGTACACATGCTCTCTATACTTAAATTGCCTGCCAAGTGTTTTTAGAGAAACGTTTATACAAAAAAATGTGCTGATTCATCAACCGTGATTTTGTATGTAGGGAAAAAGGTCAGTTATGAGAAACTGACAGTTTCAATATCCAATCTAAAATCCAATTTCAGAAGTCTAAATTAACAGTTCCAAGGTTTTATTCAAAGTCAGTCTTTTACTATGAAAAACTGATCATTTTTCCACACATTTCAAAAATATAATATGAAACAAAAAGGAATGAAATTCAGAAAAAAATATTTTAAAATATTCTAAGCAAGCAGTTACAACTGACTCCCTTAATTTTTGTATTTTCAGTTCCTCCTCACATCCAAATGGTACATGCAGTAATATGGATAGTGGTCTTAAGTATTTTCTCATTTTTTTTTCCCCTCAGCATCCCTCTAAGTACTGTCCATAGATGCCAGAGTTTCCCATCGGCACGGTTCAGTCCGACCTCACTGTGCAGGGAGCCAGGTCCAGCACACCGGGGCAGCTGCAGCCCCGTGAATAAGCAGTGAGCAGCTGCTCCGAGGAGCATTTCTCACCACAGCGCTCCGTCCTCACCCTCTGCTACTGCCCCGTCACAGCGTGGCACGCCGGGGCAGCCCTCTGAAACCACCCTTGCCTCTAAAATTCACTGAGGAGTTATTTTGCTTACCCCACGGACCCGTTTTGCGGACTTGCCGCCCGCCCAGGATCACTGATGGAAACTCTCCTTTCCCCCGCCGTGTCTCTCCTTCCCGCAGGGAGCGCAGGGCTGGAGGTGAGTCCCGGGACGAGGGCTGTGTGCCCCTTGGGCACAGCCTCCTGCCGGGACACAGGCGCCCCTGGGACCCCCAGCACGGAGCCGATGGCACAAAGGAACGCAAAGCTCCCTAAAACTGCACCCGGTTATTGAGCACCCTGTGGTGAGCGCTGTCCTCAGCCACAGCAGCAGCAGCAGCCCCAGGACAGAAGCCTAGACCAGACTACAATTTGCTCGACATTTTAATCAAGGACTAACTCCTAATCAGCCTTTCCTGTAACTCCCCACTGAAACAACACCATGGAGGGTCTAACAGAGTTCCCCAAAGTTCCTTTCCACAATTTTATTTTAAACAAAACTAAACAAAAAGTGAAAGTTGCATGGGATAGGTGTCACAAATCTCAGATTTCAAAGCAATTAGAACCTTCTGCTTTAAAATCCCCAGATTTTTTTACTCAGCAAAGCAGAGAAAATCTCTCTGTTCATGGCAAAGTGAAGACTGGGATTTACTTATTTGCTGTCATTGTGAGGCAGCTCACTACCAAAGCACTCCTCCCACTCTGACCACGCACCTGGGAAGGGCTCTCCCATGCTCCACGTACTGAAACACGTCCTTGGCTTCCCTAAACCATCAGTACCCAATGTCAGAAAGAAAAACATGTGAAGGAATTAAACTAAACAAAGGCAGTGCTATGGAAAGGGCTCCCAATACACAAGATAAGCTTCCACGCCTTAACAAACATTTTACTGCCAAAGGACAGCAATCTGAGTAGCCCAGAACATCATGTAAGGGACATCGACAGCAGAAGAATCATAAAGTTTAAAAGTCTCTCTTAATCAATGACAAATTTAGTACTTGTTGCTACAATTACAAAGATAATAGTTCCTTTATGTCAGTGCCTTTGGTTTTGCAGCTGTAAAATAGCTTTGAGTTCAGCATTTCAAGTAACAGAAATTAATAGGAGGTCATTTCTACCAGAGAAATTTTAGGGGCCCATCCTCTCTAATCATCATTAAAAACTAAATCCACAGGAGAAGAGGCACTTTACTGATTGTCAAGTGGAAGCTATTATTCATTTGATGAAGCTCTTGGCACTGTGCCATTTATTCTGCTGTAGAGCCTGCTGGTTGCTCTACTTCATCTCATGCAATCAAGGTTGTTTCTGCCTGCCAAGAGTTATTTATAGAGTGGGGGGAAAAAAATAGCAATATGTTCTCTTGCTTCAAAAGCAACTTTCAAACTTTCTAAGTGAACAACTGCCTGCCTTCTCCCTAGTGACATTCTTCACAAAAGAATTCTTCACTTGCACAAAAACAAAAGCACTTTCTTAGATTTCATCTTTCTTGAAACATGGAAACAATACCCATGTTGGACATTTTCATTGAGAAATCAGCTGATTTTCTCCAGTTAAGATTCTGCACAGCCATGGCAGCAGGCAGCCAGCTTCCCCCGGTGCCACCCCTTTGAGCCTGCCAGTGCCAGAGGGGACGTGCAGAAAGGACCTGAGGGTCACCACCACTGGTGCAACTCACCTGTCCCTACAGAGAAGGGACATTTTGTCAGTGATGGGGACACTTCTGTCTTCACTAAGCTGCCAGGTTGAGGAGGTAGCCAAGGCATTTGGGATGAGGGATGATGAATTTCTATCCCAAAGCTGGGTTCCTGGTCCAGGCCATGGGCAATCCTTAGGTGGAGGCAGAGTGGGCTGCAGTGCTGTGGAAGGCCTTTATATCCACTTTGATGTGCAAATGACCATAAATTCCTAAACAAAAGCCTAAAGTCTGTTTTTGACCTCAAGGCCAGTTTAAATTAGGAATCCTGACATTCTTGAACTGAAACATATAAAATCAGAAACAGTCTTTAGAGTGAATATAGTAAAACTCCACTAGTGTTGAGTTTGTACATAAAACCAGAACCAACCTTTCATGGTTTTTGTAGTTTTTAAGAGCAGCCTCAAATAAAGCTCAGACTAAACATCTGAAAAAGGGGGAAAGTAAATTTCCTGCGTGGTAAGACTAAAAGTCTCACAAATGTTTGGGAAATAAAACAATCAAAGTGTAATTGAGTAATATTCAATGGTGATTTTTTCATCTCTGTGAAACGCAAAGCAAACCATGGTTATCTCCACTCCAGAAAATACTGCTAGCCCTCCACTTCCAGAGCTATTAACAAGTTTATTTAAACAGACATGGTTATTTCAAGTTTACTCGTTGCAGTCCTGATACCTTTGCTCACAAAAGTAGCACCCTGTTCCAGGGGTGTTTCCCTGCTATCACACAATTATTTCCTGAACGATCCATCACTGGTATCCTACTCCACCTTAGGACTTCAAACACAATGAACAAAGCCCAGTCCCTGCACCAGTGTCCTTCACTCCTGGACAAAGCCGACTCTTCCCCAGTAAAGTCTCTCTGGTGTCTGATTTTGGGGTGTCTGGGTAACGGGGCCAAGGCAAGGGCAGGAGTGTGCAAGCAGCAGGGGATGCACACAGCAGCTCTGCCAGTGAGCACAGAATCTCTTGGTTGGAAAAGCCCTCCAAGGCCACTGAGTCCAAGCATTCCCCAGCACTGCCAAGGCTAACCCGTGTCCCCAGTGCCACAGGCACACAGCTTTTAAATTCCTCTGAGAATGGGGACTCCTCAACGGCCCACAGCTGACAAATTGCCTGGTTGGTTTGCAAACTTTGTCTGGGGACTAACAAAGATGATTAAACCATCCCCATTCCAAGCTTTTATTATTACTATAATCTTTTCATGAACCTCACCGACAAAAAAGCAGAAATTTAATTTCAGATCATAAAGTACCAACCAAATGCAGAAATGCTGTTTTCTGATGGGTTCTATTCCCTTCCTTCAAACCAATATAAAATTTGCTATAGTTTAGTGGATCATTAGTCAAACAGAATTCATAAGACATACAAAGGGCTACTTATATACAACTGCTATGGAGAGACTACCAGGAAATCCCTTCGGTAAAGAAAAGGTTCAGCATTTGTTAGCCAGTTCCCTAGGGCTTTTACACATAACAAGGAAAGCACATTAGGAGCTCTTGATTTAACAAAAAACCCTGAATTATGCATTTGTGTACAGACAAGTATTGTAGGAAACATTTCACAAATATGCAAATTTTATGTAAAATATAGTTTGCATATGGTGTAATACCCATCCCCCAAATAAAACATGGTATAATTTCAAGGAATAATTTTCAGCACAGTGATCTTGATCAAGAAAACACAGTTTTCTAAAATAACCAGCAAAGCTATTGTTAAAACTGAGATGTAAAAAAAAAAAACCAAAAAAAAAAACCACCAAAAAAACACCGCATAAATCACTGTAAAATCATGTGTGCTTTGAGGATTATGTCTCAGAGCTGGTTTTCCCATCGGGTGATAGGCCAAACCCCAGACACCAAAATGGGTTATGCTGAAGAGCAAATACCAGTCATTAACTTTCCTGTGGTTTAATAATTACACCTCTTCCTGGGGATGTGATTAAACCACACACAGCATTAGAAAACAGAGGGAATTAAGTCAATATGCCTCAGAGCTGATGAGTAAGTGAGTGTGCAGAGTCGAGACAAAGCTGGATCAGATGGCTGGCTGTGTGTTTCCAAGGACTGTGCAGCAGTGCAACACACGAATGCAATAAGGATAACATCATTACCAGATGTAGCAGCATTCCTCCTCCACAAGGAAAATGCAGCATTGCATTACAGCCCAGCATGAGGAGCACCATGGCCAGCAGATAGCTGACCCCCCACCAGGAACCCTGGCTCTCCCAACAGAAAGATGGCTCCTTGACAGAACATTTTGACCCACTATTTATTTCATCACCAATGCTGCGGGTTTATATTCCTGCCTGGAATATGGGGGAAAAGCATCTGAAATGCCTGGCAGGGAACTGAAGCCCCTTAAATCATAAATACAATCAAACTGCAGCCTGTGGAAAGAAGCACTCAGCTCAAAGACAAACACTCCTGTTCCATACATGCTTAGCAAAAGACAAACTGAGATTCCAGACATTTGTGTTCCCTTCCCCTTCACCACGACTTTAGCACTGCAGTGCTGGAAACATTCCCAGCCAGTGCAGTGCAGCAGCATTGTGCCATGATCCATGTGGCACTGGGAGATGACACAAGGCACAGGAAACATCATTTCTGAAGAACTGTGTTGAGCAAACGCTCCCTCGTTTCTCCATTTTTTTTAACAGGAATAACTCCAGGAAATTCACTTCAGTTATGTCTGGGTGGGAAGCAAGATAGGGTGGAAAAACAGTTTCTGTGTTCCTGCCTCTGCCTGTAAGACAGCACCTCACAGCACACTGTCCATGGAAACGGGCACATACCAAAGCACCTACAAGGAAACAGCAAACTCAAAGTGTGACCCTGCCAGGGAGAGTTTCCAACCTTACTCTAACATGTCTTGCCCTTCCCACATTTTTCTCAGCCCATTTGCTTTCCAGCCCACGACCCCACCTTTGAGGCTGAAAACGAAGTAGCAGCAGGGGAGGCTGGAGGAGGCAGGGCTGCTCATTCTCTAGCAGCCCTTGGCTTACATTGGGCAGCTCCATCACATCCCCCAGGGAGAGCAGCTGGGGTTATCAACCTGCTCTGGATCTGAACGAGTGACCAGGAAAGAAAGAACCTTGTTAAGCTTCTGTCTGCTGAGCCAACCCCGTGCTTCTTATGCTGAGCAGCAGCTTAGCTGCCAAGTGTTTGTTTTAATCTCCAGTGAGAGAGATTATTAGTTTTTACCTTGTATTATTATACATTCTCTGGAGAAGAGAGCATTTATAACAGCTGGCAGAATTTGATGCAAGCTATAAATAACAAATTCTAAAAACTTTCTAGCTTTATTACACCTGCTGTTAATGTATCATACATAATCTCTTCAGGTCAAGTGCAAACCCACAGGCAGGGGACAGCTCTTTTCCTAGTAACTCACCTTTGCCCACAGACCATGCTCTCTGACCACGGGATGGGAAGAGGGCTTGTTCTAAAACCATTTGCAAGCAATAGGAACAAGCCATAATGGTTTGGCTAAGCTCAGAAGGATGCTGGCTGAGGAGGCCAAAGTAATTGGCTTTGATGGAGCAACATCAGGGAGGAATTTAGGACTGAACTATTTCAGTTGTGAGTAATTTCAGCTCCAATGTCACCATCTGGTTTTGGACAATTGTGAACTTTGCTGCTCAAGGCTGTGCTCCTGGGAAGAGATGGTGGCTTCATGCCAGAGCAGGGACCCATGGCTACCCAGATGCTGTTTGCAGTCCCCAGAGAGGGGGAAATTACAAAAGTGACAATGTTTTCATTGGTTTTGAGCATTTTTCATCAATAGTTTTGTGGTTCTCTTTGAAATATGCAAGAAGTCATTGCATCTTTCAGTCATTTGAGAAATCTTTTTCCACACACTGGTAACATCCTCACAACTTAATTGTGACTGTCCCTGTGCAAACTTGCACTTCAACAGTGAAAAAAACAGAAGGAAGAAATTTTCCTCCCCAAAACATTTTGATCTCTCTTCACTTCCAAATCCATCCCTGAGTGACTACAGTAGATACTTGGCACTGGTCCACTAAAGCCCCCTGTACCATCCTTTCTCTAAACTATTTCAGCTCAGATGATCCCTGCACACCCGAGCCATTGTGGCCAGGCCACGTGTGTGCAGCCTGTCCCCTTTGAAGGCCGTGCACACACACTGCCAGGGGAAGGCAGCCTGGTACCCCTCACCCCACAGCCCCTGCGTGCTGCTCCAGGCCTCTGCAGGCACTGCTGCCCTCCCCTGCACTGGAAACTGCTGCCTCCGGGGCCAGGGGAGAGCACAGGGAGAGGATGGACAGGAGGGTCCCCTGCCCACGGTGACAGCTCCCACCAGCTGACACTGCAACACCAGCATTGTGCATACACCCAAGGGCCCTGTTTATGGGACCTGTGAGCAGGGTTGGGATCTCTGCAGTGTTTAGCAGAGGTTTCCCGCCTCTCTTATCTCTACTTACAAAGTTCCTCTATTATGGAAATATTCTGGTTTTGTTGCAGACAGGACACCCAAAAACATAACATGGAAATGGAAGATGTTGCCAGTGAAAACACTGCAGATGTGCCTTGTCTCACGGGCAGCAACCTGAAATATTTTGTACCAGAAGTATCTGACACATCATTTATTTAAATTCATCATGAGTGAAACGCATCACACCCCCAGAGTCATTGATGTGATATTTTATACTGCAAGAGGATCCAAAAGCAAGCTAGTTTATTTGATAGACTGGTCTATTAAAAAAAGTTATAAAGATAATAGGAGTAAATTAAAACTATAAATATAAATTGTAAATAAACATATCTCTTTGATAGAAAGGTGATAAATACATAATTTTTAATGAAGATGCATGCCTCTGAAATTCCTCTGACCACTGAAGCAGAAATGCAATTTATCCCATCTTGATAGTCTAATCAGGAGCCTTTAAAAAAACAACTATTTCACTGAATAAAAGATTAATTTCCCAGCCCTTATTATCTAAATCATGTGGATTTACAGCATAAGCAAGGGACCCAGGAGGAGTACAGAGCTCAAACACTTTTAAACACTTTGACTATGAGTGAGCTGATCTGTATTTTCTTGATACGAAAGAGACTAAAGAATTAAAATAAAGGAACATTTCCTCTTCTAAACTTCTTGCAGGAGTCTTCTGAAAATCAGTAGGTCTTTCCCTTGTCAGTATCTCCTCTACCCAGACTGCCTCACTATTTGCTTCAATGTGTTACATCTACTCTCTAATGACAGTGAAGGGACCACTGCAGTTTATTAGAGGATGTCACCTTTAGGCAGCTCTCAGGCCACACTTCCACAGTGACACGTAACCCCACATATTGCACATACTCATTTTCTCCTGAGCTTTAAGGAAGTACTTAGCGTGTGTGCATGGATACTCTCATTTTGAGTGAAGCCACGTTATTCGTACAGACCCATAAATGCTAAGCCTAAGTGTTGACATTCACAAAGTTCTACTGTGAACCCTATTTAAACAAAACAGATTCACAACGTACACTCTACAAGAAGGGATTTTTCTAGCAAATGCTGGGATTAGCCTAAAGGAAGCGTGAGACAATAAATTTTACCACTTTAATAAACATGTGCTTCCCTGGGGAAATAAAAAATTTAAAAAGAGAGGCATCATTGTGGTCTGCATGCCAGACTGTTTCTGTGCTCCTGCCCTGTTACTCCATCTCACCGTTCCCACAGTGTTTACTGGGATAAACACTGGGATTAATGGGCAGCTCTTCTGCAAGGCTCTGCAGCTGAATGCCACTGGCTCCAGCAGCTCCCACAGGGGCAGCAGCCACAGGATCACCCAGAGAGAGCCCAGGTGCTGCTTGGCAGGGACAGCTGAGCCCAGCAGGCTGCCCATGGGGTGCCCCACACCCGGCCAGCACAGTCAAGGGCACACGGAGAGGCGAGAGAGCCAACCCTCCTCGGGCACTGCTCCTGCCAGGGCTGCCTGGGGCACTGCTCCTGCCAGCCCTCCTCGGGCACTGCTCCTGCCAGGGCTGCCTGGGGCACTGATCCTGCCAGGGCTGCCTGGGGCACTGATCCTGCCAGGGCTGCCTGGGGCACTGCTCCAGCCAGGGCTGCCTGGGGCACTGATCCTGCCAGGGCTGCCTGGGGCACTGCTCCAGCCAGGGCTGCCTGGGGCACTGATCCTGCCAGGGCTGCCTGGGGCACTGCTCCAGCCAGGGCTGCCTGGGGCACTGATCCTGCCAGGGCTGCCTGGGGCACTGCTCCAGCCAGGGCTGCCTGGGGCACTGATCCTGCCAGGGCTGCCTGGGGCACTGCTCCAGCCAGGGCTGCCTGGGGCACTGATCCTGCCAGGGCTGCCTGGGGCACTGCTCCAGCCAGGGCTGCCTGGGGCACTGATCCTGCCAGGGCTGCCTGGGGCACTGCTCCAGCCAGGGCTGCCTGGGGCACTGATCCTGCCAGGGCTGCCTGGGGCACTGCTCCAGCCAGGGCTGCCTGGGGCACTGATCCTGCCAGGGCTGCCTGGGGCACTGCTCCAGCCAGGGCTGCCTGGGGCACTGATCCTGCCAGGGCTGCCTGGGGCACTGCTCCAGCCAGGGCTGCCTGGGGCACTGATCCTGCCAGAGCTGCCTGGGGCACTGATCCTGCCAGGGCTGCCTGGGGCACTGCTCCTGCCAGGGCTGCCTGGGGCACTGATCCTGCCAGGGCTGGGGCCAGGGTGGGCTCTGTCCCGGCAGCACCGCAGGCAGGGCTTGGCAGCAGCGCAGGAGCAGCTGCCACAGACAGAGCACCGAGCCCTGCCTGCTCCCTGCTTGGCTTCATCTTGCCTCACGCTCTTTCTGGTGGAGAAGTCTGCTGTGTTCACATCCAGCCTGAGTCTGCATTCCCTTACCCTCTGATACAAGAGCACGTGGGCCAGTTCCCTCAGAGTCAGGCAGGGGCTCAAGGATTCTTTTCCCCCTCTGCAATTTCACCCACAGTTGCCCAGGGAATCGGGTTGTATAAATATTGACAGAGAAATATACGTAACAAAAATATTTATCGTTTATGTTTCCCTCAGCATTGAAATTTTGCTTCAGGACATAAGGGGCCCGTTTCAGTGAATCTGCTCATCAGTAGACAAAACAAACAGGATTAGAAGATCTGTTTTTAAACAGGATCAGGGGTGCACGCCCTGATTTAGAAACTGTCTCGCTGACACCGAGGCTCAAGGAGTCCCTTAGCAGAGCACAGTCCCTGCCTTGGGGACAGTGCCCAGCTCCCTGCCCTGGGCAGTGCTGCCCTGGAGGAGATGACAGCTCTGCTGACTGAATGAAGCTTGGTGGGAGCTTACTGGGGCAGGTGCAGGGCAATAAATGCTATCCTATCTTACTCTGACTACGTTTAAGCAAAGAGCCATTTTTGCTGGCCTGCCCTTCCTAGGAGATTGCACACAGCCTGGAGTATGAGTAAATACTGAAATGCACGCTCAGCATCGTTCCCAGTGCAGCCAGAGGAATTTCAGTGCTGGCAGTACATGAGGAAGAACCGCAGTGGCCAAGGCAGAGGAGCTGCAGCCCTGAGCAGGACGTGTGTGCCGGCCCCACGGCTGGCTCAGCCAGAGCAGGAGCCAGCACAGCTGTGATCTCCAGCAGCTCCATTCCTCCCAGTGCCATTTCACCTTCACCAGGAGCCGAGCTGGGAGCACACTGAGGGTCCCGTTCTTGAGAACCTCAAACAGCAGTTATGTTTGTTGAGTCAGTTTTGTACCATCTGCCATAAAAAAAATCAGGGGAGACATGCTGCATTTCCATGAGTGGCTCAATTCCTATGCCATCCAGGCAAAACAGGAGCCCGTGTTTTTTCTGTCATTAGTTATAATTAGAGAACTCTAATCAACCCCCTGCCTGCCTCAGTACTCAAGTGTTTGAATCTGCAATTTTACTTGAGTTCTTCATTAAGAGGAGGGGGGAAAGGAAAAGAAATTCATTCATGAAATTTCTATCCGTATCAAAGTCTTTCATTTTAGGATTTACTTCCAACTCATGTATCTTTAGACCTTTTAAAATACAGTCTCTTCCTCTACCATTCTCTTTCATGTAATGTCTTTCACATAATGTCTATTAAAGAGCGGAGAATTCTCATTCCTCTGTAGTAGTAAATATAGGATTGATGCAGAGATGGAGAAGAAATATTAAGAGAACAAAAAGATATTTAAGACAACCGGAGGTATTTGTTCCACACACTTTCTGGTGCAAAAGGGCAAAGTTACTTTAAAAACTTTAGCATCTTAGGTCTCAGTTATTTCCAATAGATGGAGCTAATGACGTAATTAGTAGTGATCAAATTTTAACATCTATTAGTGAATAATTCTTGGAGGCACAGGTTAGCAGCACCAAGCCCAGAGTGAGCTCTTCACCAGGACTGCCCAGATGCTGTGACATCAAATTTCACTTCTATCCACTCCACTGCTTTGACACTGGGTGTCATAGATTTCATAGGCTGCTGGATTTCAGAGGTTCCTGAAGATCAGAGACAGAGTGATAAATAATCATCCTTTCACTCCATCATATGCTTGCCTGTGAAAGTACCATCTGTGAGCTACATCAACCAAGGCTTCTTTTAAGCCATGTTTCTCTCTTTTTTTCACAAGCAGAGCCACATGCTACTAACAGAGAATCAAGGAGACCAAGACACCTGAGTCTGACACATCTACATTTGCAGGACATTGATACAAGAGACTTACACAGCAGATTTCAAACACCAAGCTGACCAAGAGATGCAAAGGTAGATGAAAAACTAAACAAAAGATTCTGCTTTAGAAAAGACCACTCAGCCCTGAATGTGAGAGTCACCAATCTGTGGCAAGACCTGCTAGTCAAATATCTGAGGGGAATACCTTTTATCTTTTCCAGAAATCCCTGGCAATTTATCCAGAATTTGGCCTCAGACACAGCTAATTCCCTATATACTTTAAAGAACTAGTAAAATTTAATTAAAATTTCATGCTGTCTTGTGGGGAAGAAAAGTTCTCCGAATCTAGAATAGGCAGAGCCCCAGAGTAGAGCATGTCCTAATGAATAACCCGTGTATAAAACATGAGGCCAAACCGCCAGCCCTGAAATCCCCCCAGCACGCTGTGAACTCCAGCAGTAATGAGGCCAGGATTTACTGGGTGCTTGGATTCAAGGAGCTCAGTGCTACCAAGTATGCACCCCAGAACCTTCCCACAGAGGCTTTCCAGCCTGGAATCACAAAGTGTGGCACCACACATCAGCAACAGCCTCTTCCTCTTCCTGGTACAGAAGTCTGCTCTGTTCACATTTAGCCTGGGTCTGCGTTTCCCTTACCCAAAGCTGCCTGTTTTGGTGAGCTCTAGCCAGAGCCCTGATTCTTCCTCAAGATCCCCAAAAGCTTGTTCCATTCTGTGTGGAAGTCACTCTGGTACCAAGAGATACAAATGTCTGACCAAATGTATATTTTCAAAAGGCACTTGGTAGAACATGGAACAGCAGGCAACAAAAAATGGTTTTGGCACTGGCCATCTCCTGAATTTTACCCACACAGGAAATGAAAAATGTTCTCTCTGCAAAGTTACTCAGGAAAAAATGGACCCAGATTTCAACTCTGTTTTTTAACAAATCAGGGTAAACATCTAGGAAATTCAAATCCCCTATAAGGACTTCTTATACAGTACTTACATTTGTCAGTCTACCCTTAAGAATAGACATTTCATTTTATTCACCCTGAAACAAAGAAGTATCATCCGAGTCAGGCACAAACACAAGGTCAGGATCATCTGAGGTTCTTAAGAATGAAGACAGAGCTTGGAGACAGCCCACCTCAGAGACTAAATTTCAAACTTCTACTCAGTACAAAAGATTGTTATTTGTTAGTCTTCAAACCTAAAGTGAATGGGTGCATACTGACGTTTATGAGGATGCAGTAAAGGAATGGTAGAGAAAAGGATTAATAAGGAATTATCTGATTAAAAATGTAACTAATGTAAGGAGTACATCAGAAGAAAATGGGAAATAATGCCAGTCTGTGACACATTTTGATTCAAAACCAGTTGATTCCAGCAAACAAACTCAACCTGATTCAGTCACTTACCAAAGGAGAAAAAAAAAAAAGTTGATTTTTCAGGAAATCCCTAGCATTAATGATTTACTGAAATTTGATAAAGGACTGATAATTAAACATTTGAAGAAGATTTTGTAGTGGGAGATCCAGCAGAGTTCAAGCCTCAGTTATCTGATATTAAGGTCCAAAGTCTGCCTCTGTTACTATCCTCAGTTTCCTAAAATTTGTGGAATTTATCGTGCCCTTAGACGCAGCAATGGAAGGAATATTTTCTTGTGTCCAGATTTGGACAGAGTTCAGAAAATTGCTGAACACAGGTTTTTCTAGGACTGGGCTTAAGGTTAAAGCCAAAATCAAAAATTATATTAAAAAATAGCCTTTGTTTTATTCCAAACAGCCGTGACACATGAGAGCAGAAAGCAGTAGTCAAAAAAATAATATTATTAATGAAACAGGGTTGTGTATTTGAAGACAGTGGAAATATAAACTAGAGGGAAAATGCATGTCTCAGCAGGGAGCTGCTGCTTCCCTAAAACACTGCTTGAGAGCAGTTCCCCTTGCTGCTCGGGCAGCCTGGTTCCTCCCCGCAAGAAAGAGAGAAGCTGGCGAGTGTCGGAGCAAGCGGCGCTGCCCGGGACACGCAGCGAGGCCGGGCTGAGATCGCGGGGCGCAGGGAACGGAGGTCAGGAATGCTGGAGGGCAGAGCGGGGCTGCTGGCACACGCTTCCCCTACACTGCCATCTCCTCCCAGCCTGCCGCTTCCAACAGCCTCCCTAGGAAGCCATCCTCAGTACCAAGGAAACGCTAGTGATGCAGAGACACCACGGTACCCATTTAAGGGACAATCATCTGCCTTTTTGTTGGGAACCACAAAAACAAGTGCAATGAGAAGAAAGAAGGCAGTCACACATCATGTGTGACACAAAGCCCTAACCCATCACAATCCCTTGGGGTTCGGCTGCCTCCAGCCTGCAGCCACTGCCCAGCACGGCACCTCAGGCCGCCGCCGGCAGCACGGGGAGCCGGTGCCTTCCTGCAGGGTGCCAGGAGGCGCTCTGGGGATGCCCTCCGCGCCAGGAGGGGCTCCGAGCACGGGCTGGAGGGAGCCCCGCTGAAGCTGGGACGGGCAGCCTGCTGGTGGCCCTGGCACTGCAGGCGCTGCTCCCCGGGGCACACGGGCACAGGTTGGGGTGCAGCACCCCGTGCACAGGGGGAAGGATGCAGCCCCCCATGCTCGGGGGGGAGGATGCAGCACCCCATGCTCGGGGGAACCTCTGCGGACCGCGGGCCAGGAATCCTCCCCGTGCCCCCGCTGGCACCGCACCGTGGCTGTGCCTGCTGCAGAGGCGGGCGGGCAGTGAGAAGGGGAAGGGATGGAGATTTAGCTTTGGATTACAGGAACCCTCTGCCACCTCCGGCCAGCCCCGCGCTCCCCGGCACACCCACACTGTCGGGATGGCTGTGTCATGCGAGCAGCAGGCTGCACACATGTCACATGTCACGCTCTATCTGATGAAGAGGTCTCTGCCTCGGGCTGTTTATATATAACCTACCAGAATTTCCTGCTGCATGATGAAATAATTAGGGGGCCCTCATGCAGGGAACAATGTTGCGAGTAGGTTGCAAAGGCATTACACATACAAAAAGAAAATTCTAAGCATTTTCCTCATCTGTGATACAATCTTCTAAGGCTCCTTATATATACTCAACTTGTTTGTATTACTTCTTTTAATGTTCTTCATACAGATGCTAAATGAAGGCTTCAAAAAGTTCAGCAGCAGTCTTTCCTTTGTGCTCAGGTTACACAGTGGGAATAACAGCATGAGAAAACCAGAAAAAATAGATATCTGTGTGTTTGTTTTAAATCAAGATTGCGTTTTGCATCTTAAGTCGGTGAACTCTAAGCTGCAGATAGCTTAATGGAAGTCGATCCTGTCATCAGACTCTCATTTTGCAACTCTCCTTTTTTCTAATCAGTTTTAATTCACAACTGGTTTATCCACAAAGAGCTCACCCATATGCCCACAGACGTTCCATGTACTGATTCATCTCAGCTCACTCCCCTCCCAGCTCACTACATTACAAAACTAGCTGGATCATTTCCTCAGCTGCAGTCTGGATCATCTTCCCTCTGATTGTCAAACTTTAGGAACCTGAGGTTTCAAACCTCCTGTGTCCTAAACATGTCCAGGACAGCTGAACTGGGCGATTCTGCTGGCTGGCAGCAGAGGAGAAACCAGCCCAGGAAGGAGGTTGGCACGGAAGTCTGTCCAGAAACACCCCCAAAGTGGAGACCCCTGCAGCCACTCAGCCCTGCCAGGGCTGTGCCAGAGCCCTCGCCCTCCCTCTGCTCCGTGGTCCAGAGCTCAGGTCACCAGGAGAGCTGCTGGCAGTGACCGTGGCCAGCTGCACACTCTGGGCCCTCTAAAACCAAATTTTAATGAGGTTGGCACATCTGAGGCAAAGTTGGAAGTCATCTTAAGGGAGAAAGTTTGTTGAATATGTGGTGTTGGGGTAGGCTGCCCAGAGAGGCTGTGGAGATGCTCAGACCTCAGCCTGGTGCAGCTGACTCTGTGTGAGAATGAACATTTTCTCAATGAGAGCAGACAGTTTCAGCGTCCCTCCCACCACAGCCATCCTCTCTGACTCTGTGAAAATAGCAGCAAGACTGTTTGTTAACATAAAAAACTGATGTGCCTTCAAAGACTTCCTGGATTCCCGTTTAATTTGTCCTTATTCTATTCACTACTTTCTTAGTTTGGAGACACATGTACAGTTGTCACCCTTTCCTGATGTTCTTATCTGGTGTGGTCTCATGGGCATTCCCTCTGTCCTTCTCAGAGAAATTACCTGCTTAAATGGATATTTTGCCCAGAAATGTAAACATTTTCTTTGAGTCTTTCCTGTTTCCAAGGCACATTACCTCTATTCTACTAAGAGAGGCTTAGAAATGCCATTGTCGTTTGTTTTGAGAGGACAAAAATATTAGATAGATCCCGTGGTTCAGATTAAGAAAATGAATGGATATCAATTTTCAGATTGGTTGTGTAACTCATAGCCAGCCACCTAGCCTGGATTTTGACTCTCACATCTGGAGCAAGCATGAATAAGCAATAAAAATGTCATTAAATTATCAAAAATATGTTCAGGGACTTATTCAAAATGGGATATTCTCAGAGAACTGCAGTAGGAAACAAGGATATGCTAAAGAAATACCCAGACATGACATACAAGTGAGTCAGATTTTTTTGTAAATTCCTCTTATCACAAACCATTTACATAATTCTGATTGGGAGGAACTTTAGAAGATTATCTAGGGACCTGTACTCAAAGCAGGGACACTTTGAAAGCAGATCAGGTTTGAATGTCTCCAAAGATGGCAGCAGCCACCACATTATTTACCTGCACTGCTCAATCTTTCCAACAAAGCAGCTGTGTGAACCTCTGTGACCCAGAGCTACACAAAATGTCAGCAGTGAAGCAAACAAGAGGTGAACACAGGTGCTCATTAACAACTGAGCAGCCAGCCCCTGTGGGAGGGTGCCAGCAGGGCACGCTGAGAGCACCTCAGCAAGTGGCTGCTACCAAGACTGAACCACAGCAATCGTGATGGACCCAGTCCAGAACAAGCCAGGATGAGCCATATTACCTTTTTTACTCCTTATACAACCTCAAACAATGCATCAAGATGTACCAAACACCTTTTTAGAGTTCAGAATCCTACAAGTTGCTCAGACAATTGCCGTAAGCGTATCACATTTATGGACTTTGTTTAATTCAAATGACCCCAAATAATGGGAAATAGGATAACAGGGGACCAAGACATGTAGAAGACGAGTTTTCAGTGTGGTGACCATCTCTATTTCCGTGGTTAAGAAACTTAGATCCGTACTTTTGTTAGAACACAGCACAGAAAAGAAATTCACTTTTCTCAAGTATCAAAAAGTATATATATCACTGTTCTACAGATACATAAAACTAATCCGTTTCTAAACTATCATTGCCTTCCTATGTCTATTTAGCACCTCAGCTGTTTCCTTTACCCATCTTCTTCACCAAATGGATCCTGTCTTTCACTAAGCAGTGATTCAGGCACAATAAAGAGACATTTGTTTGTGCCATCCCTACAGGTTCACATTAACACTTCTCAAGTTAGGTTTGTACATTGCACAGCTTACAGTACTATCAAGGAAATCAATCTTAAAGGTTGGAATAAAACATTTCTTTGATCTTAGTTCTCCATTCAGCTCTCTATTTAATAGCTTCATTAGCTATATCAAGGAGATAGACTCTTATTTTTTCACCACCATTAAAATCATACAAGCATTGAGCCTCGGTGGAGGCTCTGGGTGGGGGCACTCGGGAGGCAGGAGCACATCTCACAACAAGGGCAGCAGCATCCTGCCTCCTCTGAGCCAGGCACCAATGTATTCCACTGTGCTGCTATTCAGCCACTGCCGGCTCATTTCCAGTCCCTTATTCTCTGTGCACATTCAAGAAAGAACAGAAAGGCCATAGGAGAAGGAAATTTTTGCTGCTCATGTATTTGAAGACTACAACCATAACAGACATCAAGCCACCTATCATCAAGGCCAGGACACCCTTGACAGCAGTCATTCCTCTCTGTAAGGGAAAATCAGCAATGGTACGTGATGATGGAAGGCACTGCCTTCCTCAAGGGCCAATTTAGCACAGCAGGAGAAAAGTAGCTCAGGCAATATGCATCTCAAAGCAGGAGAAAAATTAAGGGCAGGAAGAGGAAGAGTGGCTTTGGAAGGGAGAGTGAGGGATGAAAGCAGTAGCAGTAACCGTGGGAAGGATGACCATGACAAGGGCAGTGGATAAAGTGGAGAAAGTTTGGCCCTTGCAATTTGTTAGTGTGTGGGACACCTGGACTGAGAAAACTGGGACATGACAAGCAGGGCTGGAGCCTAGACAAATGCAAGTTTACAAGGACAGCTGTTTCTCTGTTCAGCTGCTTTCTACCAAAAGGTAAAATCCTTTAAGAAGCCAAAATCTGCCTGTCAGGTATCTTGCAGCAGGACTGCAGAGCTGTGGCTCTCACTGAGCACTGACTTCCTCACTCAGCTGTGAATGCCTTGCTAGGGTGAACAGATGGGAGCTGCTTCTGGCCCAGCATGTCTGTCCCCAAACCCAGCCCAGAGGAGGCTGTGTCCCTGATTGTCCCTGCACCCTTCTCACCCATGTTTGGCACAACTGCTTCCACACAGGGCTGCCTCTCTCTTGCCTGGCAGAGCTCTGCATGCTGCTGCCCAGCTAACGAGGGCATGCTCAACCCACTCCACCCGTGTGCCTGCTGCTGGGGTGGCACTGTGCTGGCAGACCCCAACCCTCCAGAACCCCAGGCAAGTCACTAATCTCTCTACACCTCTCTTTCTGCCTCCATTAAATTGTACTGACTTACCTTACCTAGCTGAGAAGAAAAATTATTAAATTAGTATATTAAAAGTTGTGGAGAATTCCCCTCGCCACTGTCTGCTTCCAGAGCTGTGGAACTGTATCTTGGAACAGTTTACAAGCCCTATAAGGGCCTGTTATTGGTATTTGTCGAATGAGCATTAACTTCTGACCTCAAATTTGTAACATCAAGTTACAACTTCTGCCAAAATGTGCATATTAAACAAAAACCCGGTAGTGGTAGGGTAAAGGAACAACAAAGCCTTATACAAACGAAATATGGTCATCTGAAGTTGATGCATGTAACAAAATTGTTTTCACCTATCATGCTCTGTCCTTCAACCCAAAATGTCATAAACTGAAATTTTTTCCAAGTTTCTATGGATTTAGGCAGTCCATTTGAAAATGGACTTCCAGCTGCTCTGTAGGCAAAGGACATGAAACAGAGACAAGTCTGTTGCTCCCAGGAACAGTCTTGGTGATCCACTAAGTCCCATATACTGAGGGACAGACAATACTGAAACGCTTTCCATGTGAAGAAGACTCTAAGTCTAGGGGAAACCTGAACTCCCTTGCTGCCTGTCCTCGTGATTTTTGTGATTCATTATATATATTCTCATCTTAGTTTTAAACTATTCTTAGTTTATTTAATTTGCAACATTTCTAAGCCCTTCTCTGATAATCATTTTATTCCCTTGTCTTCATTTTGTTTGGCAACTGCTGAGCTGGCAGCAAGCCCAAAGCCTGATAAATGACAAATCACTACCAGATGAAGCTGTGAGTTTTACACAGAGCATGTCCTCAAGCCATGGAATACTTTTGAGGCCCAATAAAAATTACCAAACTGACTGAGAAGCCAAGTTCAAGCTTTACTCGCTGCCATTAACAAAAAGCCAGAATAATACTTCAAGCAGTGAAATTAGTGATTGGGCTAATGAAGCCCCTGAAAAGCTGAAGAATCAGAAGCAGAGATAGAAATGCAAATCTTTAGCAGGCCCTCCCCCCCAGGCAGGGTTTAACACTTGCTCCCGCATAGGAGCAGGAGAGGGTCTCTGTTGCCCAGGAAAGACACTCACAAACCAAAATGATCCACAAGAGGCACTAATCCCCCTTCCATCCTCGTGTCCAAGTTTCAGCTCTGGAGCTGTGCCGGGTCAGCTCCCTGCAGAGCAGCTGAGCACTGAGCCCACACGGGCACAGAGAGCTCCCAGCAATGCAGCCCTCGGGCCAGAGAGGAACGTGACACCAGACAGAACGCTGCTAATACACAACAAATCCTTCCCTGCAGCCTGTGCCCCCTCAGAGGGTCAGCAAGAGTGGGGGAAGTTCGGATTGGGAGGAAGGATGTTTCTCCTGGGTACCATCCAAGCAGGCCAACACTGCCTTTCTCCCAGGAGCCCTCCCTGCAGAGCCTTGTGAACCCAGCACTGAAGCCACAAGGCACGGAATGTGGATGCTCTCCTGAACCTTGTTTCATCCTTCCCAGGCTGAATCCACAGGACACCACCTTTTGTTACCCAAAATTATCAGACAAGATCTGAGGAAAGCCACCTTGCAAAAATGTTTCCCTATCTTTTGCTAGGTAGATGTTTGAGGGTCCTGTAGAGAGGATCATTGCTTATTCTAGTAGTACAGACAGAGGGGCCTGAATTTCTGTGTGCAGTTATTTTGCAGTAGATATAGAAGGATACAGTGGATGTAAACCAACACTGTTCTGGGTCACATAACACAGGCCGGACAGCACCTGGCTGTGAAGATAGCCTAAAGATGTAAAGTGAGGCTGCCAGAGTCCTGAGCACTCCTGACTGTCATAATGGATGACATATCCATGCAATGAATGTTGCAAAGTAAAACCATTGGGGAAGGAAAAGACTCAACACAAAAGTGGTGTTTGTCTAGAATTCTGTGTACCTGGATGTCACACGGCAACACAAATTCCCTACAGCCTCTGCCCTGGGCTCCCGTGGAGCAGGTCCCTCATAGGCACCCATTGCACCCAGCTGTAAAAACCATGGCAGCACCCACAGCCCTCAGGAATACGGAACAGGGAACCCTCAGCGCTGCCACTGCACAAAGCTGCAAGGTGGAGGTGAGAGCAGCCTCAAAGGGTTAAGTCCAGACAATACTTTCCTGTCCTGGGGGCGTCAGACACAGTCTGGGAGAGGCCTGTCAGCCTTCACTGGCCACAGGTAATGGTATAGGGTAATTTCTCCTGATAATGTCACCGGAAGAGGAAATCCTGCAGACTAAACTCATTAAGGTCTGAGGGGAACACTGTGAGGGGCTCTTTCTGCAGGAAGAAGGACTGTGGGCTGGCTGTGTCTGGGAGACTCACAGTGGGAGAGCATCTCTTGTGGCTGGAAAGCTCTCAGGGATTTCAAATACCCTTCTTTAGCTTATGTCAGCCTTAAAGTCCAAGTTTTCACTTTGAAGTCAAAACTCATCCCTCCTTTCAAAATACAGCCCTCCAAGGGAAAACAAAAATACCAAAGGGAGATTGCAGATTGGTGCTCTAGAGCTGGTAATTTAGAGGCATTTGAACAACAGTTATTCCTTTGCACTCTTCTATCAAGCAAGAAATAAATAAGACACTACATTGCTCTAAGTGCTTCTTCCAGAGGCTGTTAGGGCTTTGAATTAAGATTGATAATTCCTTGAGCTGCTGGAGGGCAGCATCATTTGCCAAAAACAAGAGCTGTTACCAAGGCACCCGAGGTGCATACAGGATTTAGCACCTAGCTCTCCCCTCCTCTGTGCATCCTCAGGTCTGGAGTGAGTCCCTCGTGGCACAGGCAGGAGAGGGCACCATGACACAGGGCTGTCCTCGGGAAGGGCAGCCACTGCCCATGGGGCACCCGATCTATGGGCAGCCCTACGACCACCAGCTGACCTCAATGAACTGCACACACCAGGCTTTCAACCCTTTGGCCCTTACCTGCTCTCTGCCCTTAAGGTGTTGCCCTGCACATTGGCAACAGATTGGAGAAAATGTGAAGTTCCTTCTCTTCTGAGAAGCACAGTGAGATGGCTTATCGACTCAGCTCAACAGAAAAATGCCCTTGACTTCAGAAGCAAGGCAGCCTGATCCCCGATCTTTTATAGGAAAATATTTTGACAGTGTAACAGATGAAATTAGCTAAAGCTAGGATGACTGGCACTTAATCTGATACTCCTTCCAGAAGAAATTGCCTTGCAAATGCCTGATGAGGTTTGTTGGGTGTCTGGGCTGTGGCAGGGCAGGCGCAGCCCGGCTGGCACTCAGCTCTGACCTGGCCATGTGCCGAGGCAGCGGTGCCTGGGACAGTGTCCTGCACTGGCACGGCCCTCCCACCCCTTCCCCACCACACAGCTGCTTCCCCACCTCTTGAGAAACATGGGACTTGACACAGGCAAAATTCAGTTTACTGCTTAGAGAACTTCAGCTTCATCTCAACACGGAAAACAGTTGTGACTTTACACCAGCACTGATCAGAAAATTTCTGATGGACAAGTGCTTTAAAAATCAGCTTGTCACGAGTGAAATAACTTAGGAAAACAATACGTCCCTTTTACAGAATATTAAGGTTCCTTCTGTATCCCATTTGCAGAGGAAGATATTACACCCCTAACTGCATCCATCTTTCTTCCAATGCTTTCCTAAAATGACTGTTTTTATTTGGGAACTTAAATGGAAGGAGGAATACGTATGTAGTACAGAATATATTTCAACCATCACTCCTAGGCACTGAGCTGGTCTAATTCTGTTTCATTCTTCATTCCTGACCATGAACTCTAGAGCCTTTTGCATCAGATGCACGAGCTTGTGCTTTTCCCCAGGTATTACCTCAGGCCTGGAAGGAGAGAAAGAGGGCTGTAAACAGACATGGGCTGCACCAACACAGCCCATGGGCACTCAGCGTTGGAGGACAGCTCTTCAAGTGACCCTGAAGGAGGAGAGAGCTGCTCTCTCTGCTGGATCAAGCTGGAAGGAGCCTCCTGGCACACCGTGATGTGCACCTGGCTAAAGACTGACACAAACCCTGAACAACACATTTTATGGGAGCAGGTAATCTCAACTGAGCTTCAACATTATGAACTTTTTGTTGCCAGAAGGTGTTTAACTGTCCTCTGAAAGTGAGGCAGAAGGAATCTCTTGCCTCATCCCCTGTGAGAAAATGAGAGATGTTGTGGCCAATGAAACCACAAAGATGCACTTGGAGAGTAAGCTGCCCTATGTTAACTACTCTTGGTATCAAAATGGAACTGGTGTTTACACACAGTGGGTAAAAGTAAATTTATTTGCCAAATCAAACTGGTGAAAACATACTTGGTTCTTAATTTTCTCCTACAGTAAAAACAGAGTTTTTACAAATCCTTAAAGACAGCAGAGCTACAAAGAAGGGTTGCTTCAGCTGCACCAAGCAGAGGTCTTTAGTGATATGAACTTCAGAGAAAGCAGGATCCAGGAATATATGTAATATGATCTATTAAGACTGACCCTGAAAAAAAATTCTCTCTCTCTTAACATGCCCCTTTTAAAACATTTTTTTTCTACTCAAATAAAAGTGTTTCTGTATTTGAAGACTTAATTATGTAATTAGTAACAACAACAAATTAAAACGAATTAATCCCATTCTGATTTATTTTGCTTGCAGTGTTAAGTAAGAGGTACACAAAACACAATTAAGTAATTTTAAGTCCTCTTCTTAATCCTAATCAGAAATTGCCACATCTAGATAAAGCCAAACCAAACCAAAGCTTTTCATTTGTTATGAGCTGCCAAGTGTGTACAGTGCACAGTCCCCACTGACTCTAATATAAATACTTCCACTGCCTCTTAGAATTCCTGGGTAAAAAGTTGCTCAACATTTTCAAGACTGTGCAAAGATGATTACACAGAATCTGCTACTTGGAATAATTAGTGCAAGGAAGCTTTCACTACAGTGTACAGTATACAGACAGACATTAGCCTGAGGACGAGGAAGGTCTGACACTTGCAAAAATAAAGACAGAAATGGTTTGTTGGCTTGCACTGATACCTCCCTCACGGCATGTACTGACATTTCTGCGTGCACCACACCCCCAGGCAGCCTGCTTTGTTCTTTTTTAAGCACCCAGACCGACCCCAGATTTATGTCTCAAGCTGAGGCGTTGCACACGCCCAGGTACCGCTCAGACCCGCGGCCCACAGACCCCACCCGAGGGTCAAGGCGCGGACTGAGCCGACACCAAACACGGACAGACGTGAGCGCTGAGGCGAGCAGAGGCTGCGCAGCGGGGCTGGGGCTCGGAGCCACGGCGAGGGGAGCGCCGGGGCTGCGGCAAAGGTGTGCACAGCGCCATGGTGACACCTGAGCTGCTGGCAATGCGACAGCACCAGAGGACAGAGCCTCACGTGTCCTCCCATCCCACACACCGTATCATGTGCGTGTGACAAGTAGAGGTGCAGGAACCCTTTCTGAGTGTTCTAAATTGGCCCTCCTGTGCACACAGAGCACTAACAGCCTGCCCACAGACGTACGCATGTCCCACCAATGCCCATTGGCACTCATGGGGTAACTCCTGGTGCAGAGTTAGTAACCCTGCCACAAAGCAGAAAAGAAGCATACCATGACGCAAATGATTTTTTGGATGGTCCAGCTGTTCTCCCACCACCTTGATGAAGTTTGTGGGTCCCCCTTCTCATCTCATTTTTCTCCAAACCTCTCCCCTCAAGATGGCAAATGTGACCGTGCACTGTTGGGCTGTCCCTAAAGCCTGATGAGAGCCAGAACTTGCAGCTGTGTGCAGCACAAATGAGAAGTGCAAGAAAGGGAATCAACATAACTATTGATTTTCAGGCAGCCTGAGCACCAGAGAGAAAGTGCTGCTCCCCTGGAATGCACCAAAGATACAACCAATGCTAACCACAAAACCTCTGCAGGGCAAAAAAAGAACATAAATTAAGCACTGCAGAGAGAGCTCTTCACTATTCCCAGGGCAGCAGGCAATGAGGAAGGTACCTCGTCTGTCAGTTTAGCAGGCACATCTGTGAACTGTGTCCCCTCAAGAAGTGTCATCATCACGGACCACACCAGTTACTCTCTTACTGGGGGAGGAGTCCTAACTAGTGCCTCGGTCTGCTCCAGAAGATGTATTTGTGGTTAGACAAGCATTGCACATTTGACATTTTCATTTCTGTGCTGTACCAGTCAACTTACATTCACAATTCATTCCATATAGGAAGGAGTCCTTCATTATACCAACACCTTCACTGGTCTTTAGATGTAATACCTGTCTGGTTGGACTCCATTCTTCTTGTATCTATCATCTAGTCACACATATCACAGCTGAATAGCACATTCATGGACTCTTGCACCGAATAGAACCCACATTCTCCTCTTGTACCCCTGCCAAGATTCAGCAGCCTGAAATACTTTCTATGGGATCACGCATATCCAATTTTACACCAACATTTAGACATAAAGCAGCATCATGAGAACGTGGGGAGCAACCAAACATCAGTATGAAAATCCCCCAAAACACTGGTAGGAACTGCAGTGAAGACAGGATAAATGTAATTACCATATCTGAACTCTCTATGATTTTGTCTCCCCAGAAAGTGCAGATTCCCACAGTAACAGTAGAAACACAGCAAAAAGCATTGCAGAAAACAACCAGTAAACAAGGCAGAGAGGGGCTGTGTATCCTGCTCTGCTTGCAGCCACCAAGGAGGCAAAACCAGACAGACCCCGATGACCTCAGAGCTGCTGCTGTGACAAGCACAAAGCCAGCAGGGTTTGTGCTTGTCACAGAGTTCTTTCCACTTGCCAAAATCCTGGGCTCCAGCCCGACTGGGCTCCACGCACTGGGAGACTCTCAGCGGGCAGGAGCACGGCAGGGCTTCACTTTTGTGACACTCCGAGCCACAAAACGCTGAGCACGGGTCCGTTGCATTCTTTGTTTTGTAAATCTGCCTCTCAGTGTCACCAGGGGCTGATTGAAGGGGATGAAAGTGTTTGGATATTTAGAATAGAGCAGTAGAATCACAACAATATTCTAGTCTGTACAACTCCAATGGTAAGTCAGTGCTTCACTGAATTTTAAGTTTTCTTTCATCCATCAAACCTTCTTTCTCTAAGAGTTGGTGAAATAATTTTTCTCCTGCTCAAGCACCAGAATTCAGATTGGTACCAAGGAACAGCAGAACATTAAACAATCAAATGCTCTTTTATGTAAACTTTTTTTCAGGTAATCTGCCAGAGTTGATTAATCTTGGAGTGTTTCCTTGTACATATTTAAACACTCACTTTTAAAATTAGTGGTTCCTTGTGACTCTCTTGTCCTTCTGCAATGTCAAGCTGAAATAACAAACAGAAGCTTATCTTAGATGACCAGCAAAAAAAATTAATTTTCTGTTGACTTTCATTGTGGACTGTAAAGAGTACTGAGAGCATAATGAGAGCACAGCATCTCCTGGGCCCCAAAAATGGGATGAGTAGTTTTGTGTGGAGCAGTGGGGTAAGCAAGACTGTTGTTAACATACTGCTTAAGTAACCAACCTCTTCAGTTACTTTTTGGGTTTTGTTTTTTTTTAAATAGGAAACTTATCCTTACAGTCCTTCAAAAGCAAAGACACAATAGCTGGGGCACTGCTAACTACAGGACTAGGACTGGATCCAGATTTCCATAATTATCACCAAGGTACCACAGAACAATGATTTTTCCTAGAGCCACCATGTGCTCACAGATCAAGGATGTATTTTAAATCCTGACCAGTGTCTTTTCCTGTGTGAACAGGTTAATTAAACTTAGAAAACAGCTCAAACCAAGCAGGTTAAAAAAAGGAGTTGTGTTAAACTCAACATGACATTTCCCCCATTTTGTCGCCTGCCCAAAAGCACTGGACTGCTTTCAGGCACCTAATTCAATAAAAGATGTCTGGGCAAAAGCATACACTGTTCAGGCACTTCGCTCTCCTTCGGATCAACATCACTCTGGCATCAGCTAAAATTTCCCCACTCAGTTCTGTAAATGTCAATCAAGAGTTAATGTTGCCATATCAGTTTAAAAACTATAAGCAGCAAGAGGAATAAGATTTCTCATTTCTGCTTAGAACACTGCACTTGTTGCTACTTAAAACGTGCAGCCTCTGCACTTTCCGAATAAATGTACTTTATTTCGGAGCATTACAGTAGCATTTTGTAAACATCAGTTACAAAACTGTAAACCTTGATTTACTTGCAGATCCATGCAAACATTTCGTCAATTGTAACCTGCGGGCAGCAAACCAGGATGCCGTTTCTGGGAGCTCTTCGTGTTTTTCAGACCTGCTATGAATAAATCACCTTTTTTTCTCCTGACCTTCCTGCCCAATTTGCCCATTTACTAAACAAAACATCTCTAGCTCGCTAGTCCCAAATGTGCTCGATTTTTAACAGCTATTTTCACTTTAATACACACACTTCACATTGTATAAACAGGGAGTCACAAATTGGCTGGAGAGGAATTTGAAAGACAAATCTGCCCCGAAACACTGATTTTTCCTTGAAAAGGATTTGCTGTTCTGTGGGGAAGGGAGCTGTGGTTCCTCACTGTGGTGGCTGACACCCAGCAGCGCGCCTCGGAGCCCAAGGCAGCCCC
This sequence comes from Thryothorus ludovicianus, assembly GCA_013397245.1. Lineage (NCBI taxonomy): Eukaryota > Metazoa > Chordata > Aves > Passeriformes > Certhiidae > Thryothorus > Thryothorus ludovicianus. Next base: position 71,272 of record VZTB01012151.1, on the reverse strand, counting down.
GTCCGAGGGGACTTGCAGCGGGCGGTGCTGCCCGGCTACCTCTCGTCCTTGCCAGACCCCAGGCCGGCTCGAGTCCTTCCTCTCGGGGACAATCGGCAGTACGGCCAGGAGCAGGCTGCCGCCCGGTTCGGCCCCCAGGCCCCGCGGCTGCCCGCCCGCTGTGCCCTGCACAGCCCGGGTGCCCATCTCGGCCCTGCTCGCTCGGAGTTCGCCGCTGCCGGCCGCTGATTCTCGCCTCGGCCGCCCCCTCTCCACGCGTCCTTCCCCTTCACCTCTGTCCTTCCACCGCCGCAGCCCGGACAGCTACCGCGGCCCACGGGCCGGAGAGGGCTTGTACGAGCCCCGGGGCGTGGGCGGTGCGGGATGGGGATCCTGCGATCCCGTAGCGGCGTGGGCTGCTCACGGAGCCGGGCAGACCGCACGCCGCGGAGACCGCTCTCAGTTGGACACGCTGACCGCGACCCCGAACCCACCGGGAAAGGGCTCCGCGGGGAGCTGGGAGAGTACAGGGTTTCCACAACACCAGCGCGGGTCCCTGCAGCCTCCCCCCTAGCCCGGGCCGGGCGGTGTCCTGCAGAGCAAGCTGCGGGACGAGCAGCCGGGCGCGGCTGCGGTGGAGGGGGCTTCGGAGCAGCCGGACAGCCTACGGGGGCAGAGACGGCTCCCAGGGAAGCTCTCCTACTGCCGCACCCCGCGGGTGTTTCCCAAAGCCCGTCCAGGGAGGGGCTTCCGGCTGTGCCATGTCCGCACGGACAGCGGCCGAAGGCGCCGCAAACCCTCCGAGCCCCCGCACAGGCTATCCCGCCTGACGGCGCTGGTCTCCTGCCAGAGAGGGATTATTCCTCGCACGAACAGAAGCGAAAGCAATCAGGCAGGCAGACCTGGTATCTCTCTAGCCCTCCAGCACGGAGTTACCGTGCTCACCAAAACCAGGACATCCTTAAAACGTTGTGCCTGTGTATTTCTAAACAGCCCGCCATGGTTTCCAGTTTGGCTTTGCCTTCCATTACGTTAGGGGCAAAATGTTCTTTTACATAACCTGATCGCTGCTCCAATTTCCTCTGTCCCCTGCACTTTCCCTGAATGACAGCGTGACAATTAGCATAGACGCTGAAAAAGTCAACTCCTACGTCAAGTGTTCACCGCGATTTCAGGAACGCGGATATGCAACACTTGATTGGAACAGGCATGGCTTTCATCCAGATAGTATGTTCAGAGTGGAGAGAGCAAGAGTTGAAATACATGAAGTTCCACACTGGGACGTCGAAATTACTCCCTGCACTTCTGCTCGCAGTGCAAGGGCCAGCGCTTTAAAAACATGCAGGGCAGCATCTCAGTGACTCCCTTATTGCCATCTGCCTCCCCACCCCAGCCCCCTCTCGAAGGGAAGGAAAAAAAAACGGAAAACAACAAACCCCAAAAAAACAACAACAAAAAAAAAAACCACCGAAAGCTCAAATTGCATCCAATTCTTGGATTCTTGGTCTTAGTAGTAGAACCACAGACTTAGGAATCCAGTTAGGAAATAGCAGTTTTCCCCTTTAACTGATCTTGTCATTCACAACTAAGCAACACAGAGCTCTCTACAGCAAGAGTCGTGAACAAAAGCTACATCTGCTGCCCTGAAAGATCCTAGACCCGCAAACAGGAGACAGATAGCCCGACACAAGGAAAGTGCCTTGCGTTGATTTAGAAAACGAGTCATTGGTAAGAAACTGGGATCGTTCCTCCCCGTTAAATCAGCGCAGAGTCAATTATTCAGGGCTAGTCCAAACCCTGCATCGTTTACCACTGGCTGGGATCAGTGGGGGTGCAAACTCACAGAGAGCAAGCCTGAGGGCGCTGGCTCGGTTCTTTCCTCCACAGCCCACAGAGGCTCCGCAGCCCAAGACACGGCGATCTACAGATGAAAAATCTCTGGATACTTGCAGGTGTACAAATACCCAAGCAGTGCAAATAGATGATTGAGACCAGAGAGGGGAGCTTCCGGAGAAGTGAACCTTTTCCCGCACGGGTATCGGGCTTCCCTCTCTAAGCCGTCCCGCCTCTCCGGGCTCTCCTGCCAGCAGCTGCTGGGAGGAAATGGGGTGGCGCTCCGCTGAGGGGACGGCGCGTCCCCGCGGTCCCCGCAGCCCCGCGACGCGCCCGTGCCACCGGCAGCGCAGAGGGACCCGCTGGGCGGGCGCTGGGACGCGCCGCTCGNGCGATATGAATTTCGTACATATCTCGTTTGAACGGGAGAACCGGTGTCGCTGAAGAGGACTCCGGAGAGAAGCACCCAGCCGCACGCACTTGCGGCACGGTGCGGTCTCTAACGAAAGAGTTCGTATGCCAACACCCTCTCGACAAACAGCCCTAAATCTCTGCGTTCAGTATTTTCTTCGTGGTATATCGTATCGCCAAATATTTAAGAGATCTTTCCTATGCGCAGCTGGTCAGCGCTCCCACCCACATACATCCTGGTAGCCCTCTTGAGAGAGAGGAATCAGAGCCAGATATAGCCCCCGTCGGAGGGTCTCGCCGGAGTCTCCGGCTCTTATCCGCTCTCAGCCTCAGCAGGATCAGGCCAGGGCCACCCTGCCCGCCCCCCTGGCAGGTTCCCCTTCCCTCCCGTCTCTGCCGAGAGCGCGGCGACACGCCGCGGGGTTCTACCCGGCGCCCAAAAGGGCACACATCCTTCCGATGTCCGCAGAGACGGCAGTGGGAGAGCAGGGTGCGCGAGGGTCGTGAATTTACACTAGAGCCTGCGTGTCTGCCCGTTTCCAGCTCTTCAGAAAACGATGCGGGGAATAGTCACTAAAATATTGAGGGAGTGTATTTTAAGTTATGAAGGTTAGACTGGGCTTCGGAGAGATGGGTGATAATGGTGCACGGGCCAAGGTACATCTCGGATAACCAAGCCCGTGTACTTCCCACATTCACCCTGTCTGTCCGTACACGTTATCGCGTTTTTGACCGCTTCTCAGAAATAACGCCTCTCTCCAATCATCTCGGCAAAACCGCTCACCTCTTGCGAAGCCCCTCTGGCCACAACAATAACCCGGATCTGCTGACGGAGTGTTCTCTGGGCGCATTTTCCTCCTGACTCCCCGAATCTCCTGCGCCCTGGGGCGGCCGAGCCAGCCTCCAGCTCGGAGAGGACCTGGGTGAGCCCCGCCAAGCACCGCACCCCGCAGCGTCCCCTGCCCCGCCTCCGCCGAGACCCTCGCGCCGCGCAGGGCCGCTCCGAAGCCGCGGGGCGGGCGGAGAGACCGGAGCGGCCGGAGCAGCCGCGCCCGCTCGTCACCTGGCGGAGCGGGCTCCCGACGCAGTACGAAACACGGACATGTCCCGCACGCTGGCTTACCTCCGGCACCGACGAAGGAATTACCGCTGCTCGTAGTCTCACGATCGCCGCGGGAAACGACGCGCAGATTGACTTGGTTGACTCCTACTGCTGTGATCCCAGAGAGAAAAAGCGCATAAGAACGGGGTTATTTCATACAAATCTAACCCGCAGCCTCCCCCGGAGCGCTCACCAACCTCATTAATTATCTCGTTGAAGGCGCAGGAAAAGCACCGACGATCAAGAGCCTCGACTCTGTGCTCCCGGCCGTGCCCGTTCCACCGCCCCTGGGCTCGCCGGGGTGGCCCGGCTCTGCCGCAACGCATCCCTCGGAGTCCCCCGCCAGGTGCTCATTTTCTCTCGTGTCACCTGCGACAGACGACAGTAGTGCTGTCGTGCCTCTGTCAGTCACGGATGGAGAGATCCGAGTGGGGGGCAGGATGGCAGCTCGACAGGACCCGCGCTTGTCCTGCTCCGAGCCTGAGGCTCCGCTCCCCCCGAGTCCAGGGCGGCTGGCGCCCCGACCTGCGCCGCTGCGGACAGGGAGCAGAGCCCGAGGGGGAGCCCTGCTGGGGGAGGCTAGAGCGCGGCAGCGAGGCGCGGTTAGCGGACGCTCCGCGGGGCCGCAGCCGGCCGCCTGCGGGACGGGTGCTCGGGCCGGCTAGGGGGCCGCACTCGGGTCGGAGGTGGCGCAAGCACGCCCCAGGCCCTCGGGGGAGACCCCAGAAAGCCGGGTCTAGGCCAGCATAGGCGTTGGGCAGGGCTGGGCCGGGGCTCCCTAGGGCCGGCTTTGTTCGCGTTCCCTGACGCCGCCCGGGGCTCTGGACGCCGGGCCGGCGTCGGTCGCGCTGCGCCGAGCCACGTCACGGCCATCGCAAATCCTAAAGTCCTGCTTGCCTCGCCGAGGCAGCGGTGTCAGGAACACTGACTCTGGATGTCAGCGATTCTGCCCACGGTTAGATCGGTTACAACCGCTGGACAAACGAGTAATTGACGGGACATCCCGGCTTTACCGGGGGTCGGCACAGCCGAGTTACTTACTGTTCCGCAAGATCGGGTCCTGGGATTTGAAACAACGGTCATCTTTTTTAGAGGGAGAACAATAGGGGGCCTCTCATTTCACACAGCTCCTCAAACGCAGAATTTTCTTTTATCAAATCCATCACGTTTATAAACGTAGGGACAATTCTCTCAGATCACTCTACTGAGGCTCAACAACACGTCCTGCATCCACGGTGAGGCGAGGCTAAGTCACAGAGGTGAGGGAAAAGATGGAAAGTAAACGACAAGTTTAATTATAAGCAGCTGGCTGGTTAAGCACGTGCCTAGCAACAGACAGTCGGTTATTTACCTCACCTGCGAAGGACAAGCTGCTGCTTTATTCTCCTCTGATGGGCTGAGAGCACCATCAGTGTTTGGTGTGAGGGAACTCTGCGGACAAGATTTGTGATGGTGCAGAAAGGGTACCCGCAATGCACAGCCTCTCGGCGGAGAGACGCCGGCTGTTTCTGCAGGTAGCGAGGGGCAGCCAACCCCCACATCCTCTGCCCGCGGTGCCACCGGGACATCGGTGTTAATCAGCAGCACCTGTGGGAGCTCAGAGCCAGAGGAACGCCTCCGCAGCTCAGGTCCTTCTATTTTAGCTAAATGACAAAGGTTTTATCACGGGAAGTGAGGTAGTGAAGGGACAGGTGTAGGAGCTCTAGGTGAGTTGGAGCTATAAGGTGCGCTTGGGCTGTGGGATTCAGGAGTGTGGGAAAATCACTCCCGTTACTCGGGTTCCCGCTTTCCTCTGTATTTGTTTTCCTCGCTAACGGGGAGGTGTAACTGGAACGTGTGCTTAGACTGGAGTAGTGGGGACAAGCTGTGGAAAAAGATAAAGACAAATGAGGGGGTTCTGGGGAGGGGGGTGTTCTTTTTTTGTTGTTGTTGTTGTTGTTGATGTTGGGGGGTTCCGTGCCTCCTCCCCTCACTAAAGGCGCACGGGCTCGCCAGCGGAGATAACGGCCCCGCCGCGCTGGAAGGCGGGTTCTGTGCAGGAGGTGAGGCCAGCGGGGCAGGTCCACCCACTTGAAAACAAAACTTTTTTCCTGCAGGCACTGCGAGCAGAGACCGGCGCGGGGTCCCCGGAGCCGGCTCGCCGCCCGCCAGGGGCTGGCATGTGGTAGGGTAGGGCCATGTATTGGAAGAGCGACCCGATGTTCGTCTGCAGGCTGGAGGACAAGGACTTGCCCGCGCTCGGCGGCCCGGCGGAGAAGGTGCACGGGCAGGGGGTGGCGCGGCTCGGGCGCTCGGTGCAGCTCGGCGGATCTGGGGGCTCCGCCCGCAGCGCTCCCGCCGGGCCCCGCGGACACCGCGGCCGCCGCCAGGGTCCCGGGGACCCACAGGTGTCGGTGGGCCAGACCGGGCCGGCGCGGGGCTCCTGGGCGTGCCCGAGCGCTTACCGCGGTCTCCCCGCGCTCCCGCAGGCCAGCCCCGCAGCAGCTGACGAGGACTCCTGCTCTTCCTCCGCTGCCCTGTCGCCCTCCTCATCGCCGCGGTCCATGGCCTCAGGCTCGGGCTGCGCCCCCGGCAAGTGCGTGTGCAGCAGCTGCGGCCTGGAGATTGTGGACAAGTACCTGCTCAAGGTAAGCGCGCCTGATCTGGCGTCCCCTTCGTCTGGCGACTTCCCTCACCGCTGACGCTGGAGGTCGGCCCGCTTAGGGAGAGCCTACCCGGGACGCTGGCGGTGCCCGGAGAGCCTCGGAGAACCGGGCCCGGTGGAGCAGAGGGTACAGCCCTCGGGGTCGCTTCATCGCTACGGCTCAGCTCTCCCCTCCCCGAACGCGGGAGTGCGGAGTCCCAGCGCGTTTCTTCGCGATGCTCGGCCAGAGAGGGAACCCCTGCTGCTCTCGGTGTTTCGGGTGGTGCTGCAGAAGCGGAGAAGGGAATGGGAACGGGCGGTCCCGCCCGCCGTGACCCTCGCGCGGTCTCGGTCAGACGGCGGCGGCGCGACCTGCGTTGTACTGAAGCAGGTTTGGGAGAACATCGTGAGTCTCAAAGCCAAAAAGTGCCTCTTGAGAAATGTGGAAACGAGTTATTCCTGCAAAAGGTGATCGACTGACATATTTGAATGAAACGAGCTGCGCGCGTGTGGAGTTGTTCTCTTGTCTTAGCAATCAGGATCGAGTCATGTAATTTAGAAACAAACAAAATCAGGTAGCTTTAAACGTGAAGTGTGACTGTGGGGGGGTGAGGGGGGGAGTTTATTTGCCTTTTGTATTATAGCCGTTAAAATTATTCTGGGTCAGGTTTTTTCCGTCTTTCCTTTCAAAAGTGAGAGAAATGATCATGGCAAAAGTCGGTTGATTCCATCAGCAAACAAAGTTGTGGTATGCTTTTAAAGTGATAGTGGGTGTCGCTCCTATAATATATACAAAGAAGCACATCTGTGGTGTTATGAAATCATCTGCTTAGGTCTTGGTTGCGGTGGGGAGGTCCAAGGAAAATGTCTGCGGGGGCTGGCGTTCAGTTAAAATGGGGTTGGTGCAGGAGCTGCCACGCATCCCTGGCTCGGGTGGCCCCGCTTTCCTTGCAGTGTCCTGGGCTGGTGCAGAACAGGCTGGTGGACAAGGAACAGAACTGACTTGAAGTCGATTTCGGTTCTATTAACGTCAGTGGCGATTTGGCAGCTGATTTATAGTTTACTGATCGCTGCTGTCTCCTATCTGAACAAGCAGGATAACGGGACTTGGTGGGAAAGACCTCTACATTGTTTAGCCTTAAGTTATAATTGGCTGTTACTGCTTCTCGGGTAGGCAGAGAGGAATCGCCTCTGGTATGCTACAGTCCCGCAGCAGCAGCACGCCTTTCAATTTCAGCCCTGTCAGTGGACAAGCAGGAACACGGACAAGTGACAACAAACGGGAAAACCACGGAAGCTCTTTGGAAGAGCGCTGCTGCCCAGTTAGAGGCGGTGGGCTGTGAGGGGCTGGCACGCCAGCTCGCCATCCGCAGAGCTGCGCGCCGGGGTGAGGCGCAGGGATCCCGGCGGGGCAGGCTCAGTCAGGCTCGGCGCTGCCCCCCCGCTCTGCGGCCTCTCCAGGGGGTGCTTGGGAGGGTGAGTTTGGTGACAGCTACCGACTGCTGTCAACAGCTTCGTATATTGAGGTGTAAACGTGTCAGCAGATGGGAAGGCGGCTGCCAACGAGGGTAAGGGTTAGGAAAGCATCGGGCAGGCTGCAATATTAGAGCCTGAAGAATGATTGAAATGGGTGATCCCAGCATGAGTGTCGGAGTCTGTCCCTTACCTTCTCTGTGGTTTGTCTGGCCATGACGAGAGGCGTACTCCGGATTACTTCAAAGCCGCGTTCCCGTAGGTAATACGTGCGCTGTTTGGTACGACATGAGAAATCGGTTCGGAGGGGAAAAAAAAAGAAGGAAGAAATCTAAATTTAATCATTGTTTGGTTTTCAGAATTCCTCCTATACAGTATGGGCTTATCCAGAGGGTTATTACTAAATTTTTGTGGTCACTGGTGGTCTTGGGTTGTAGAATGATTTATTTAGGTCGTGTGAAATGTCTGTACAATTAAGAGTTCCTTTTATAGGAAAGCAGAAATTAAAATATTTGTTCTCATTTTACTTATTTTATATGCCCCAAAGTTATATGGAACTTTTCAAAAATGCTAATTTCTATTGCATTCCATGACTATGTTTAGTTTTGCTATGAACATATTAAAGAAATATTGAACTTGCTATTAAAACACCTACTGCTGTTTTGAAACTCAGATGCCATTCACCAATTTTACTTTAACAGAAACGTGGCAAATGGATGAGTGGTTCATGGTGTGTTTTTATTTGAGAGGCTTTTTTTTCCCTTCAATGCTCATGTTTTAAATTTTTAAGTAGCTTTGCGACGTTTGTTTTTTGTTAGGCAGGAATTTATGCAGACTAGGAAATGGAAGTGTGTAAGTTGCCTTCTCAAGGTGACACAAGGCCAAAACTTGCTGTCTTACTCTAACGCTGTGAGAATAGAACTGGACACAAAATACCTGCAGGGAACTTATATCTCTTGCTTTCTCTTCTACTGTTTTTAATTACGAAACCATGCAAGTTAATTCTGATGACCTGAATCAAATTAGTTAACCTTCAACATGCAAGCAGGTCTATAAGGAAAATGTCTTACATTCAAGATAATTTTTCTGTGAATCATGGTGCGTAAAACTTTTGACCATTTCTGCAAAGAAGCAGGGTTTGTAAATATAAAAAGGGATATTGGTAGTACAAGTATTAAGGGGTATTTTTTGGTTGGGTTTTTGCAGGTAAATGACCTCTGCTGGCATGTGCGCTGCCTCTCATGCAGCGTTTGCAGAACGTCCCTGGGAAGGCACACCAGCTGCTACATCAAAGATAAGGATATCTTCTGCAAACTTGATTATTTCAGGTATATCACCCAGGAACGTAATTTATCAGATAACTTATTATACTTGCTTGTTATTTTTTGCTTCAGGCTCTTTCATTGGCTAGGTTTATTTTTAGCAGTTTAAACTCTGGCTTTTCTTGAGGAGGGACTTGGGGAACCCTAAGTGTGCTTAGTGTGACTGCCTGCTAAGTCTCTCATCTGCCTTTCCCTGGTTGTGCATAGCTGTTGTATTTATACCATCACCTACTTGTGTATGCCCCGAGGGGAAAAACAGTCCGAGTCCCTGCCACAGAATGGCTGTAAAGCCATCGTCTGTGCAAGGAATCGTCCTCGGGTAATGCTGGCTGAGAATACGATGTAAAATTGAGATTATCTGTTTGCAGTAGTGCCTCACTGGTGTGGAGCTTGAGGCATCCCAGGAGCTACAGAATCGATCCAGAATAAACCCCACGATATTTAAAAGAAGCTTTCAGCAGTTACACCTTTCTGTAATCCATTTGATTTAGAATGTGATTCTTTCAAAATGACAGGTTAATCTTTGAAGGAAGAATATTTTGTGTTGGCCATGTGGTATTCAGGATGCCAAGTCTTTGATCCAGAAAGCAGCAGAAATTGTTGCTGTTGATTTTTATGTTGTTGCTAATGCTTCTCTAGTTTGATTGCTTGACCAAACTATCTCTGGAATTCTCAGCTGTGCAGTGAATAGATTGCATTCAGCTTGTCAAGTCTGACACAGAGTGGGAGAGGACAAGCTGAGTGTTGTAAACTTCTGAAAAAAACTAAATGTAGTGGGACTTTAAAAAAAATTGGAGCCTGCAAAGATCTTCAGGACAAATTCTTATCTAAACAATCAACACATTTTGGTGGCTAGTTTCTCTTCAAAGAGAAATTTTCTAGTGTAATAATGTAAATGCAGGTTTTAAAATTTATTTTTAAAATCGAAATGTGGTGTGAATTGAGGAAATAACTGTGAAGACACAGGTTTCCCCTCCCTTCTGCTGAAGATGCTGAAAGATTAGTAAGGGCGTAATGTAGCTAAGTATATTAGTTCAGACTACCACTGTAATAATGTGAAATACATTTGAAAAATTGGAAGAATTTTGAACAGTCTGCTGTTCCCACCTTTCAGCTTTTGAGGTTAATTATCTTTATAAAATGAACGATGAGGTGCTATGAATTCATGTAGCAGTTAAAACGCTCCAGTTTTGCTCCTTCCCTTCTGAAAATACTAACCTCTGTATTTCAGTAGTGTCTTGCCTTGAGCCACCTGATTTTTATTTTTATTTTTTTTGCCGTGCCAACGCAGTCATGCCGTGGGTCTCAGCTGCGCTGCTCCGACGCGGTCACCGCGGTCCCGCCGGAGCGCGGCCTGGCCGGGGCGGTGTCTGAGGGGCCCCGGTTGCCGTTCTCGTTGCAGGCGGTACGGCACCCGCTGCTCCCGCTGCGGGCGGCACATCCACGCCACCGACTGGGTGCGGCGGGCCAAGGGCAACGTGTACCACCTGGCGTGCTTCGCCTGCTTCTCCTGCAAGCGGCAGCTTTCCACGGGAGAGGAGTTCGCCCTGGTGGAGGAGAAAGTCCTTTGCAGAGTACATTACGACTGCATGTTGGACAACCTGAAAAGAGAAGTTGAAAATGGTAACGTATGGCTTGTGTTAAGAACTATGCCTGTGGTTCAGATTTAATTAAATTGATGGGGGTTGCTTCATTTTCCAGACTGAGAGATAATTGACTGGTTTTACTAAGACTGGAAGCACAGGTTCTTTAATCAAAATAATGGTATATTATTTCATTTTGGGGGGATTTTGTTTGTTTTGTTGTTGTTGGGTTTTGTTTTTCTTTAGTCTGTAGGACCTGTTTTGTCCTACAAGAAAGCGGCAGCCTATCCTGCTGATAAAATACCATGTTAGATTTATTTCTTCTCTCACTTGCAAGGGAATTGTTTAGGGCACAATGCGTTATGGTGCTAGATCGATTTAGCTTTGAATAGAGTGGGATTTTTTTAGGCTGAAATTCAGCTGAGCAACTGCTGTTGGTTATTGTTGGAGAACAGTCTGACTTAGAACATCATTATGAATGTTAGAAGGCGGTGTTGTTTTCTTTTTAATGTTTCAGGTAATGGGATTAGTGTGGAAGGAGCATTACTAACAGAACAAGATGTTAATCACCCAAAACCAGCAAAAAGAGCTCGGACCAGCTTCACAGCAGATCAACTCCAGGTAGAGGCACTGCTAAAAACTTGTGTAGCTCATGTTTATGTGGGACATGGGCACTGAACCGATACGAGTTTTATGGATATGGGGGGAAAGCGAAGTTTGAATGCTTTAAACTATTTCATAAACTATCAAGACACAGCATGTTTCTGAAAGTTTAACATGAAATAACACTCTTTAAGCTCTTTATTTCCCTGGGGGCAGACTGTAATTCTCAAGAGTGGAAACAAAAAGGTGGTTCTATTTTGATTGCTTGATTAGATCTATTTAATCAGCCATTTACATCACTAAACATAATAAAGAAAATATTTTTTACATTATGTAATGTGAAAAGTTGTACTGAAGATGGATACCTGTGACTTCAAGACATTAATAGGATGGGATTTGGAATTGTTGTCATGCCTGCATCTCCTCTGCTTTCCAGGCTTCTTGTTATTTTGTTGCCTTGACAAGAGTTAACTCCGATTGAGACAGTCCAGAGCTATTTCAAACTCTAGACAACCACTTGACTTAAATCAGATTTCTAGGGAAAAACACTAAGACAGGGCCAGCTTCCAATGAAAGAAGGGATGGTGAGACAAGGTTTAGAGGTTTCAACCTGTAGTGAGAAGGAAGCTGTGACTTTGTACCTAATCCTGGCTGTACACCCTTGCCTCCGGTTTAACAGGTCTCTGAATTTCTGTTAACACAAAACAAGCACATAAGCAATAACTCAACCAGGTGCACAGAGAAAGGGCTCTGGACACTGAGCCTGAACTTCAGCAAAAGGGAACTTTTTCCCTGCAGAAGCTGAAAGGGAGATAGGACCAGCCATTAGGATAGGAACTGTATTCAGGGCTTCTTCCCAACTGCTGTCATTAAACTTCCATGTTCCCTTTTTTCCTGTTTAGATTGTAACATTTTAATGTAGATTGTGACGTACTTTAGCAGGTGTTTGAGGCCTTATGAACCTTGTTCTTGAATGATATTTCTATCTGTTTGTTTTACACCTTTGTACCTCTTCTTGTGTAAGAGTTTACTTCCAAGAGGAGAAACTGTAGGGATAGGTGCACTGTCAGAGTGGCAGCATGCAATTATTCCCCTCACAAAGTACTTGTACAGAAGGATGCCCACACTTTTTTGACCTTTTTGTTCTATAGCACCTTCCAGGACCTAAAGGGGCTCCAAGGGAGCTGGAGAGGCAGTTTGGGCAGGGGCCTGGAGTGACAGGACAAGGATGAATGGCTTCCCACCGACAGAGGGCAGGGTTGGATGGGATGTTGGGGAGGCATTGCTCCCTTTGAGGCTGGTGGGGCCCTGGCACAGAGTGCCCAGAGAATCTGTGATTCTATGAAAAATTACAAAAGTAAATAGTATCTGAATGTGGGAAGTAGTAGTCTGAATCTTCAAGGATGAAACCAGGCCAAGTTTGATGGATCAAAAATCCAAAAAATAGAAAATAATGCTTTGAAATTGCTGAGGATACCCTGCAGAAATCCTTGAAGCCCTACTTTCGTGAACAGGGAAAATCCTTAGAGCCTGTGAAAATCTTCAGGATGCAGGCGAAATTGACATTTACTTCCTCAAAAAAAGGTGCAATTTAAGTCCTTAAGGCAAGTGCTGACTTCAGTTTTCTGTCAAAAGAGGAGTAACCAAACCATCAAAAAGGTCAGATCAGCCAAGGTGGAGCCTCTGTTTCTTGGGCTGGAGAAAGGCAAAAGAAACACGCAGTGTTTCTTTCACATCCTCCATGGAGATGAGAAGAAGATCAATTACTCCACATGGCACAGGACACAGACAGTGATTGACAAGTTCAGAGTGGTAAATCATGGCTCATGACTTTTTTTATGCTACGGTCTGCTGCTAGAGTTTTTGGTGTAGGTTTAGGTTATTGTATTTATTGAGCATATTTGAGTTGCTTTACAATGAATTTTCTCCTACAGTTCTTTTAAATCGATCTTACAGAGGACCTTTTCCAGTTTTTCTACTGCCAAACAGAATCCATTTCTTAAATTTCTGGTAAATGCCACAGCTCTGTCAAGCATGGCAAGGAATTGTACCTTGGCTTTGGAGGATTTTTTTTTTTTTTTTTTTCTCTCTAGAGAGTAGTGATCACAGAAAAAATCCCAAGTTTCCTGAAGACAGATGAGGAGTAGTACCATACTCTGAGAAGACTGTCTAAGGTGGCTTTCGACACAAATGCTCCTGCAATCTCATATCTTGTCTTTTCAGGTTATGCAAGCACAGTTCGCTCAGGACAACAATCCAGATGCACAAACACTTCAGAAACTGGCAGAAAGAACAGGCTTGAGCAGGCGTGTTATACAGGTAACAGTGTCAAGTTAGTTGACTCACAGTCTGATACTCATCCATTGGAAATGCTCAGTCACAATTTTCTCTGAGGTTATTCTAACATGGAAAAAGATCCTAATGCATTTTAACTTTAGACAACGCCCTTTGTCAGGAATAGGTTTAGAACAAGCATCGTAATTTGGAAATACTTGCTTGTATTCCCCTTGCACGTTGTTTGGAGAATTAAGTCTTCTAGGAAGAAACTCCTCGGCCTAAATATTATAGAAATAGGCATTAAGTTATTCCAAATTCGTATTTCTGACTGTGGTAGTCTGTTCTTAAGACCTGCACTCTTTTTGAAAGTGTCTTGTGGTATGACATTACAGCAAGGATACATCTAGTCATTTGTTCTAGAGAGCAGAGTTAAAATACACACCCATGCCAACCAAAACTGAAACGCAAACTTGGAATCTTTGCTTGAAAATGTCACTCAGCAAACATATGGATCTATTTTTATATGTACATGTGATTTAGAATAACAATAACATTTGGATATTTATTTGTTAGTATAAATAAAAATAAATTTCGAGTTGCTTTGGCTCATTATAGCCTGGAAGATTGACAGAGCATTTCTATAGAAATGAGATATCTGGCTGCTGCAACTGATCACTAAAAAATAAAAGGGATCTTGTGTGCTTTTCCATGTGAAAAGGCAAGTGGGTACAGTATGAAAAATGTGCTTTGCTGTCAGTAGTTCCAGGCAGGAAGAAGAACTCCGTGTGGGATGTGCAGAGTGGTGCAGTTCAAGCACAGTGGGGCTGCAGGTGATGCTGCTTGGCCTGGGGGGACATCGGCCCCGGGGGGTGCCCAGGCCCTCCCTGTGCCTGTCCCTGTCCCTGGTGGGCTGCTGGGTACTGACCATGCATTCCTGACTCGACCACACTTGCAGGTTTAGGATGGATGCTGCTTGGCCTGGGGGGACATCGGCCCCGGGGGGTGCCCAGGCCCTCCCTGTGCCTGTCCCTGTCCCTGGTGGGCTGCTGGGTACTGACCATGCATTCCTGACTCGACCACACTTGCAGGTTTAGGATGGATATCTCTCCATTTAGACTGCCAGCATTGTGTCAAAAGCCCAATTAATTATGCAAACTCAGCTCAAGATCATGTCCAAGGTTGTTGTTGTGCCAGTATTGAGTGCAATCTATCAATGTTGTGCCAGTATTGAGCAGAAATCTATCCATGTGATGTACGTTTTCCTCTTTTCAGGTGTGGTTTCAGAATTGCAGAGCACGCCACAAGAAACACGTCAGTCCTAATCATTCATCTACTGCTCCTGTCACAGCAGTTCAGCCTTCTAGGTTGTCTCCACCCATGTTAGAAGAAATGGCATACTCTGCATATGTACCCCAGGATGGGACTATGCTCACTGCTCTGCACAGCTACATGGATGGTAGGTATAACAGCTTTGCTCTTTTTTTTCTTTTTTTTTTCCCTCATAAAAACATTATCAGCTATAGCAAGAGCAGTTTACCAAGTTCTGATTAAAGGAACCTAATGGCTATTTCAATACTCTACTTGCTGTCTGCACCTCAGTTAGAAAGCAGTAGCCCTACACTGCAATAGCATAGCTGAAGATCTGAGTTTGAAGACAACTCTTTGTGCTTCTTCTAGACTATTAAAACAAGAATAAGAAATTAAATACTTATTTAAACATCTACTTCACATATCTTAATGAAAACTGTTTGCCACCTACTCCCTGGCTTTTATCCCATGGACTGTGAGTATGCTCAATCCAGCAAATTCTCTGAGAGATTCAGCTTCTCTCACAGTAACATACAGTGGGGGAAGGAGGGGGAGAGCCTGGTGGTCAAAAGTGCTGCAGCCTTCATTTGTCTTATGACCCAGCAAGTCAACAACTGTGGCTCCTATTTGTGATTAGGAGAGACTGTGAAGGATTTGGGAGAGCCAGGCTGAGGTGCACGTGTGGCCTGAGCTGCTGTGTCACGGTGGGTGTGGGTGGAGCAGTGCAGATACTGGGTTAGGAAAGTCAGAACAAGCTGCAGGGTTGGGACACTGAGGTGGCATTACCCGGTGGGATTTGCTAACTTGTCTTTTGCTACTTGCAACGAAGTTGATGAGTAAATGTTTCTGTTTTTGTAGCTCATTCACCTACAGCTCTTGGACTTCAGCCTTTGCTACCCCATTCAATGACACAGCTGCCACTAAGTCACACCTAATTCCTTTTCATCAGGGATCTAAACTGTTAAAGATGTAACCTTTAAAGTCATAGTGTATTGAAAATATCATTGGCAAGATATTAATGTTAACTTTTTATTTAACACCCAAAGCATTTTCAAGATAATTTTTGCCCAGGTATGTACGTCTATTTAGCCTGCAAGACACTTTTATGGATTCTGCATAAGTAACTATTACATTGTTTACAAGCCTTATCAAACACCTTTTTGTATTGTCTGGAAGTAGTCCACTCTAGTTATGTGTGTGTTAATTTATTTGTCATCAAAAGAGCACTTTGCCTAAAAGAAAGGACTGACAATTGTGCAAAATGTTTACAATTCTTTGTGAAATTGTAGTTTATCATTAGTTTGTATCTGTAAGTTATTGCTAAAAGTATTACCTGTATTTGAGTTGTATACAGCCTATATGTTAAAGCTTATTTCTGTGAGTTTACAAAAATAAATTTTGGTTGCAAATATTTTCAAAAAGAACTGAATAAAGTTTCTGCTGTAGCATGCCAAGCAAAAAGGTTGCTATGTCTATGGCTGAACTGTGATAATTTTTCAAGTGTTTAACTTGAATCTTCAATTTTAAGAGAAAGTCCCTGGTATTCTGAGAAACATTACACTGCAGTCTTTCAGGAGGTCTCATATTTATTTCCACTGATAGTAAAAATCATTTAATGGACTGAGGTGGGTCTTGAAACGCCCCAACTATGTGCTATACAAGCAGGGAACATGCGAAGCAGAGCTGCTCCTGAGGGTGCACACCTGGGGGACAGGGACATTGGGGATGTACAGGACAGTTCCTAAACTGTGACTTGGCAAGAGGGGAGCCTCAAGTCACATCTGCTTTAACACTTGGAGCCTTTCCTACTTCAGCTTTTTTTTCTTCCATGTTTTTATCTTGTGGTTTTGTTAAGCAGGGTGATAAATAAGAGGCAATACTTAAACAGTCTGCTTCTTAAAAGAAAAAAATCTAGTTTGGCATTTCAACTGATCAGTGTCAAACTGCATATGAACAATGACTGGAATTCAGTCAAATGCACTACAGTCTGCATCTTTAGAGCTGTCAATGTGCTCAGACTTACTAGTAGAGCATGTTTTGATACTTCAGAGACTAGTTTCCTTCCATGATTTAAGACAGATCCCCTTTGCTCACTTAAACCATTTGGATCAGAAGGAAACCATACTTTGGAAGGGGGTGTGTGTTCGCATCCCATTTTTTTCTCTCCCAACTATGCATTAGTGTCTACTCTGTGAAGCTCCTTGATAGTGCTGGTCAATTTGCAAAAGCTAGTGTACTCTGCTGATGGCTTGTGAGCAGAACGTTGATAGCAGCTCTGAATTAATAAAGTTCTGTAAGTTAAATGCTGGCACTGTTTTAAGTGCTGCTCAGAGATGTCTGAGCTCATCTGAGCAGCCAAAGTGCTCTCCTTCCACTGGCACAGTGGTTTGTCAAGGCTTTTATTATCCTGTCTTTTTTTTCCTTCATTAAACCCTCAAGATGGGGATTGTAGTGGAACTTGACTGACCTTACGTTTTATTTGAGCATACATAACTTCTAAATCTGGGTAGAATACTGAATTCCAGATGCCATTTCCAGTACCTAAGCTAGCTCCAGATATCTGCAAACTACCAAAGTCTATGTGTAGCAGTAGACTAACTAGGTTTTGCTCATTTGCCTGATATGCTGAAGTTTAACCAGTAAAATGCTAAATAATGTTTAGATATTGCCATGAATTGGTAATTTAAAATGTAACTCTATGTGCACTGAGCCCCTTTAAGGGAAAGCAATTATTCACTCTTATTTGAAGAGCTGAGTAGCTTCAGGTCGCCTGAAACAAAAGCAAGTTTAAGCTCATTTATGAAGCACCTCTTTCTGATCAATTTCAAAGTCAGAACAGGATTAAAGTAAATGGGGAGGAATTTTCCTATTTCCCTATGAACATAGGAAGTAGGACCATTCATCTTGTGCTCCTTTTGAGTGCAAGAGCAGATATTTGTGGGTGGGGCTGGGAAAAAGCAGACTGCATTGAAAATAGGAGACTCCAGCAGAGAATCTGGGTTTTGCTTCTTCCTGTGCCAGTGCCAGAGCCATCAGCAGCTGGTGTTGGGCTAACAGAGTTTATTTAAAACTCTGCCAGACTGCAACAGAAACCAATCCTCTCCCTGAATGATATAACTGCTGCCATCACAAACTGCACCAATACTATTTCCCAAGGTAATCTCACAGGTGAAAGATGTCTCCTGCTCCAAGCCTCCCAAAAACAAAGATGATTACCAAAATAGAGGAACCTTAGGACAAGTAATAGTATGCTAGTATATAAAAAAATGAAACATTTTCTTATTTTAAAATTAGGCCATTGAATTTTTAAGATAGCTATTCCATTAAAAAAAAAATTGCACAGGGAAGCATTTGAGCCTGGTTTAATGTAAGTCAGCAGGTCATCCAAGGAAGATAATCATAAAAATATCATTAAATACTATGTAAGTTGTAATGTGCTAGACATGGGAATCACTAGCAGCCACTTTTTCTTACTATTTTCAGCAACAATCAGCAGAAATACCAGCATCCCTACAATACCAATACAGGCAGTTAGCCAGAATATTATTTTAATACCAAAGTAGTGTGTACCTATGTTGTGAGTAGTTAAATGCTTATAAATGTTACCTTTCAGGGTGCACTTTGATCTTCAGTGCCCCTGCAGGAATTTGTACAGGTGACTGGGTAGTGGGGCTGGGATGCTCAGACACGCTCCACTGAGAGATTCAAATATGCCAGTGCAGGTTTATCACAGCATCAGTCCAGGAAGAGGCACCACTGCAACACAAGAGCCACTCATATAAAACTCACAAAGAGTTTAACAACCATCTTTTGTAAGCTCTGATCACCCAGAACCACTACAGCTGGCTGTTACACCACGATTTGCTAATAATCTGTTTTGGACCACTGTTAGTGTTCTCAAAAAAGCAACCCACGTGTGAGTTTGAACATACCAATGTTATAACTGTTCAAATTGTCAGTATTTCTGTAAGAAAGTGAAACTTTGTAAACTAAAACAAACAAAAAAGTAAAATAAAAACTACAAAACCCTTTTGATGTCATCATTTGGAACAAAGTAAGTTTCACACCCTTCTCCTGGGAGGACTTTGATTCTTTTCCAAACTTAGCCTCTTTCAGACTCTAAAATTAAAACAGATTGCCTGCAGAGCCCAGCCAAACCAAGAGAAATGAGAACCTGGGACTTAATGACATGAAAGTTGATTCAAAACAGGAAATTGAGTTGGTCAGATGTGTTGAAAATGATGGCAGCCAGAAACTACGTTATGAAGCACCGTATAAAACAATCCTTTCCTTCTCCAAGCCATCTGCAGATGTGTGGGTTTGCTACGGAACATGCCCGGTTTTTGCAGAAAATGCACCAAAAGCAGCATTTATCTGCAAAATCATCTGCAATGATGATACACGTCAGATGCTGGCTGAGACAAAACCAGAAGTATTTCCATCCCATACCCATGGCCAGGGTCTGTTTGACTGTACCAGGACAGTTGCGTTGCCATTTCCGTCTTTAGCAGAAATTTCAGCCAGACCACACCAGTGCTGCACTGTTCCTGTGGCCCAGTGACAGCTCGTGGTGCCAGGGCACACTGGGGCCGCCTCTTTCCCCTGTCCCTGAGCAGCTGGCACCAGTGCTGGAGAGGGCACCTCCAGCAGCAAGGGGCTCCCAACAGAGGGGCTTCCCAAAACAAATCTCCTGACTTAAAATGAGCTGCCTTCCATCAAGGGGTCACTGGTCCACGCTCCAAGGCTGCCAGGGAGACTTGCACACTACGACATTCCTCTTGGCTAACCAAGGAGAACAACCTGTGCAAAAGCAGGATCCCTAGAAAACACTGGAGAGCAGACTGCTGGTACCTGAGAAAAAACTCCAGGTAGGCTTTGAAATAATCTGGATGTGCATTAAAGTTTCTATGGCATGCAGCCAACATTAGATTTAAAGGTAACGTGAATAGCAAGAAAACATGTGAGATAAAAAAACATCAGTCTGAAAACAAATTTTAAAAGAGGCAAGAAAGCAATTTTGTTGGTAAACCTGACATTTTCTGAAGGAGGATGACATAACAACAAATAGCTGCAGTTCCAACAGACGGCATGTGTTAACAGGAAATACTGATGTTAGTTTAAAAAATAAAAACATCCAGACTTTAATCAAAGTAACAACATACATATGACACACATAATAAAGGTCCTCTATGCTCAAGAATCCCCTTAACTTTTATATTACAATTTTACTTTCCAGTGTCTGGGTATTCTATGTTAAATTCTGCAAGGTCATACATGATCACTTGAACTCAAACAATGTTCTTTAACCTACACAATGCTTTACTGCTATCTTTCACTGTCTAGTTTGGACTGAACTGGCCCACATCTAAAATTCCCAGGCTGTGTCATTCTCCTCTCTGTAAGCATTTGCTTTCACAGAATCACAGAATATTCTGAGTTGGAAGGGATCTTTGACTGAGCCCAGCTCTTAGGAGAAGAGCCCATACAGGGATCAAACCCACGACTTCGTCACAAATTCCCTTTTCCAGCAGCTGCCCACCACCCCCTGCGGCACAGAGCAAGGCTGAGCAAGAACTGCTGCTCAAGGCCAGTGACTGGACAGCACAAACCAACCAGTCTCTACACCAGTGAAAACATTTAACCTTGCTAAAAATAGCATCCTATGGTATAGCCCTCGTACAGACTCATTTTCCCTTTAATGATATATGCTGCAAATATGTGTACAGAGATTCTGTGTCTGCATCTATTCGCTACTCAGTCAAATCCCAAACACACAGCCATGCCAGCTTGCTTTGCTAATTCAAGGCCTCATTGCAGGGAATGCT
Organism: Thryothorus ludovicianus; assembly: GCA_013397245.1. NCBI lineage: Eukaryota > Metazoa > Chordata > Aves > Passeriformes > Certhiidae > Thryothorus > Thryothorus ludovicianus. The sequence continues at coordinate 50,933 of VZTB01012151.1, read as the reverse complement.
GAAGGCCAGAAGCAACTTCAGATGAGGCTCCCACATATGGAATGACTTACAAGACATACCTTAACCTTGAGTCCAAATTCTTCCATTGTCCAGACTCCAAATAATTGCTCCACTGCTACCTCGGCTGACATCCATCCCCATACCTTAAAGGCTTTTGCATGGGGTTTGGTGGTGGCCTTTTTCCTTTCCTGTCCTTCAGAAGAACGTATGCAACAGGCCCCTGGCCAGAAGGGGAATCATCTGCCACAGGACATCTGCCTGTGATGCTCTGCCAATGCATGGTTACGATAAAGGTTTCTTCATTTCCTAGAAAGACAGTGGAAAATATGACTGCGATCCTCCTAAACTCTAAAAAAGATTTCTAATGAGTTCCATGGTATCATTTCAGCCATACACTTTGCTTATATAAGATCTCAGTTCAGGTTCAGACAAAAACCAGTATGGTTTATTACTACATGGCTCAAAAAAATTAAATTGAAATTAAAAAAAGCAACAAACAATCCTCCATCCTTTATAAACAAAGCCCAGAATTCCCCTCCAGCCAGGAGCAGGGACAGTGACCCGTCCCGGCGCCACCTCTGCTTCGCTCCTACGCGGCATCGGTGGCTCCGCATGCCCTCAGGACCGAATCGGGCCCCTCACGGCCCCGCCCGGCCCCTCACGGCCCCGCCCGGCCCCTCACCGCACCCCCCG
>VZTB01012151.1:4917-50005 GCA_013397245.1 Thryothorus ludovicianus | reverse complement strand
CACAGCCCCTCATGGCCCCTCACAGATTCACACAGCCCCTCATGGCCCCTCATGGCCCCTCATAGCCCCTCACAGATTCGCACAGCCCCTCATGGCCCCTCACGGTCCCTCACAGATTCACACAGCCCCTCATGGACCCTCACAGATTCACACAGCCCCTCATGGCCCCTCACAGCCCCTCAGGGTCCCTCCCGGCCCGGCCCGGCCACTCACAGCCCCCGGTACCGCCCGGCGCGGTGCAGACGCATTCCACGTTATATCGAAATCTTTATTAGAACAATCCCCAAGAATTGCAAAACGGGAGAAGTAACAACAAAATTAAGCTCTTCCGTTATCAAAGGTATTTAAACAATAGGATTCTATTTCTGCATAGCAGAAGCAACAGGGTTTAGAGCTCAAATCATCGTGCTCGTGGTTAATTTGGTTTTGGCAAAACAATACAATCTTAAGAATCATATTAATGAAACATTAACCTACCTTTCATTTCTTAAACCTCAAAGAGCCATTTTTATGGTTTCAAAACTCACTATTTGGAACAAATGCATGTGGACATTTTGTAGCATAGAGTAACAGACAATTTTAATATTAGTAGCACTAGTGTTACTTGAACACGAAGAAACACTCATTTTCTAATTGTTTACAGTGCAGTACAAATTACATATTACCCCAAAAATCATTGCCTGTATCAAAAGTTTAAAAATTTAGAACAATTTATAAAACAGTTCCAGAATAGGAAATTATCAGTCTTGAAATGGAGAAGGAACTTTATGCTTATAAACACGCAAACAGATGTATTACAGTAATATATATGCAATTTTTAGCTTTATTCCTTCTGTTGTAAGTAGCAAGAGCCCAGTTCTACCTACAGTTACACAGGTACAATACGCATGATCATTGTAAACAGAAAGCAGAATAGGCCCTACTCAGAAGTCCACTATACCACAAATTAAAGCTATTTTAAAAATCTACCATATAAAAATGGAACAGTCTTGCATTGCTTTCATTTATTTGCAACACTATTGTCACATTTTCTCCCAGACCATACCATTGACTTTCGTAATCTGACAACAGCAACAGGGAAATGATGGGTGCTGCATCACACAGTGCAAACACATCTGACATCCTTACTACAGTTCATTTTTTGTTAGTCAATTTGAAATAAAGTGTTAGCTTTCCTCTCTAGTCTTTTCTGTTTTATAGTCTACACAGTATAAATGAATTTCAAAATGTAAGCCAGGTGAAGTAACAGCCAGTAAGGCACTTTGTCTGCAAGGACACAGCTGTCCAGGCTGAGCAACTGGTCTGAGGGAGACATTCTGGGTAACTCAAAAACAGTCAGTTCATTCTTCACAATCGCTTCTCTGACAGCCCACCTGTGGAAGAACACTTACTGACCATTCCAGAATCAGACTGACATTGCATCCACCAAAATACTTTTCCCGTTCTACACCAGAACATGCAATAGTAAAATATTTCATTAAATACTAACATTTAAAAGAATATTCAGCATCCTTGGATCATCCAAGAATCATCTGCTGAATACTGTTTGGAAAAAAATAAAGCCCTCAGCAGAAGAAATGATCCTATCTTCTTGTTCCTGTGGTTTGTTTCTGTTAATTTGTTTAGGTCTTTTGTTTTTTTGTTTGTTTTGTTGGGGGTCTTTTTAGGGTTTTGTTTTGTTGTTTTTTTCTTTTTTTTACAAAATTTGAAGGCTTGACATTAAAACTTTGGTATAAAACATGTAAATGAAAGCCACTCAGTAATACGCTCTAGGGAGAGACAATGAATCCACAAACCAAACCAAACAAACGTGATTACATGGACGTGATAGCAGGTGTTTTCTACTGTCTTGGTTTCTACATTCTGCGTGTTTGTGATCTTGAGAATGTTCTTTTTTTCTGCTCGTGCAGGAGGGTCTTGGCTCAGACCCACCTGCCCCTCCAGAGCTGCCCTGGGGAGAAGGAGCCCGGCGCCCGTTCCACCGTGTTCCGCTCTCCACAACTCCGAATTTTACACTGAACCAAGCAACCAAGGAAAAGCCCAAATCCATAAATGTCAGTATTAGTACCTCCTTCGTGGTGCACGTCTGCGGGCTCTGGCCCACAGGATTAATTTGGAACTATTATAACAAGGTAGTCTTGACACATCTTACAATAATCTTTTCCAAGTAAATATCTGCATTAATTTTGACTCGGTAAATATCAGCAATTTATTTTTAGAAAGCCAATTTTAATATAAAATAATGACTGCTTACTGAATTTACTGATTACAAAATCTACATGGTATTGCTTTGTATTTTCACAGTTCTCATAATTATATCATAAGAAAATGGCTTTTAAATTTTCTTCTCAAAAATGATCAGTTACATTTTAAATACTTTCACAAAATAGTGAGGAGCAAATGTATACATATATATACTTTTTACCCTATATAAATAATAATACAATTTAAAACTTTCACTTTTAGAAATTCCTTTAGTAAATGCATAGGTTTGTTACAAAAGTTTTCTAATCAAATAACTGTATACTTTTTCTATTGTGTTTTATTCCTAGTAAACTCTGTGGTTACATTCATATGATAAAAAAGCAAGCTATTTTCAGAAATATGCTTTTTCAGTTGAGCTCTCAGTAAGACACTCAAGTCCAGTAGAAATATAGGTTATGTAATGCAGTTTCTTTAGCTGAAAATTAATCAGTAGTATTTAAAAAAAAAAAAAAAAAGCTTTAGAATATGGTTGTAATGAGACCAACAGCTTCTTTAATCACAGAATGGTTACACATATCCCCAGAAGTTACTGACTTAATTCTCAGAAAATATTAGAATCATGGGGGGTTGTGTACTCCATGCCATGCACATAATGAGAAAGGAATGATGATGATGATGATGGTAACGATGAAAAACTTCATCCCTCAGGAGTCCTTTATTTTTTCCCCAAAGGTGGGATTCTCAGTCCTTTCTGAAAGTCAAGTTTACTCTAGAGTATCTCAGGAGAGGTTACCAAAAGCTCAAGGTGCCCATAATCAGTCGCTACATTTGAAACCATAGGCCTTTATTTTACATTATTTGAGTCCTAAACGGAACCCCTCGATGTTTCAGGGAAAAGGGCTCCAGCACCCACTGGACCACAGAGAAAGATTACAAGGACACTCCCACCTGCACCTCAGGATCTTGCCATGCCCACGGCTGCAAGGGCGTGGGTGGTGGTCACCTGTGCATCAGCGTGACCCCAGACCGTGGCAGGAAGGACAGTGTGACTGCCTTTGCAGGGACCACAAACCAGAGCTGGGAGTTAGACAGTAAAATCCCATTGGGATGTGGATGACCAGGAAATTTTCCCCAGAAACTTGCCTTCAAATCAACTGGAAAAGAATTTGCATTTCTTTTTGTGACACCAACAGACTTCAAGGGTTAGAAAAGTATTTCCAGGTGCTAAACTCCTGTCACAGAACTGGCAAATGTATGGCACATGCCACTCCCAGAAAGTGGACAGTATTGGAGTAACTTGTCAGTGCACTGGAATCCACAAAAACTAGGGGCAGGCCTCGGTATGGTTGGGTCCTTGGTTCCCCTAAGAGACTAATAAATTAAAATCTTTTTAGCTCAGTCTTGGCAGCGAAAGACTTGAGGAACTCTCCAGTGTTGACTTCTTCCATCAGCAGAGCTGTTACTTAATGGCAGCGACAGTTCCACTACTGGGAAGGTCACAAACCACACCGAACCTGAATGCGCTTCCTACCACCAGGTGTACTCATGACTTTGTACTAATGACTGGGAAAATTTAACAATCAAAAAGCAAACTGAATCTTCCAGACCATCTCTCAGTGGCTGAGTAATTCAACCTGTGTCATGAGAAAACTTCAGTTCAGTGTCCTGGTACCTGACTGTGTGAGCCACTGGGAGCAGAGGGAGGCGCAGGAAGCGCAGCTCTGGCCCTCTGCACCCTCACAGCGATTCCAATGGCTCGGCAGGAGCCCTTCTAAGCTGTGCAGAGGCAATGGAACTCCTTGTGCATACACACAGAGCAAAGACTTTCTTTCCAAGAAAAGACTGCATTTAGTTTTCCTTTCAGTGATGCTCAACTTCCTCCTAACACAGAACGCACCAGAGACTTGTCAGAGATCGGAGAATATTGACACGTGTGCATCTCTCTTAGACATCAGCTAAAAATTATACATTCACCATCTTGTACCAGATGAAACCTCATTTGTGTGAACCACAAATCACTTCAGCTGCAGTGGGACCTTCTCTCAGTTATATCATCTTTTAAGCACAACTCCCAGAAAACTTCACTTTAAGCAGTATTAACCCAAGTCTTTTCTGATCACCTTCTTTGGGACCTGTAGGGTACCACCATGTCTTAAAAGATGTAGCTGTGGATGTGATTAAAATATCACTACATTTTTCAGTGTAGGGAGTCATTAATGCATTTATAATCACAGTTTAAATAGCTGTGAACCAGCTTGTACAAAAAAATACAATCATAGCACCATATTTACAAATTTAGTACCATCTCCTCGTTAACTAGAGTCTCAAACTATCTTTTTTTATGGCTAATTACGTTATACATTAGTGCTTTCAAAAAATTGCCTGAATTTCTTTTACAAATATACACTTATAAGAAGAAACATTATCAAAACCGCTGTCATCTAAGGCAGCAACTTGTATTACAAAAGTTATTAAAACATCATTATACACTTATAAAAGTTTCAAATGTACATTTTCCTTTTCATAGGCACTCTATAAACTAAAATGTGGCCTTGTTTTCACAGCTGTTAGTTTAAGCATTTAAACTAGTTAAATGTTACCAATGTTGTTCTTTTTTTTTTTTTTTTTAATATAAGCAAAAGGAAGAAAGAATCACCCATTAACCAGAAGCATCATTTACAGTTTTTACTTTTGCCTACTTTGTACACGTTTTGCTTAAAAGTGACACTTTTGGATGTTGAGGTTCCATGTTCATCATCCCGGTACCTTCTTAGGGCTTAGTTTCTTCTTCCCTAGAATTCGGTGGAGGCTAGCTGACATGAAGTAGGGTTTTGCTGTGGATCCATCATTTCTTTCTAGATCTTCACCTGAATTTACACAGCAAAACCAGTCAAAAAAGCAGTACCACACACACAGAGACACAAACAGAACAGAAAAAAGGAGAGAGCAAAAGACCCAACATGAAAAGAAACTCAATCATGGTAATTCAGTTTTATTATTAAGTTGATGAGGGACATTTTAAAATTCCTATTTTCTTAGAAGAATTTTCTTAGAAATTCCTATTTTCAAGAAGTTTTATGTGTGCAGAGGCACGAACATCCTGCTGTTCTTTAATGATAGCAATATATCCTTTTTATTCTCCAGATCTTTGGTTTGGAAGTATAGGTGGAAATTTTCAGAACTCCCATTCCTCTATTGAACCCTGGCATTTTGGAAACCCCTTGCTAGAAAATGTGTCACAAAGACAGCCATGGAGTTAAGCACTTTCTAAAACTGGACCGTTTTTCAAGGCCTAAGATAAAGTTCATCTGAAACCCTGTTGCCGTGAATGAGTAACATTCTATGTGATCTACTCTCATTACTCAGTGGGAGCACGGGAAGCAGAACAGAACAGGAATTGACAAGGCAGACGTTACTTTGTTTGCCCCCGAAAGTCAGGGCTAACTCAGCAGGCAGGGCGCAGCCCAGCTGGTGCCATGCAGCAGTGACAGAGCAGTGAAAGCTGCACCCCAGCGGGCAGCGAGTGCCACTCCAGCACCAGGGCTGCACTGGGACCCTGCAGAGCCCAAACAACAGCCTGAGCTGGAAGCAGAGCCCAAAGAAGCTCGAGGAGGCAAACCTTAATATACCTCTGTGACAACAGATACCACTTGTCTCTGGAATAAACTAGAAAGAAAACCTTTTCGTGCACCAAGAAACTTGCTCTAGCCCATTTCATTCTAAGTAACAAAATAAATAAACAAATAAATAAATAAATATTTATTTATTTATGGCTTAGCTTATTTCTTTGAGTGTTTTTAGTGCTATGTCTGCCTCCATTCATGTTTGCTTAGAACCTAAGTCCAAAACATGAGATAAATAGGATGTAGCTCTCAACTAGATACCAATTTTGAGTCTTCTAATGATCTTGTTCCTGTGATTCTTTGGCAAGCCAGTTTTTCAGAACCCCTGCTAACCTTAGTTCCTAGGAGGGTAAAGTGAATGTTTAAAGGTTCAGTATTACCATGTTTACCTCACTTCAGTAATCCACAGTGCATACTTATGAAAGATCAGGCCCATGACTATTTCCCTTAGTATTATCAAATAATGAACAAATTGCAAGAACAATCAACTACCATGAAACTAACTTCTACTTGGAACTATCAGAATGGTTTCATTATAGAAAAATACAGCACATGGAAGGTACTACATGCTAAGGACATCTGCTTCTTATAACCACATCCTAATTCAAGACCAAGCGATTTGTGATTTAAGTATTCCCTGACTGGACAGCCTGAAGTGCAGTCCCTCTGACAGGACCCATGATTGTTTGCCACTGGGAGTCCAAGGGACAGTCAGTTTCAAGCGGTATTTTACAGCATCTTTGAGGTAATCCAGCATAATGCTTTGTTCAGGGTTATTAAACTGAAAACCAAGCACCACCTATATACCAAAGAATATACTTGTTATTGTCAAGACACTTGAGCAAACCAATACTGTACAGGGCTCTTCACAAAGCACCCAGAAGCAAACTTAGTAAAATTTAAGGAACATGGCTGTATCACAGAGCCAGTATGAAAAGAAGAAGCTGCTAATTTTTCATACAGGTCGCTCATATGTCACCAGACTTCTGTAAGGAATGGATAAGGTGATTTTCTACTCCTCTTTCCATGACTTGCAGGTACTCCTGAAAGAAAACGCAGTACTTACAAAAGCAGAGGAAAAGCGTGTCGACACACATTGCATAGACGCTGAAGAACCCATGTGCAACCAGGTAGGAGCCAACGATGACTGTCTATGAAAAACAAACCACAATCAACCCCCACATTTCCTTGGGCACCGCTGTGGCAGCATTAACACAAGTCAGAAGCCTAGTCTGCTAAGCAAATTCAAAAGAATTTAATGTCAGCTCTGTATTTCTACCAAAGGTTACTACTGCTGTGGACAGGGATCATAGGTTCAAGACACTGTGCTCTAACACGTAGTAGCTTCTAGATTTCCATCTGGAAATAGTTCCACACTGGAACTCCTCCAAGAACCACCCAGCCTAGAGATGTTCAGAAGTTTAAGTGAGTGGCCTACAAAAGGAGAAAGAGCTGCACTGCAAGTCCCTTCCTCGCTTCCACTAGAACCCACATTGTCACCAGTGCCTTGCTACCTGGGAAGTCTGAGGAGATGTGAAACCTAATTTTTGTGAATATTGAGAGTCACTGCAGTGCTGCTTCTGCCTGAAGGATCTCAAGCACTGGCGTGCAGCAGCTCAGTCCTGGCCTGGGTGGATACTATGGCACTGAGATGCTGACCAAAGCAGCTGTCACCAGACCATGTCCTGAGTGCTCTGAGCACCTCAAACTGCCCCAAGCATTCAGGGGATTAAATGGTTGCCTTACCAACAGTGGTACCCAGTAGTAATTTAGCACTGGCACTTCCTGTGCAAAGACTGGTATTCTCTGTGTGAAGAAAAAGAATGCAAGAACACCTGCAAGAAGCACAGGCAATTAATTAGTGATCCCCTTGCTAGCTCTGATTTCCCAGGATCTAAGACAGACAACAGATGCAAGGCTGGTTTCAGTAGAAGTTTGTAAACAATACATTCTTCAGTACCAATTATCTAACAGAAGAGATATGTAAATTAATCAATTATCATAAAGATATTAATGGGCTTGGAAAGCCTATAATTAGTTGTTTTCACCATTCTACTGAATTTAACAGCAAAATTAATAAATGATGTAATTCTACAGTGATGAGAAAATACTTTGGATCAGCTCTTGGTACTAGTTTTCATTTTGATTAAAATATAATTAATCAGTTAACTTTGAAAGCATACAGAATGCAAAATATGGTTATTTGTAAAACAGCTTTTTGAAACTGCTGTGACAATTTGGAAAAATCACAACAGAACACTGCCAACCTGAATTTCTGAAAGTGCTTCTTTTAAAACACAGAAAAGCACTTCTCTGTCACAGAAAACTATGAATAATCTACTTGATATTTACTGAAAACAAAGAAAACCCTGTAAGTATGCTCGAAATATTGTATTTCTTTTACTATAGCTTATAGCTATAATGGGCTCAAATAGAGCAGAGCTTCAGGTCCATTCCTGCAGACCTGTACTACCAGATCTTGTAGGCAGTTTTCTGTTACCAGGTGAGTATCATTTGCAATTCTGTTCAGTTCTTACAAAAGAAGAACTGACTGTGGCTGACTTATTGGATGTGAATTTGGTTTGATCCAACTATGAGGCTGTGGCTGCAGGAGTCCTTGCACTAGCCACACATTCAAGAGCTGTAAAAGCAATTATGGAAAAGATATTGTCAAGGCAAACCAGGTTCTGGGCAGGAGGGAGAAAGAAAAAAGGTTTTATTTCAATCTAGCACGTCCTAGAAACACAGAAACAGGTTTCCAAATAGTCAGAGCTGCTAACTAGGCATATATGAATATGGCAGGCATGTTTGTGTATACCAGAAAACAGAGACACAATTTAGAAAAAAAAACCCAACCAGCTTACCTACACCACCAGCAACAAGGATTTTCCCCAGAAACAGAAGGAAGTCTGTAACTTTGTCCAGAACTGCAACCCTGTTTAGCAAAGGACAAACGATACATAACCATCACAAACCAGACATTTGTATTCTTTCTCCTTAAATCTATGGATAATTGCAAAACGTGACCACAAACTGTCCTCTGCTGGTTTTACAGGCTGACAACACAGCACCACAGACAGGCAGTGCTGAAAAGGGTGCTGCTACAGCGAAATCTCAGAAGGCAAAAAAACACTTAGCCTTTGTTGAGTAAGCCTTGATGCAGCAATGCTGTTAAAGGACTGACTTGAAGGCTGCTGATTCCTCAAGTTGGTTTAAAAGAAAATCAACCAACCCAAAACCTCCAATTATTTTTATTTCTTTAACTTTACTGGCACAGATAAGCCAGGCCAGAATACGGGAAGTACACATCAAAATAAAAAGCAATATTTATGTAGCTTGCTGGTAGGCCTCCTTTTCACTTGGTCCTATCTGGCCATTTTCCATGACCCCACCCGTAACATGCCAAATCTACATTTTAAGATATCATGGTACAACACAGAAGGTAGGAGACCTCAAAGCAGGAAGATAATCAGGGATGAAAGAAGGCAGACAGAAAAGCTGACAATAAATCTGCAGCTCTCATTGAAGCACAGCAGGGAGCTTCTGCTCAATGTCCTGCCAGCCAGTCTAATCAGAAACCGCAGATAAATAATTGGATGAAAAATAGACTTTGTATCATCAACCTCTTGACAGCACTGAGAGCCATAGTACCTTTATGGATACAGTAATATACAGTGAAATACTGTGAAAAATAAATGTTAACAACTATTAAAGAGACAAATCATTATTAACTTGTCAGAATTCAGATCTAGCAAAATGCACAAGATAAAAACATCTTTACTTGAAACAAGAGATTAATATGTCTAGCTTTTTACTATTATTCTTACTGATGAAGAACAAAATCACAAAGTGCAAAGAGGTGATATTCTATAAGGAAATAATGGCAGCTCCTCTTTTCTACTGCACAGGCATTACTCGGTATGGACATCCCTGTCCTGACACTAGTGCAGGGTAACACACTGAAGGAATTCCAACTCCAGTCCTTCCCTCGTCCTTCTAAAGCATCATTTCCCCCTTCCTCTTTTCAACCTTCCCCTCCATTTCTCTCTCTTCTCTTCTCTTCCCAGCCCTTCACTTAATGCTTTAAACCACCTAACCAGTTTTACTGAGTCTCTTGCTTGGTAATTAGGTTGTGTGCTATTGCATCTATATGGCCTCTGCTCCTAAGTTATTCTCCCATTATTTTTCGATCTTACAGTAGCAAAGGAGGAGCCAGGAGCAATGAAGGAAAGTACTGATGAGAACAGGGAGTTTGGCAACATGCTTGGCAGTGGAAAGAAGTGTCGGGAAATTTCCAAGCATCAGAGGAGATCTCCGTTATCAATCTTTTTGAACAAAAAACAATCTTTTTGAAAGGAAAGTATTCTATCTTCTTTACTTCCACTCTCTGACACCTCATAAGATTTCTGAATTAATCTGAAGACAGGTTTTCCTGCTTTCTCCTTCTCAGACCAAGTGGACTAAAGCTGAAAAAACAAACATACAGCAGATGATGGGCACCCCATTCCCATTTATCTGCAGATCTCCTCTCAGGGGCTCCACTTTTTTCTTGGAAGGTATTATTACAGTGTACTGGGTTAAAGGACCAGTCACAACAAAGCTATGGGATTTCATCAACTCTGCACAGGTTACTCTACTGGACAGCCTGCTGTTACACACTGGGTGTAAGAAGTGAGGGCCATGTCTGAGGACGGAAGCAGCACTCAGTATTTGGAGGAGACATGGCAGAGGAACTAAGTGTGCCCCCAGAGTGCAATAGCAGGAACTCCTGCCATTTCCAAGGACTCCTCCAAGGGAGATGGTCCCTTACCTCACCACATTCCGCATGAGCAGAAAGAATGCATCCTTTGCCGAGGTGCAGAAGTTTTTACCATAGATGGCAATCTGCAAAACAATAGCAGCTGTTAAGAATTTTAAATAATTAGGATACCTTCACGTGTGGCAGGATCTATCTTATCTGCACGTAATGCTTAGTTCTCCCTAATATGTGGCCTTGAAACTCAGATGAACATAAACCACTTCCCTCAGTCACCTGCTACTTGTCAATGCTTTCCATCAGGCTGTGACAGAATTATTATTCATCTCTCCTTCAAACCACCTCAGGATGAGCATATGCCATCCCTTGTTAATCTCACAGGTAGAAGACTCAGTGCTTAGTTTGCCAAGCAGGGCAAAGAAAGTACTTGTAGAGGGATTCTTTCCCCTTTGCTAGTTACCTACACTAGATTTGTAGTCAGTGGAAAAGAACAGGCACTTGTAGAGCTCAAGTGAGCTGCCCCCTGCAGTTATCCCCTTGGACCTGATGCTGCTTTCCCTGAAGGAGAAATCGGCGTAAAATAAAGCAGCTGAAGTTATTCAGGAACAAAATCACTCCCTCTGGGTAAGATAGACTAGAACAGCTCTCAGCTCAGACAGTTTATGAACTGCAAAGAAGATTGTCAAAAACACTTCCTCTTCAAAATGGCAATAATTTGAAACATCAATTGCATCAACACATGTTGCAATGGACCCACCACTGCCATCTCCCTTGAGACAAGAAGTCTGTGACTGTACTACTCAATCACCGGAACTGCTTCAAGACAGAACACCCTGGGCTGAAATCTACGTAAGATAATTTATGTCAAGATTTCAAACTTCTCTTATCTGGAAACTAAGAAGGCTTATTTGAGAGAAACATCACTACTGCTGCTAGTAGAATTTGTGCTTTTAACTTCCAGGTGGAAATACAGTTGCCACATATCTTCTGATCTCCTTATTCAAATATTGCCTCCAAACAGAAATGTCATCAACATGCAATATGAAACAAACTAATATTCCTGTTGAAATCAGGATATCAATTATTGAATTACAGGGGGAATTAACCAGTTATTCTATCCCTTCCCACTTATTTTAGGAGTAAGGGTGATAGACAAAGACATGAAAAATAAAGAAGTTGAAACGAGAAGGAAAACCAAAAATTTTACTTTTTCATGGTAGAACCACATGCATGTACTGAAAACCCCCAGAAATTCCATGATTTATTCAGCAGATTCAAGTACTGCTGGCTTCTGTTCAACTAGCAGTGTCTAGGATATTTTCTGTCCTAGATGGGGGAGACCACATGCAGACATAGCACATACCATGATGTAGGCATTTCTGTTTATAAATTTTAAGAATTTCTCCAAACACCAGAAACAGCACTTGAGGCAGCAGAGTAGGAATCTAGTGAAGGAGTTCTGAGTACCTGAAAGGAGCAGGAGAGAGTGTGCATCATACATAGAGCTCATGAACAGTCTTCATCATGTAGAAAGCTATTCAGATCTTAAATTGTGACATTATTCCTTTATTTCTAGATATAGACTCTCTCAACCAAATTAATTCACTAGCTTTCAATTAGATCAGACTCATATCCCATCTGAACTTTGCATTAGGCTCCCAAGAAAAAAGGCTCAGAGTAAATGAACACAAATTTACTAGCTTCAAAATAAACTACAATGGATAATGTGGAATTAATCTGTTTTCATTGCTGAAAAACAGCTTGGGAAAGTAAATAAGTAATTTAGCAAGGAAGATCTTAAAAACTTAGGGCAGATTCACAAATCTCACCTTTCAGTTTGTGATCCAGGTACTCCAGTACTACTCTAATAAGCTGGACAATTGCAAGAATTAAGGCTCCAAATGCCAGCGAACCTGTATGGTATCTAAAAACAAAATATTTGACTGTTATGTCACATGTGTGCCTACGTACATGGATATATGTATGCGTACGTGTATGCATCTACAAATAAAATCAGAAGTGAAGGAATGTCCATTAGTGGGAATTACATAAAACTAATGGATCTTCATCCTGATCCACCAGAGAGGAACAGCGTGAGGCCACTGGTGCTGCTGGTGTTTCTGAGTGCTGTGTAAGTCCCTGTGCACACGAGCTGCATTTGTGTATTTTGTGTGTCCCTTCTGGGAGTATCTGCTCAGCATCACCTGGTTGGACCGAGGGGCAGGGAGCTGCAGCAGCCCTGGTGCCGTAGGGCTACAGGACTCAGCCTTCCCCTAACAACCACATCTTCCCAATTGTGCTGGCTGCATGGACTAGAGTTAGTTTTGTTCATAGCAGCTTGCGCTATGCTGTATTTTATATTTTTGGCCAGGACAGTTGTGGTAACACACACATTTTAGCCCCTGCTGAGCAGCACTTGTACAGCACAAGGACTGCTCTGCTCATCACCCTGCCCCACTGGCAGAGGCAGGCTGAGGGTGCATGAGGAGCTGGGAGGGGGCATGGCCAGGACAGCTGATGTCAAATGGCCCCAGGGATGCCTCCCACCACACTGTGTTGTGCTCAGCAGTAACAGCTCAGGGAAGGAGGGGTCAGAGGGAAGCATTTGGAGTTACAGAGTCTGCCTTTCCAATACACTGTTATACATGAAGAAGCCCTGTTGTACTGGGGATGGCTGAACACATGGCTGGGAAGTGGGGAATGAATTCCTAGCTTTGCTTTGCTTGTGTATGCAGCTTTCTTCTACCCTTTACACTGTCTTCACCTCAGCCCGAGCGCTTTGGCCTTTCCACCCTTCAGATTCCCTCCTCCATCCCACTGCGGGGGAGCAAGCAGGTGGCCATGGGGGGCCTGACTGCCACTGAGATGAAGCCATAGTGCTGACCAACCGTTTCCTTATGGCTTCCCTGTTGTGAGAAGAGCACTCGTGAGAGCCATGCCGAGCTCCACACTCACCGTATTGCTCGTCCAAACGAGGAGAAGAGTGGCCACAGTGGAATGTCAGCTGGTTTTCGATAGGCCCAGTAGTACGAGGCAAAGGCACCAGCAAGGGTACACTGACCCAGTGCAATTGCAAAGTTCACGAGCCACAGAAACACAAAGGCATTGGCTAACTGGAAGATGAAGATGTACTTATGGTACAGGCTTTCTCCTCCATAGAAAGCAAATGTACACTGAGCACCTGGGCACACTTTAGTCACATTGGTTGTGTTAAAAGTCTGAATCGAAAGAAAAATAAACAACACAATCATAAGCAATGAATTCAATGTACAAAGCCTCTGATGTTTGCAGGTTAATACAAATAACATAACTTTGCTTGATGTTTCATTAGCTCATTCAAAACTGCAACACTACACAACCTGATTATACATTTAAGGATTCATATTAAGGACTTACACAGTCTTATGCAAAGACTTAATGTTAAACTAGGGTTTCTTTAGTAAAAAGGGCTGTTTATCACACCCCTGAAACTTGAATAAATGGAATTTGAATTTCAGGAATCTCTAATTTTAAGATATGTAAATGCTTCGTTAAAGAAAATCTGCTGAATTAAGAAAAAAAAAAAGAATTACTTGAAAACTAGAGGCCAAATTGGATGTTCAGGTAAATTGCCATTGGTTGAAATGAAAAACTCAGCTATACAATTTAATACAAACTGTGGATGTGCTCACAACTTAGTTTATGTATCTCAGACTATTAAAAAAAAGAAGAATCTTTACACTGAATTACTTTTCCCTATTTCTAGTGTTCATTTCATGTGTTTGCTTGGTCTGGACATGAAACGAAATCAGGTCAATTCCAATTCCTTTCTTTTGTAGTGTTTAGACATCACAAGTGCAATACAGTGAAATTCAATGCATCAGTTTCTGCTCATTGCCTCTTGTCCCACTGCTGGGACCCCAGAGCAGAGCCTGGTTCATGCTCTGCCCCTCCCTGCACATGGGAACACCTAGGGACACACGGGGACACATGGGGACAGACAGGGACACCGGGACAGGGACACTCAGGGACAGACAGGGACACACAGGGACACCGGGACAGGGACACTCAGGGACAGACAGGGACACTCAGGGACACCGGGACAGGGACACTCAGGGACAGACAGGGACACCCAGGGACACCGGGACAGGGACACTCAGGGACAGACAGGGACACCCAGGGACACCGGGACAGGGACACTCAGGGACAGACAGGGACACCCAGGGACACCGGGACAGGGACACTCAGGGACAGACAGGGACACCCAGGGACACCGGGACAGGGACACTCAGGGACAGACAGGGACACCCAGGGACACCGGGACAGGGACACTCAGGGACAGACAGGGACACCCAGGGACACCGGGACAGGGACACTCAGGGACAGACAGGGACACCCAGGGACACCGGGACAGGGACACTCAGGGACAGACAGGGANGGACACCGGGACAGGGACACCCAGGGGGACACAGGGACACTCAGGGACACGCAAGGACACCCAGTTGTTGAGAGTCTCTCCAGGCTGAGCAGCCCCAGCTCCCTCAGCCTTTCCTGGGCACGGAGATGCTCCAGGCCCTGCCTCAGCTCCAGGAGTTCCTGTGCTGAGGATGCAGAGCTGGACACAGCACTCCGGAGGTGCCCCAGGCTGGGCACAGGGGCAGGATCCCTCCCTGACCTGCTGGAAATGCTGCTCCTGAAGCCCCTCTTGGCCCCCAGCACAAACTGCTGGCTCATGGACACCTTGCTGTCCCCCAAGATCCCCAGGTCCTTCTCCACAGAGCTGCCCCCCAAGCAGATCACCTGCAGCCTGTGCTAGTGCACAGGGTTATTCTTCCCCTGGTGCATAACATTTGATAAGCATTTCCAGTTTTAAAGAACCCTTAAATTCGAACCCACAGCCAAGTAAAAAAAAATTGACTGAAGGCAAAATTAAAAAACAAACAAGACAAATATTTTTGGAGCTTCATAAATCTAATTACTGTCCCAGAAGCTAAGCTGCTGCTTCAAATCATGGCTAGTCCCTGGGCAAGTTTGAGCTGCAGCTTTCAAATTTTACCATTGCCTTTGGAAAACTGCAAAACAGACTCCTCACAAATTCAAGAACATCTTCCCAATAAAATTGTTTTTGTCTCTTCCTTTCTCGTCCTGTATATTAAAATGTTAACATTTACAGGACAGTTTAGCAAAAAAACTAGTTAAAGTCTGTAAAATAAAAAAAATGTTACCTGAACACTAGGCAATATTTTCAGATTTAACAGGGGGACTCATTACTTAAAATATGCACATTTTTTAGTAGCAGTGCATTTAGTAGTGCTAAAGAAATGCAAATAGCATAGCTCTCACTATAGGTAAGTATTTGTTACACTTACCTCTGGGTCACAAGTCAGGTTTGCATACTTGCACAGTGTTTGATTAGCCATTACTTTATACACAGGCTCTCCTGATGTGGCCAGAAAACTGAATGAAATATTTTAAGGAGGAATCACAGAACGGTGGGTTTGGAGCAACTTAGGATTCTGCAGTGGGTAACCACTAGCTCTAAAGAACGTGTTAGCAAACAGAAAAATTGCTCTTGCTCTGCAGAGATACATCTGAAGGGCTGGCAGACAGGACTGGGTACTCTCATTACTGAGAGAACTAACACAAACTCATGCTTGGAGCTGTAATAACCCCTGACCAGAATGGGCAAGGGGTATAACCTCGAAAATTTCCCATCTTTCCTCCACATCTATCTTTGGCAAGACAGACTATACAGCAGTTCTTGAATTTTGGCAGAAGTAGACACAGAGCATAAGGATGAATTAACACTGCCCTGAACAGCAACAACTGACCCTCTTTGCATATGAAGTAACAGCTGGTTTTTAAATAGCAGTTTTCCCCTTTTTTAATTCTTACCAAACCCTTGCTGTGCAGGAACAAACAGTGGTTGCTGTTAGGGAATTCAGAGAAAATCGTACTGTATATTCTCTCATTCTCTCTACTGTATATTCTCATACTTTTCTGAACAAAACACACGGAGAACCTACTCCACCTCCAGTGAACTAAGAATCCATTAGCACCAGGCCTATGGAGCACAGAGCACATTAAAGACCATATTCACTCTGCTGAGGGCCCTTTTCACCCCCTGAGTCAGCCTCATGTAGTACACAAGGCTTTGTATGATCCCCCTGCCTTGGCCTGAATTTTAGCCC
Organism: Thryothorus ludovicianus; assembly: GCA_013397245.1. Classification (NCBI taxonomy): domain Eukaryota; kingdom Metazoa; phylum Chordata; class Aves; order Passeriformes; family Certhiidae; genus Thryothorus; species Thryothorus ludovicianus. The sequence continues at coordinate 33,251 of VZTB01012151.1, read as the reverse complement.
AGTTTTTTTCAATTCCAATAAAATCACTGTTTGTTTGTACATCACATGTAGATGTGTAGTGTGGGAGACCACGTCAGAAGAGCAAGTGCTAAGTGACCAAACAGCCCTCTTAATATTGGTTTAATTTACATGAAATAGCAGAAAATCATCTAGTCTTGCAGACCAGAAGACTTGCTCCAAACAGGTCCACAGACAGAAGGATACACAGCTGTCACAGCCCAGTAGGAAATGCAGATTGCAATGAGTAAGAAGGTGACGATTGGGTAGAACAGTGTAGACATTATATAGCCAATTGCCCTACAAAAGAAACAAAATATATCAATAAGCTATAACAGTTCCAGAAACAAGCTTTTTATCAGTCCTCTTCCCACAATTTTACTTCGAAAACCTTGTTGACATTCATAGCATAACCTAGTACTGGGATCTCAGAATACTGCAGGAAGTTTTTTCTTCAAACCATGACTTCGTCATTTCTACCACTCCACTTTTATCAATGGTACTACAGTGAACTTTACCAATTTGCCATGTTCCAGCCTGTCTCCTACTTTTTCCTTCTTAATGGCTGCTTCAGAGATCCATCTCTTTCCAGACCATTAACTGATTTCCACGACATCATCTTGCCGACTGCTGCAGACGTTACCCTTTATGTCCTTATCCCATTCTGCTCACCCTGTGCTCTTTCTTCACTCCTGCAGACCTAGAACTCCCTTATTCTATTTTGTACCTGACCACTCTGTTCCCAGCAGATTTCCTGTGTTAAGGGCTATCTGTTCAGGGGCAGAGATGGCCAGCTTGTGTTTGCAATGCCAGGACAGACTGACACCTTTCTGCAACGATGTGACTTTCCTTGCATGTGCCCCAGGTAAGTGGTGCTCAGCTACGACTACTGGAAGGCAAAACAAATAATTGCCTTTTCCTGCTGACAGCTTAAAGAGTTTCTTTTAATATCAAGGCATATGTAGACTAATATTCCACTGGTAATTCCTGTGGCTAGAATGTGGCTAGTGAGCAGGAACGTGAGCATGCTAGTTCCTGCCCTGCCAGGGGCTCACTCTCTCTAGGTGGGAGTTGATGCCAGCCCTCTTGGTAAAGCTGCTGCTGTCCCAGAAGTGAACACCTCCAGCTGGGTACTCACTGGATGTGAATTCAGAAAGCATGTGCTTTGTTCACTGGAACTTACAGGCTGGCTCTCTTTATCACAAGCCTTTTTGTCTAGTACTATTTCCTACAGTATTTCTCGTAGGACTGAGGGCAATTCTGATGCTATTTGTTTTGTGGGATGCAGTTTCCAGCAGCAAAAGGAGAAAAACTTACTAAGTTGTCTAAAGATAAAGTAGTAAATGCTGGCAGAAGTGCAAGGAAACTGCCATGTGCAATCCAGAGGTAATGAACAAAACATCAGCTGTTGTCTGAGTCCAGAGACAAAAAAGTCCATTAGTCACACAGGAGGACACAGTCTTATGCTGTCTTGAGAAATAATCACAACAAATAAGCTGTGTTCAGCAGTTATTGGTAGGCCTCTTAGTTACTATTAATTATTCCAAAACACTGATTAACAACTGTTGTTTCTAACTATGGGTTTCAAGCCAATTATTGCCATTATAACTGTAATATTTTTGAAAATGCAGCTAAAAGGTATTGAAAAACATAACTTGATTTCCAGTCATTAGCACCTTACTTTTTATCTTCCTAAATACAGGACATGGTCTGTTAGGTCTACAGTAATTACATACAGTGTTTCATCTCATCCATTATGCATGAGAGCAAAAAGTTCCCCTCCAAGTGACCTTTCCATGCTGCTGGAAAACTACAGAATGTTATTACTAATCAGCAAGAAGTTTATGAACTTTCTAAAGTCCTTCCACCTGTCAAGGTTGTGAACAAAGGTTTTGAAGAATGCTAAAAGTGTTCTGGATTTTAATGAACAGGAATTAATGAGTATAATTTAGTGCTGTCTAAATTAATTGCTACGCTCTAATTGCACAGCAGCATAAGACAGAAAACATGCCTGGCTAAATGCAGAACTTCAGTATTTCTTAATCCCATGACAAAAATCCCAAATTCTGATTCCTGGGAACCACAGGGGCAATAAAGATGGCAGAAAACCACAAGGAAGTGCCTACAGATGAACTCAGAGCTAACTAAGTGCTCTGAGAACACAGCTTTGCTTTTGGGGCCTATGAGACCATGGCCTATTTGCAATGAAACCCAAGGGCCTGACATTTTAAGTCAGTCAGTTTTAAGTCCATTTATCCTTTGCAATATTCCCATGGAAAAAAAAAAAAACAACAGAAAAAAGCCAACAAAAGCACTACGTGTTCTCACTGTATAAAAGAAGACCCACTGTTTGGAACAAACAAAGCCTATGCAGATTTCAGGAAACACACAATAAAGAGGTCCCTTAGGCCCTAAACTCTCATATCCTGCTCTACTTTCTTTTTTACTCAGAGCTAAAAAGAAGTATCTTAGACTGCACCCTCTTACAATGTCTAACCACAAAGTCTCCTCTTCTCTCTGCAGATTTATGCCTCTCCACACCGAAGTTTGACTGGAGCCAGTACAATCTCCTAATCTCTCTTAAATAGAAGCCACAGCCAAAACAACATCAATCCTCAATGGCTAGAGTGTATGACTCCAGAGACAATCCAATGTCAGAGCAAAGCTGGCCCAGGCTCTATGAACAGCGCTTCACACTTAGCTTTTCTGCTGAGATGCCTTCATTGCACTAAGGATATGTGGAAGCATCAACAGTGTATGTATTCTTAAGGCAAGAAGCAGAGAGATAAGGAATATCTTACTTTAAAAGAGAAAGCTCTGTTAAGCATCACTTCATTAAAAGGTAACTGGCATTCCTTGGATGCCTCCCTTGAATTTCGTGTTGAACCTGTTTGCTTCAACAAATGCAGTGTCGTATTTTAAACCCCACTTTCCTGCCCTTGGTAGTGCAAGATGGAGCTCCAGAAGAATGGACTCCAGGGATCATTTAGTTAAATCCAACATACATTAAGATCAGACAAACATACCTACTACCTTCCTTCAGCAGTGCAATAGCAATCCGGATCCGATTTCTTAGGAAGATCAGCATCAGGACGATTATGACCTCAACACCACAAAGTATTATCACTGCAAACAAGCAAACAAAGAAGTTAGATTTATCAAGAACCAAACCAATATGTTGCCTCCGTAATCTTTTCCTTGTAATTTGAACTATTGTTCATAAACTCTGTAAAATCCTCTGCCTGAGCAGTTCTCTCTCCAACTGCACCTGCCAAACTTCAATCCCATTTCAAAGGTTTCCAAGTCCCATTGTAAAAAAATCCTATATGCAGAGAGTTAGTCAGAATGTGTATTACCCTGATATTAATATTTTTAACAGAAAAACTGAACATAAAATTCTCAGAAAAAGATAAAAATTTACTTCAATGACTGCAGTATCAAGCCTTAGATATATTTCACCGTTTACAAGTTCAACTTTCTCTAAATGAGAATTTTGCTCATAATACAAGCATTTGTTCATACTATACTGTTATTCATTTGTATCAGTATTTAGATAATAAAAAATAGGAGATGAAGAGTCAAGTTTTTCACGGAGAGTGCATTTTTCTGATCTATATTGTTCTAAAATGTAGATGTACCAAAATCAATAGGTTTGAATATTAACCTAGCATGAGCTCCTTTCACCTCATTTGAGTTTAAAAAAAAAAAAAAAAAAAAAAAAGAGAGAGAGAGACTGAGAGACTAAGACAGGACCATTCTGGACAAATTATTTTCACCTTTGAGTTGTGCTGCTGGAATGCTGGAATCATGCTCTGATATTAGAGAGCTGAGAGCTCTTAGTGCTCTTAGTTATAAGCAGTATTTGAATCATAACTCTGGTTTCAGTAAAGTCTGCTTCTCTCTGATTTCTATTTGTGTTGGTTCAACACCTACTTCTGCAGCAGAAAGTAAGAAAATCCTGTGAACTCCACCTAGAGAAGACTGAGTCTTTAATGCATGAAGCACACATCCTCTGACTGAGACATACCCATTGATTTTTGGTGCTTCAGGTTGTTAGAGCACACGTACACCAGCCAGGAGCAGAGCAGGCTGTTGCATGCAGTAGGACCTGTGTCCTCCAAGAAGCTCCGTGGAGGGAGAGGAAGATAGAAGGGACTCAACTACGCCAAAACTTATGTGAAGGTTTGCAAAGGAAGACAAGATTTGGCTTTAGGTCTCACACCTTAGACACAGTCTCAGAATATCAGACCCAAGAGTCACAGCTGATGCTGAACTGCAATCCCAAGTATTATCCCTGGCAACAGAACTGCAGGTGGCAAGTGACTGCTGTGGTGCTCAGAGCCACAGACCTTGTTCAGAACAAAGTTCTTGTCAGATACATTTCAATGCCATTTTCCCATGAAGGAATATATAAACAGTTTTCCTTAAAGTTGGTCTCATTCCAATCTGGCTCTGTGAGATTAATATAAAACAATGTGAAAAAAGCAAGTAATGTCAGTACACGATGAGTTCTAGACTAGGACTTTGACTATGTTTTTTTCAAGGATATGTAAATATTTACTGTGCTGGGTGATTTTGGAAAAGCAATTTAATTCCTGAGTACCTCAATTTACTTTTGTGAAAATGACACTAAACTCTAGATAACCTAATACACTGGCTGCTAAGAATCAGGCAGGAGAAGAGCTTGAAGAGTTACAAGAAAAAAACACATAATAAAGTTCTAATATTCTCTAGGGAGAGCACACTAAAAAGCTCTGCCTCAACAATATATGTAGAAGATGCCTCATAAGCTCAATGATCCAACATAGAAGCAAATGAAGACATAAAGAAGAGAAAGGAGATTTATGCAGTAAGCTACTGCTCTGTTAATTTAGCTACCAATAGGGAGAGGCAGTGGATTTGGTTATGACCCATTCATCACCAGTTAAAAGTCTGTGTCCTCTAACAGAGCAGTAACAGGAGTGCAAGCAATATTTGACAGTTATTTCTTTTCTCTTCCACCCCTCCTTTCCTGGGGGGGAATGTGTATGCTGCAGGTTGCCTTGTTCCAGCAGGATTTTGTTTAAAATGGCTCATTCCACAATCTTGGACCAGACTCCAAGGAAATTCAGTGACATAAGCACAGACTGACAGCCCTCCCTGTGGTCTGCAACACCCTCACAAGGGCAAGTGGAAGGGCAGGTACCAAGCTCTTCATTCTCATGGCCAGGGCAGGCCTCGAGGGGCCAGCAGGGGCAGGGCCAGGGGGATTTAGGTGGGAGATCAGGAAAAAGTTCTTCCCCAGAGTCGTGAACTGAACAGGCTCCCCAAGGAATGGCCGTGGCCTCAAGGCTGCCAGAGCTCAAGGAACATTTGGACAATGCTCTCAGGCACAGCGTGGGATTGTTGGAGTGTCCTGTGCAGGGCCAGGAGCTGGACTTGATGATCCTGATGGGCCCCTTCCAACTCAGCATATTTTAGGATTCTAAGACATAAAGAAGTGTAGTTATTAATGTGACTTATTAATCTCATTTCTGGGGCTCTCAAAGAGGGAGAAAAAATAATCTGAGAGAGAAAAGCACCCCTCCTTATGCAACTTCATCATTACAAACTTAATTATTGCCTTTTGCTTTTCCCATGATGAAGACTGAACACACAGGAAGAAGACTAGCAACAAAATATTTTGCTAATTTGCTAATAACAAAAGATTTTTTCACTCTTATCACTAGTGTGATTGCATTATCTCCCCTTACAAATATACTAGCCTCCTTGGAAAAAGCACATTTTTACACAACACAGAGACAGAGAATTCTGCTTTCTTCTCTGAGCAACCTGTAGAGAAGATTTAACAAGGCAGAAATTGTATCAAGACACTGACTGATTTTCCTGAATATCAATTAACAGATACCAAATTTAAAGGGCACTTACTAAATGCTAACCATGTTTGTCTCAGTTGTAGGTACACTTTGAAGTCTGTCTGGAATCCAATATCATAAACAGTGAGGTCAGATCCAGGTATTCCTTTAAGATGATCATATTCCCAGTAACAATGCCAGATTCCTTTTAAAAAACAATCAATGTAATAGGAATGTGTCTGAAGAGTGCAAAGACAAATTAAAAAAAAAAAATCTTACAAGCCATTTTGCTTTTGTATAAGCCCGTCAGGTAAGCAAAACCCAAAAATGCATCACTCTAAGACTGGCCAACAATAATACCACATATATGGGAAAGAAATACCACTACAAGTGATTACAGACTAAGCATACTGTGCACAGGTAATGCAGGTTACTACATCTGCTGCTAAGTATCAGCACAGCTGGAATCTTACTATATTTTGCTGCCATTTATGCCCTCCTCACTTAATTGTGTCTAAGAACAGGCATTCATTCACCCAAATGTACCATTTAATTGAAGTAACTACTCATTTTCCTTGCCCAGACTTAAGCAGTAAGAAAAAATAGTCTCAGAGGCTAGAAAATTACACCTACCATAACCTATAATTCCAATCACACCAAAGATGAAAATCCAGAAGAGAACCCCAGCTGTGAACCTCAGTAACACAAGGAACAGCAGACTCAGCATCATTGCAATGAACAGCCCACTAGAAAGGAAGAAACAGAAACACAGGGAAAATGAGAGTGAGAATCTGTTCACTTTCTTGCATTCCTGTTACTCCAAATGAGGGTCACTTCATCTCAGAAAATAGCATGGTTTGTAAAAATGTATTTCAAAATCTTTGTTATGAAATACATTCTCACGGCTATTATCTGTCCTTACAAACAAACAGCTTATATATGATGATCTCACAGGACAAAGCCTGAAATGTTTATGTGCACTAGGTTCTCAGGCTGGTTGACTGGAGTAATATAATGCCTTTTTTATCACTTACATCACCTGAAAAACTCACTGCCTTTTCCAGGCCACAGTCTAATCCTCAGTACAGGAAGTTAAACTGGAGGAATACCTATGTGTGGGGAAGTTGCTGGTTTATGTCCTCCACAGAAAATCCCTGCTTGCAAAGAAACAATGTTAGTAAACAATATTCTAAGAGCTTCCTAGGAAAAAAAAAAAAGACTTAAATTTAGGAGGAAAACCATCAGGAGGTCAGGAGGACAATTTCTATTCATCTCTGCTTCTACTAATCAGAAGAGGAAATGATCAGAGAACTACAACACCTAGAAAGAAATTGTTAAGAGCCTTTCTACAGAGCCCCTAGGAAAGATGACAACAGTGCCTTCTCTTCATCAAGATTATAATAACAGAATATAATAGCCTATATCATATAACATATGTTTCCATTTCACTCCTAGAAAGCAAGTCAGAAAGGAAAACATTATTGCAAAAGGCTTTTTTACTCTGCAAGGCTTTCTAAACAATTATGAAGAAAGCAGTAGGAATATTAATGCCATCAAACAAATATCCAGCTCAGACGCTTCAAAGAACATTTCGTGTCTCGTTATTTGTTGTAGGTGTTACATCACAATTTTTTATTTGAAGAGACTGCAAAAAATTCAACCCCTCCCTTCTTGGCTGTGTTCAGTAACTTTTCTTCTGAATGTTCCCAGCTTATTTATCCAATAGCCAAAGCTAAGAAATGGGGCAGCCTGATCATAAAAAACCACATCAGCTTATTTAGTTACACCTTTGTAAGCTTGCCTTTGCTCCTACCCCTTTAAAGGCTTCCTAGCCTGAGGTACTTCCTCTTTCTGAGTGACTTACTGAAATTCAGAATGCATTCCTCAAGAAAAGTTGTAGTTTTGGAGCTCCATCTTGAAAGCAGTAAATTATCTAAAGTTATCTTCAGCTACACGTGAGTCCTAGTAACACCAGAACTCAATTCACAGTAGCAACTGTTTTCAACACACTACCTCCTATAAACTGAGGCTTGAAGCAGTAGTTCTTCTGGGGTAGGCTAATAAGACTACAGCAATTTCACATTTACATTTTAATCCAGGCTCCCTTCACCGTCAATCCTTCACTGTTATCACCCAAACTCCAGCACTTAAGTACACTTGTCCAGAAATCATTTGATCTATGCTATCATTTGGTGAAAAGTATGAAGAAAATTCTATCCAACTACTGTAGAGTGGCAACACTGCCTCACAAAAAAAAACCAAACCAACCCGACAAAACAAAACCATATTTGAAATGTGGAAACTTGCTTCAATATTTAGAATTTCTGTTAAAAAAACCAGTCAGTTCTCTGTCCAGAGGTATCTCCTTGGAAACAACCTGTACCATAAGCCTGATTTCAGTAAGAGATAGAGAGACCCAAGCTTGCTGAATATCTCTGAGTTTCCAGCTACTGGACACTGTGAGCTGAGTATCAGACTGTGAGAAAGCTGTCTTTCCAACAGTGACTTAACAACTCTAAACATACTAAATCTCTGTGTTATCACCTCAGGTGTGCATTGATTGCTGTGCATTTGCTTTCAGGATGGACTGCACTGTGCTTAACACGTGCATGTTACAGGCTCTCACCTGGCCATGGCTTCTGTTTCTGTTCAAACAGACCAACACTGGTCCATCAAAACCAACACCAATGGGCTAGGAATTCACAAATACTTACATACTTGCTTCAGTAAAATAGCTACTTCTCTTGTTTCACTTTAATTAACTGGTGCACTTTAATTAATTGGTGACTAATGAATATTAATTGCAAGATAAAGCTAATTAATTTTTGTTCTTGACGTTGCTTTGCCTGCTGCATTGGATTTATGGATTCACACTGAACTTAGGGATTATAACGGATTTAACTGTATATTGCTTGCACAAATTCAGAAACTATCTGTTCTATACATATACTAGTGACACTTGGCAACTGCAACTGGCTTGAAAGTCATTTAATTAAGATTTTTCAGTTTTAGAATTGCCACACACATGGGTGCTGCAACAGAACACTGCAACTTGTGATTTTCTCTGGCAGGCTATTAAAAAGCTATTCCAGATCAACTGACACTTTCTGTATGTATGCTGTACTATCCTTACCTCACCCACAGAGCCATAACAGCCCTATTACCATGTGTGATGAAATTACAGGTGCTCCTTGAGTTTTAAAGTAGGATTTGTACTAAATACATACATGATCTATTTTTTTATTCCCTGCACACTCCAAAATGAGTTTGGAAACACTAAAAATACCAAAAACCTCCTTACATTAAAATCCAATACCAAGAAATGGCATAGTCTTCAAAAATTTTCATTCCAACTGATCTTGCATCCAGGACATTATTGATGCCACTGAGAAAAGAAAAACCAAAGAAAAAGTTGCTTCAGGTAGAAAAGGAGAATTTATTTAAACAACAAATACGATCGGTGAAAGAATTTGAAATATCTTTGGCAGTGATAAGAGCATATTACAATTTTTCATCTCCAGTTCTGACACCAAGCCAACATCAATCACAGTTACAACAAAGAAAAAAAACGCATAAGAATGTCTCTACAAATCCTAAAAAAAAATCATTAAAAAAGCTTTATTGTCAGAACTGCTTATTATGCAACAAGTGCATCCTATCAATATCTGCAATGTACCAAGGGACAAACAGTTGTGACTTGAGAACTGCTAACAGCATAGAACCAGAAAACAGGTCAGTGAAACAGCTTCATGGAACTGTTCTCCTGTCCTGCAGAATGCCTGCCTACACACTGGTTTCTGAAGAACAGCCCAATACATTACTTTTTACCAGAAGCTGGAGCACTCTGACAAGCTGCGATGCCCAAAGTACTAGGCCAGCCCATGGTAGTGGAAAGGTCATCCCAGAAAAGGATACCCAAGGCCATTACAGCAGCATGAGGATTGCCTTTTGAACCTCATTTAACTTTCCTCACAAAACTAATTTTTGCTAGGAAAAACAAGAACCATTTCAACAAATGACAGAGACCATCAGACTAAAACTTTCTGCACTTTTTGCCCCTTTCTGCACACCACAGTGCTGGATTTCCTTAGGGGAACTTTGAAAGTGCTCAGGCATAGAGAGACCATTTACTACCAAGTCTTGCTTGGGTACCCTCAGTCAGTTGCTACAACAGATTCTGGGATTTTTTCCATTACTAAATTATCACACAATCTCACAATCCAACAAACACTGAAAAAGGGTGAAACCTACTTTGCAGCTTCCCTGAGATCAGTTACATTTCTTGTTTTCCCTCTTCCATCTTTGAATGTAGTCTGATTTGCCACAGTCAACACACCATTCTTCGTGGAGAAGTCTGGGAAGCATCTTTTCAGAACTATTCAAATACCAAAACAAAGCCTGCATATTACATTTCATGTCAAGCTCCACTTTTATAGTGTGTGTTTTGTAACACGTATAAATAATTTCAGATTCACAGTCAAGTGTTTTTAAACTGATTATCTAACAATATGTTGACTTTGACCAATCTTGGAAGAGCCATTATATTCATTACATTCAGGATTACCATTTTTATGCTCTGGGGCTTTTTGTTTAAGCTCAGCAGGGTGGGATAATAGATTTCAACTGGAGATTCTAGGTCCTACCAAATAACAACAATACTATATGTAGGAGTTTAATAATTTGCATTAAATGTGGAACTTACTCTCTGTCAGTATCAGGGCAGCTTACAAAAACTGCAGCCTCTCAAATACTCCATTTTATGGTAACAATCAGACCAGTCCCCAGGGACAGATTCAACTCGACTGGTCATGAATCATATTAACCCCCAGAACAATATGTAACAGCAAGTGGCAGTTTCCTTAAATGCCAGATGAGCTCCAGTACCAGCCACTATCACCAGATATTCTCAGAGATGAAGCAATGGAACAGAAATGGTTAGAGAGCGGGAAGAGGAGATTATAAAAAATGAGAAAAGGAGAGACGTTTGCATACTCATTTATGTTGCCCTGTTCTTTGCTGCAAAATGTCCTTGGTTTCATTCCAAAGAGAAGAGCAGGTGAGTCCTCTCTCAGAGCTGCACTTCACATAACCATTCAGTGCTTTCCTTACCAGATTCCAACAAATACCAATGCCAGGGCTCAATATTCAGTCTGGTGTATCTCCCCGAGCAGAGTACTCTGTCTAAATGATTAAGTAAAATACCTTAACACATCTCTTCTTCCCCATGTAATATTTGCCTCTCGATGCAGTCTAAAAGAATGTAAGAGCTTCTTTGCAAATCATTTTGTCTTTTGGGTCACTTCAGTTTTCATACAAATTCATACTATTGATTAAAAAATTTAATACATATTTTCTCCTTTTAATGACCTGTTCCTGGTTTACATGATCCCAACTTTAAAGCATGGCAAACATAAACACCAATTTCTTATTTCCATAAGATTGTGGGTCAGTACTACACTGATGCAGCTGAGATGAGCTCTAAGATCAGTGGTTATCTACTCAGAAACACTTGCTGACCATAGTGACATTTTTTGCCCCTCTGTAAGCCCTGTATAGCCAGCACTGCACTGAAAAGAGAGCTGCATTGCAACTGGGCTGAAGTATCATTTGAATTTCAACTGCTGGCCATATGATCCTTCCAATATTTCTATCATTTCCTTTATGCCAGTGGCATTGCTTGCTCTTGTTTTGGAAAGCACAGTTTGAGTTGAAGAACTTTTGCTGCCAGTGATGACTGAAGAGCAAGAAAGAGCTCAGCTTGACCTGATGACATGCTGATGGCTTAGAAAAAATATTAATATTTATATTTTCAAATTGAATTGATTAATACTTTAAAACTGAATGGATGTCAACGTCAGATAACAGACAGCTCCTAGTGATGTTGCCACAAAATACGTTTCAGACTGGAGTTGTGCTTTAATATGAGTGTTCACAATCTGCTAAGACGTGTAAGAAGTGGAACCACTCACAAGGCCTGCTTGGAATGATCATCGAAGGACAATCTTCATCACGTAGGACTTGAGCAACAGACTAAAAAGGGGAAAAACAGGAATGCTGAATACATAGCAGTGTAACTAGTGCTGTTTGTTTCCCACCCAGTCTGAGGGAATGCCCCAAACCGGGCTTTGCAGCCTCCTCCCCAGATTTCACTGGTGGAGCCACAAGCCACATTTATATCTAAGTCAGAATCCAAATGGTAACTGTGATTTGGAAAAAGATTTGTCTTTTCTTTTCTAGTGACACAAAAGAAAAGACATTTGGATCGGCATCTAAGCCAGAAATGACTGGGCAATTGTTCCTTGCCTACCCTTCACCTTCACTCTTAAAGTAAGAATTTAACCCAATTAATGGAGCTGAATTGCAAGATGTTTTAAAGACAGGAGAAGTAATGCATTACATTTGAGTGCAAAATCAGTTACATGAAGGATAGATTAATTTTCTTAGCTAATTTTCCAAGTAGCTATAGATGGCTTGGGAGCCTTAAGAAATGGTTTGAGACACTCCACTCTACTGCTGTGGGGTACCCAAGTATTAAAGGATACTGCTGTGGGGTACCTAAGCATTAAAGGATACTGCTGTGGGGTACCTAAGCATTAAAGGATACTGCTGTGGGGTACCTAAGGATTAAAGGACACTGCTTGCCACAGTACAACAAGCTGCCTGCAGCTACAACATGAGTAGCTGCAAGCAGTCTTTTAGGCAAACAGCAATCATTTGAAGAGCAGGGGATTTAGTGTGCCTTGAAGACTTTCAACCTGGATTAAACAACTGTCAAATCACATGAATGGGACGTCTTATATGCTGAAATCAGAATAATTCAAATCTTTGATGGAGCTCAGTAAAATCATGCATATTACATACTGCTTGAAGAAGAAATGCACTTTATCACCTACAGATACATACACACCTTGCGAGGATTATTAAAACCAGGTTTGCAGAACTGCCTGAAGTAATTCCACTGATCTGGTCTATATCTGTAGGAAGCCTGAACATCAATGTAGGTTGCGAACCTGTCTGGGCACTTTGAGACACAAAGCTGCAAGAAAAGAAAAAATAAGTAAAGATACACTCTGGGTAGAGAAGGGTAAGGAAAGTCGATACAACGAAAAAGCAAGAAAAATGCCACTGCCTCCAGTAATATTTACTGCAGGATTTACAAAGGATATGTTGTCCTTTTGATTCCCTAAATGAATACTTCTATGTATGAATTCTTTGATAGAAAACACTTTCAAAGTGTGTTCTCCTCATATCTGGCATACCAAGCCCCTCTCTGTATCTTCTTAGGTTCTACACATTCTGATACGTAAGAAGAGCTTTCAGTCTGTTGGAAAGAGTGTTACTTATTTTTCTGGACAGCAAGGAAAATACCTGTCAAGTCCTCCTCTACATCTATCAGCAGCAGTACAAGGTGGTGTGACAACTACTTTACCAGAATACATGCAAACTTCTTTCTACTACAAGGGTAAGGAGAACTTTATTTAAACAAAGTCTCACTAAAATCAAAAGTCTCGGGTACACAACCTCTTCAGTCAATTACATCTCTTTAAATACTGCCAAGTTAGGTGTAAATCACTCAAAAGTGAATTTTAACTGTAGACTAAGAATGGATTTCCCCTAGTTACAAAGCCAGCGGAGGCACTTGCCAAGAATAAGGTTCACATCACTCAAGGTACAGCCATTACAAGCTGAATTTACGTGAGAAATCAGGCATGGACTGGAGTTTATTGAATGCATCCACTGAGAACTGTGATTCAGATTTAGATTTAGGATATGGAGCAGTGGCTGCCCCAATAAACAGACTCTGAAGGTTCTGCTGGTCCTTGGAATCAAACAAGTGGACAGACATTCTGACTCCTTAGCATTATGATTGTGAGGTGGTTTGAATTCCACCTTTACAGCAAGTTTCAGCCTTTCCTGGAAGGCAGTTTGTTACCAAATCTGTGCTATGCAAATACCCTTTGCAAAGCCCTGCTCTCCAAGTATCAGAGAGACAATATGCACAAAACTGTCTTTCATGTCAAGGGCATTCTGTCATAAGTAATTCAACTAAATGAATTTTGGAAAAAGATCTTGTATTAACCCTTAGAGCAGGGCAGATGCTGCAAGAGGGTCTTCCTAGATGAGTATTTCAGTCCTACAGACTATCCACAGGCCAAGGAACAAAGAAAGAGGAGTTTCGTCCTTGCTGGGCCAACAGATGACTATCAAGTGCACACTCTGCTATGAACTGTTTGTCATGTATGAAGCAGCAGTGAAATGTGCAGTCTATGGATACAATGGATTGTAATAACAGTTTTCAAATCAAGACTCATTCAAGAACTGAAGCTCTTCTATTTGTTCTTGGTTTTTTCTCCCCTGCTATTTATATGTATAGGTCAGGAATGAAGGACCCTGTTTGCAGTTCAAAAGAGGAATGATCAAAAAAATTTCTTCAGCATTTTCCACAAAGATCAGTAATTTAACCATCCACAGTAACAAACAGCATTCAAAACAGCATTCTTAGTTTTGGAGTTGTTGCATATTTGAAAATGAACGAAATAATTACTCTGCTCCCAACAAGAATTTCACCTCGTTCGATTCAGGACCATTGCCAACCTGTGCACAGCACCAGTCAAATCCCACACAATGACCTCATGTTTCTGAACAGATTGAAGTGTTGTAGTAAAAGAGTCTAAAGACTGCAGGGTAACAGTGCCAGTGTCTGCATGTGGACAAAAGAGGATTCCTGAAGCAAATCCACAGCTGATGGAGCAAGTTTTCATTCTGACAGCAACTAGCCAATGTTCAGAGGGCTCTTGCTCTTTCTTGTGGGAGATTTCCATGTTTTATGGCCAGGAAAATGGTCTTGTAAGAAAGATCAGGAGGTTAATGTTAACCCACAGAAATGCAGTGACTGGGTTTATTTCACAGCTTCATGAGGAGTCACAGCACAACAGACAGAGTACAAACTGGTGTAAGGCCAGAACAAGCTTTTGAGCCACAGGCTCCAACCACACCCAGGTACTCCTGTCACTGGCAATTTACACAGTTTCTCAAACACATCTAGCTTTGAAAACCTTAGGTACAAATCAATACTGTCTGCATGCACTGAATACTACAGGATAGTTGTCTGTGATGAATTCATCAGTAACAAATTGCTGTATTCAAGTGAGCAACTTTTTTTGCCTACTCTCACCCAAAATACACATCTTGTGCATTTCCATTTCATTTTTCTGATTATCACACGCTACAGAGAGTGTGTACTACAAGTCATTTATAAAGCAATCATGTTATATTTTTAAGGACATGAACAAAAATTTTTAAATCCAAACAAATACATGTCTTGGTTTTGAGCACCATGACTAAGATGCAGGGAAAATACTTTATCTCATTTTCACTCACCTGTGTTGTAGGGCACTGTAGGTTTATTAACACTACGGGGCTGGCACATTTCAGAATGTTGAAGTAAAACAAAATTGTCTTGTTCCTATGGAAATGGATATAATTATCATCATAAATTGGTGCTTATACATCCTACCATTTCAAACTTTGTAGCATACATTGATATTTAAGTTCTATTACTATGAACATCCATATTGCAAACACAAGGAAAAAAAATCCCAAGCAGACCTTGAATGTTTCAAATCAAGACATCTATGAAACCAGAAGTATTTGCTCTAAAGATTACTAATTTTGATAAGCTTTTCTCTGTAGCAAGATTTTAAGATGAAACAATCCATGTATCTGTAGTCCCGCCTTGAGAGGGTGAGGTTTGTAAAATAACCCTGCAAAAACACCATAGTCTCTGTGCCACCAACATCCTGTGTATGCACTGCATGCAAACTCACCATCAGCAAATGATTCACTGTAAGAGCTGCCTAATTTTTGTTCATCAGAAGGTGGCACCAAGATCAATCAGAAGATTTTTATGGTTGGAAACCAAAAGCAGCTGTCCAGAAAACAGAATATGATAGCACTTACTAATAATACTGACAAGATCCCCCTTGATGTAAACAAGGGTCAGTCTGTCAGTCCCACATATTTGACATCTGCTTGAACTTGGAGCCTAGTGGTAGCTGTCACTTAAGTCTGGACTTGTTGGAAACTGAGGACCCTAAGATCCCTTGATTTAAAGAACTGGGTCTTGGAGACAGCAAATGTGCTGTTAGCCTTCACTATGCCAAAAAATTACCAGACAGCCGTAGTGCAGATAATATGGCAGTACCTGCCTTTTTTAAATAAGACTTCAAAGCCAGCTAGTCAGGGTTATCAGTGTCCCTGGCAGAAATGGTGCAGATGCCCCACCATGGACTAGAAGGGCCACCAAGCTGATCAGAGAGATGGAGCCCCTCTCCCATGAGGAATGGCTGAGAGAAATGGGATTGTTCAGCCTGGAGAAGAGAAGGCTTCAGGTGTGTCCTAACTGTGGCTTTCCAGTACCTGAAAGGAGCCTACAAAAAATATGGAGAGGCTATTTACAAGGGCCTGGAGTGATAAGACAACAGGGAATGGCTTCCCAGTGATAGAGAGTAGGCTTACATGGGATATTGGGAAGAAATTCTTGGCTGTGAGGCTGCTGAGGCCCTGGCACAGGTTGCCCAGAGCAGCTGTGGAAGTGTTCAAGGCCAGGTGGAATGGGGCAGCCTGGTGTAGTGGAAGGTGTCCCTGGCCATGGAACCAGGGTTGGAACAAGATGAGCTTTAAGGTCCCTTCCAACTCAGGCTATTCTCTGTTTCTGTGACGTGCAAGAGACCCCACAAAGCAGTGCTCAGGCCCCCAGTGATCTTGACCAAGGAATGCAGCACAGTGGGAGCTCTGTGCTGTGAGCAGAAGGAACCATGAAGGATGCCTGGGCTAACAAGGCTGCCCCTCCTCTGTCTGTCCTGCTTCAACACCTCACTGCATCCCCCAGTCCAGGACACATCCTCTGCTCTCTCAGCAATTGCAGAATAGGGCTATGCCTTCAAAGTTATTATATAGCACCACTGCACATTCAAACTCTATTTGAGACTGGGATTAGGTCAACTGCCAGACATTTTACAAGGTTAACTTGTTTTCACCAAGTGACATTCTACTATGCATTGTTTAAAAAAAGATGCATCCTGGAAAAACTAATGCACCATCATTAGTTGCTCTTTCTTTAAATTAGTAGAATACAATTTTGGACTGAAATGTCATATTCTTCAATAGTTTCTTGATAGTATTTATGATCTATGAGCTACTCAAAACCATTAATGAATTTTTTTTTTTCTCTTAGCCCATTTGCTACTATAGACAGCCAAAAAGAAAGTTTAAACATACACATAACACATGAAAACACTCACTGAGAATTAGGTCTGTATTCTATATAATGAAACTGTGTTGTATTGCATTAGTAAATTATGCTCTGTAGAACACAAAACAAGTTCAGAAATTACACAGCAACTAATGCACAGATTACAGAAAGACATGAAGAGGTCTAACAGAGACTTTCATGATGATGCAAACAGAACTTATTTGACTGCACAGCATTCACTGGAGTTCAAATAGGTTTTTGCACAAGCTGTGAGTGTTGGCTTTACTTCTGACTTGTCTTTTCTACTCCTCAGTGAGATTGTTGAAAATATCTGTTACAAGGACAAGACTCAAAACATGAAGACTATGATTACTTTCCAAGAAAAATGTCTCAGACTAAACCCTTGGGGACTTCAGAAAACCACACCTCTTGGTCAGTCTTTCACACTGCTTACTTTGAGGGAATCTGAAAAGCTCCCCAAGCACATCCACAGCCCCACTCCAGGACTAGAGGGACTCAATTCAGAGGGTGTCCAGGCCTGCTGCCATAAACACTCTTGCTTTTCTGGTAGGTTGTACTACGTTGTCTTCTGATTTATATAAGAATCTCCTCAACGTACCAAATAAACTCCAAAATGCAGTCTCAGTAGCTGTATTATTCTCCAGCAATCCTATTTAGGGAGGGTGATTTGCAAACACAAACCAAAACCACAATGTAAGAAATAAGTGAAGGGAAGACTCAAGTAACAAAAAGAAAAAGGGAATGGGAGTGAATAGTAAGAACCAGAGAGAAACACCTGGCTCCACACCACACAGGATATTGGAGCTGTGTGTCTGAGACTCCCAAAGCCTTTATCCACTACTTCCTACTGGTGACAGAGGGGATGAGGACAAACTGGCAGCAAGGCAGGGAGCAGACGGGGTGCAGTGAGGGAACACACACACCACTACAACTTTTTCTTCTTGTTTTTCCTCTTGAGGAAGTTTGACTCTCCAACAATTGCTGTGAATAGTCAGAGGGTGGAACAGGTTTTCTTTCACTAGCCAGTTACCCCCATAAACAAAACTTGAGAGGATATATAGCCCTAGCTCTTCTTCTGTCTACTTCCAGTCTCTATCTCCTGCTCCTCCCCTTCTGAACTGCCCTTTGCACAGTGGCTTCCTCATTTTTTTCCAGAAAACTAAATGGGAAAAGAAAGAAGCAGCCAGAGTTGCTATCAAACACTTGCACAGCATCCAGCTTCTTTACAGTGACCAGGGCATAAAGCACGCCTAAAACTTACCTTCTGAAAGGAAGATGGTGAGTGAAAAAGTAAACCTTTTTAAAAATTCTGTTTCAAAAACCACTTAGATTTTCAGAGAAAACATTGATACAATATCTTTGTTCCCTGAGCAACTATCTTCATGTGTAAGTACTCTGTTGGCATCAACTAACTAGTTTAATTCTTACAATTCAAAATCTAAAATGGCTGAAATACAGAGATAAGTAAATAGAGCCATTTGGCTCTATTTGCCTCCCGTTTATCCAAGGAGGATGTGGTGCCCATCTTCCAGACTACTGTCTCCTCTCTACTGGCACTGGATAAGCACCAGAGAAAAAACCCAAGAGCCTTTCCCTACAGACTTTCTGTTATTTGGTGCATGTTGAGAAAAGCTATAGACCAGGCTACACTGCCTTAAGACTACTCTTACCCCACGGTGGATGAAGAATTACTCAACAGGTTATGAATTACCCAAATTTTGGCAGTTAGAAGCTGTGCCAGATAGTCACTTTCTATGCAACTGCTGACACAACCTTTAAGTTATATTGATACCTTACAAAAACTACTCTCTATATGACACAAACAACTGCATTTTACAGTAATAATTTGGATCTGGATTTGCACCGGGCAACTAATATATTTCTGACCTTTATTTGGAATAAGTTCAGTAAGAGTGTCACGGTCTCTCTGACAGAGAGATTTGAAAATTTGAAACCTCCCATCTTATTCACAGTGCACAAGTAATAAAGGTATGTGAACAGATTTAGTACTCACTCATTGGGGGTATCTCTCTGACCACAGAACTGCCCATAGCTGTCAGTTGGATAAATCACTTTCCTGGGGTCCCCGTGCACCCAAGCTGCAAAATATACAATACTTCTTAAGATTTTAGTGTCAAGTGTTCACAGTTAATGAATAAAATTAGCTAGCATGAAAATGCATCACCTTTAAATTACCATTTTATACTTTGTTGATCAACACCGAAGAGTACTGGTTAGTAGATTTCCTAATGAAAAACCAGAATTCAAAGCACAGTAAGCTGTACTAAGATATAGATCAAACTGAAAGAAATCAATCCAATGGTCCAAGCCCCCTCCAGCATGACCCTGAACGCTTCCAGGGATGGGGTAGCCACAGCTTCTCTGGGCAACCTGTGCCAGGGCCTCAGCAGCCTCACAGCCAAGAATTTCTTCCTTATGTCCAACCTAACTCTGCCCTCTGTCAGTTTAGAAGCCATTTCCCCTTGTCCTGTCACTTCATGGCCTTGTGCAAAGCCCCTCTCCAGCTCTCTTGGAGACCATTTGGGCACTGGCAGTCTCCCTGGAGCCTTCCCTTCCCCACACTGAACATCCCCAGCTTAGTCAGTGCCCCCCTGGCAGAGGGGTCCCAGTGCTCAGAGCCCTTCTCCTCCGGACTCACTCCGACACGTCAACGTCTTCCCGTGCTGGGGGCCCCAGAGCTGGAGGCAGGAGTGACACAGGGTCTGACAGGAGCAGAGCAGAGGGGCACAATCCCCTCCTCTGACCTGCTGACCACACTTCTTTCAACACAGCCCAAAACACGTTTGGCTTTCTGGGCTGCAAGTGTACATGGCTGGCTCATGCCCAAACCATCAATCAGCATTGCCAATTCCTTCTTCCCAGGGTTACTCTCAACCCCAATTGTTTTTCTCTAGCTTCTGCTGCCTGAAATTTTCCATCACAGTTACTTTATGACTGCAAATATATCAAACCGTGTCATTTTTCTGAACACACTTTATTTTAGGGGATTTCTTTAATCAGTAAACACATGGCTTTTAACTTTTCCCTAATTACCTGAAGGAAAGCAGCTCTTCAGAGAAAGACCTTGGGGTCCCAGGGGACAACAAGCTTTCCCTGAGCCAGCAGTCTGCCCTGGAGGCCAAGAGGCCAATGGGATCCTGGGGAGCTTCAGGAAGAGCATTTCTAGCAGGTCAGGGAGGTGATCCTGCTCCCCTGCTCAGTCCTGTGAAGCACCTCTGGATGCTGAGTCCCGCTCTGGGCTCAGGAGGAGCTCCTGGAGCAGGTTCAGGGGAGGCTGCGGAGCTGAGGCAGAGCCTGGAGCACCTCAGTGCCCAGCACAGGCTGAGGGAGCTGGGGCTGCTCGGCCTGGAGGGGAGCCCTGGCTGTCCCTGTGTGCAGGGAGGGGCAGAGCGGGGCCCAGCAATGGGACAAGGAGAATGGGCAGGGACTGAGCCCAGGAAGTTCCACATGAACATGAGGAAGAACTTCTTCCCTGTGCAGTGATTGCACGCACACTTGAACAGATTGCCCAGAGAGGGTGTGGAGTCTCCTCACAGGGGATATTCCAGAACCATCTGCATGCAATCCTGTGCCATATAGTCTGAGATGACTGTTCTGAGCAAGGATGTTGGACCAGATGATCCACTGTGGTCCCTTTCAGCCTCACCCAGTCTGTGGTTCTGTGAATTACAACAGATCCTGAATGTTAATTCATTATTTGTTTTTACGAAAGGCATTACTTATTGATTGGAAAGCTTTGCACAGATATAAGCAAAAGGGACATTTCAATTAAAAATTCACAAAGCTGTTTCGCCTCTATATCAAAAGGCATTACTACACCTCTATTTACTTACCCACAACTCCTAATGCAATGTAACCCAGAATGACAACTATGAAGATCACGCAGCAAATAACATCTGTGCAGTGCCTAGGGGCAAGAAGAAACACTTTTGAAAAATAAGGTGTTTAATATGACCCTCCAAAACCACTGATTGTCATAGGGTATTTTAACATTTGAACAAGATATTGGCATCAGCACTCTGCAGAAGTTTTAGTCACAAACTCACGTTTGAGGTGTAAGGTCCTCTTTTTGCAGCAAGACTAGCAAATAAATGTGTGTGCTTTTTTCATTGCAGACAAGGAGAACATATTGAAGAACAGATTTAAATACTGTTGAAACAAGTGATACCTTACAACACTGAACCCACGAGATCACTTATCACACAAGTGATCATGTAAGTGGCAAGACATACTACAGGACATCTGTCACAGAATTCATTTTAGCATCTGCTGTTCTGCTTTTCCATCTATGTTTCCTCTTAAAGATAAACATTTTCAATAAAAAAGAGATAAAGAGAGCAGATTTTTTAAACAGCTGGAGAACTGGAAATGTGTTTCCAAGTGTGGGCACTTCTCTAGAGAGGAACAGCTTTATCATCTCACTGAAATAAACTTTTGGTGAGGTCGAGGTGGTACACAATTCAGGATCAATGTGACAGTAACCTAAGACAGGACAACTGCTCAAAACTGAAGAAGCAATGCTAAAATAAAGCTTCTCCTTTTGCCAGCCTCCATTCAGAAGCAGCTCTGATACTGCTCAAGCTTGGCTCGATACACTGGCAGTATCATAAAGATACTTCACAAAGTAGGATGAACTCCCTAAACAAGTATTTCTATTTATTTCTAAAATTATTAGTTTTCAGAAAGGAAGAAATACAGCCTGCATAGACAAGAACAGCATGTGTGTTCAAATGATAGTATGACAAGTCTGCAGTGTTCTTCTCTCACAAATTTTCTCCTGAAAATGATAAAACTGAGATAACTTGTGGGTCTCTAATTTATTCTTCTCAGTAAGGACAGTAAATGCTAGTTTAGAACTTAGCTCTGTATATCTGGAAAAACACTGAAAAATTGCTCTTGATTAAAAATTGGACTTGATGATCTTGGAGGTATTTTTCAACCTTAACGATTCTATGATTTCCTTAGATGCTTTCTGAGTGATTTCACTCTGCTTGTAAACTAATGAACCTTCTAAGTGGTAACAGGCTTTCATCTGCATTTCATAAAACTAAGAGAAGTCAAGCCAGATTGCTCTGGGAGGAGGCTCTACAAAGAGGTGTACCAGAACTACTACACAAGTTAGACAGCAGGTCCTAGTCAATGCAAGGCACACTGAACTGGCACTCAAAGGAAAAGGAATTAGGAGAACACTCCCCAGTAATCGTCCATCCTCAAGGGTAGTAAAAATGATGGTCTGGATTTAGAAGACCTGCAGAATCAAATTCACAACTTTTGCTAACAAAAAATTTTTAACCTCTGTTCACCAGAAGAATTTAACAGAATGAGTTATGATATTTACCTGTTATGAATAGGTCCTCTGAACTTCGGGTCAAATTTCCTTGGTTCACCTGCATTTAAAATAAAACAGTATAAAAACATGTCCTTATTTGAAATAAAATCTGTCCAGAGGGAGGTGTTAACACCAGCTGCTGTAGAGCATCTTCCACGTATTCCTATTTAATCAGTTTCATTAAAATAACTTCATACAGGCAATACCAGTAATTCACCAATAAAATTACCTAGGTTTTGTACACGAGTCTTCCAACTTAAAAACATTGACGTAAATTACATTTACCACACGATAAATTACCTTTAATCTACATCCTAGGACTATGCCTCTGCACAGGTTCACAATATATTTGAGAGACAAGGATGTGTCTCCCAGTCACAGGCTAAATGTGTCTGACAGTAAGTGAACCTACCCCTCTGCAGTTACAGACTACACGCTCCTGATTTTGCTCTAGATTTTTCTCTAGGATCATAGAGTGTTAAAGGGTTACAAGGGACCTTAAATATAACCCAGTCCCAACACCTCCTGCCATGGGCAGGGACACCACCACCTCCTCGACCAGGTTGCTCAGAGCCCCATCCAACCTGCCCTTGAACATGGCAGGGGCGGGGGCACCCACAGCCTCCATGGGCAACCTGCTTTTCATGTGGCTACCCTGGTTAGCACAGCTCCAACTGATTCACTCCACCCATAAATAAACTATATCAAAAAATACCCAATACCAACCCACCAACCTGTGCTTCTAATGTGGATGTGAGTAAGAGAAATCCAAGTATGTTCTCACTTGGTAAAGAGTAACAAAAACTTATGGTCAAATTAAAATTTTCAAGTTTTGAGCTACTGTATGAAGAGAAACAGTTTTCCATTCAGTAGACCAGAATTTGGATTTTTTCCTTTAGAAGCTAGCTATCCAGCTTTCGAGGACCTCTTCTTTACAAAGTCCAGTAATTATGAAGAATTACTGAACAAAACTGTGCAATGAAGAATTAAGTCTTCATTCCAACGCCAAAGCTACAATACAAATTGCTGCTTCAGAGTGCTTTTTCACTGCTTTCTTAAGAAACTCCTCTTCTGAATATCCCTGGTATTACATGGTGCTACCAGCCTAAATTTCCTCCCCTGGGCCCCAAAGAAAAATACTTATTTCTGTCAATTAGGGAACAATTCAGCAACCTCTCAAAAGCAGAATTTGCTTATTAACTAAATGCCAGACTTTGTTCTTGGTGTGTATCAGAAAAACCTTATCAAAACACACACAGACCAGTACAATAAACACAGCCGTTAATAAAATCCTATTTGCCCTTCATCTGAGGTATTCAGATCCACCTTAGCAAGCTCCTGCAACAAAAATATCTTAAGACAGAAGAGAAGGAAGAATTCAAACTCTGGAGAAGTGATGTAGGACAGCAGTGGTGGGGAGTGGAAGAAGCTACACTGTGACACGTGGTCAGGAAAGCAAAGGTACCATGCACAAGGTCCAATGTTGGGCCAACACCTACATAGTGAATGAACCTTTTTGAACAGAAAATTTCTACAGAAATTTCTACTACAAAATAATTTACTGCCAGAACAAAACCACATGTAACAGACAAGTTCTGGCCTTCAGGCACACTGAAGCTGAACCTCTGTTTGTTGCTCATCCAGGACCTGTTGAGCACGTAGGAACAGCCACACCTGATCACACAGAGTCCACTGAACCCACACCCTGAATCTTAGAAGGAGCCACATCTGAGGATGACTGCAACACCAAGGCAAACACTACAGAACTTCCCCAACACTGATATTACAGAGAATTGCAACTGCATTTTTCTTAACTAGAAGCACTAACTTTGTATTTAATAGCTGTGAGTGAACTTCTTTTCCGTTCACTGAGAAACTGAGAGTCAAGGAATCTCTATTTACCTTGCATATACTTTAACAATCTGCAGTGCCCTAAATCACAGAGTACTACAAGTTAATCAAGCACTCAAGTGCTACCTCCTTTTATCTGTTTTAGGTTTGCAATCAATCAGTTTATACCTGTACTGTATAACACGGCGACAGGTTATGCTACCAAAAATGTTACAAATGATTATACTCAAATGTCCTGGTCTGCTCAAATGTTTCCTGTACAAAAGCCATTTCATAGTTTCATTCATGCCTGTACTCCTTTCCTTACCTCTTACAGTGTACTACAGAGCACTAGAAAAGGAGGGGCCAGAATGGCACAGGATATTCACCACAAATATTGGATGAGATTTTTATAGTCCTATAGTGACCCTTTCTATCTGGCTTCAGTCCATTCCTAACAATTCTTTCTAACAGTCTGCCTGCTTCTGTGGGCAAACATTTTTACTGAGTCACACATTAAGACTCCAAGCTCTCACTTTTGAATTTTAGTAGCTAGCTCAGATCCCACTACTGGAGGATTCTAGCTATTCTCCAAAGCTATTGGATGTTTTCCTTAAAAATCAGTACAACGAAGTAGAATGAATACTTTGAAACTGTGCAGGTGACAAGCGTTAAAATAATTCTGGAGACAGAAGCATTTATCAAAAAGGACTTTGAGAGACATCACTACAAAATTATTTTTGTAAAGTAGCAGACCTTAGAAAGACAAACTCTATTCAGAAATCCATACAAACAACTGATTTCAGAAACACTGTTGAGAAGAATCCCACAGGATTACAGCACACTACAAAGAGAGAATGAGTCAGTCAAGCAACATCTGCAGAAGAAGCACCACTCTTCCAAGATGCATGAGCATGACTGAAAAAGTCACCGTTCCTTGAGCTCGGGGACATATGAGGCCTCAGATGAACATCCATTTCTAGATCATGGCACTGGAATTCCAGAAGATACAAAAACATTGGAGAGAGCAGAGGGACTTATTAAAAAGAAGCTACTGGGAGGTTCCCAGAAAGCAGTAAATGAATGCAACCTCAGTGCCCGTGGTTACGCAAAGGAGCACAGAACAACAGCCTTCGATCACCATACAAAACTGACAATGCTCAGTAGTTGTGCTTCCTCCCCCAGTTAGATAAGCTAACCTCATTTGCTGCAAGGATGGTTTGGATTAGGCATTAGGAAATCTTTCAGGGCACAGCTATACACGGGCACGTACACTGGAATTCTCATCACCCAAAGTTTTTAAGAAAGGATTACACAAATACACTTGGGAAGAGAAGAGGAAAATGTAACATCTCAACCCACAGACAGCCAACTGGATCTAATAAATAAGAGGAAAAAATCAAAGCACTGCAGAAAGGGAGCTCAAAGTCTAATGGAGACTCTCATCTCCAACAAGCAAGAAGACGGATGCTGCGGAATAGCAACAGCCACTGACAGCTGTAAAATTATTGTGGTTCTGCAAACCCCTTGGAGGAACTGTTCCTGCAGCAGCAATCTGTGCACTCCTGGGGGCATGGTGCAGGGCAGCCGGGCTCCAACTGCCTCCTCTGCCACTGAGCTCTTGGTATAAATCCATTACAGCATATGGCTAGAAACAATGACAACAGTCCAAGTTTAAAATACACCAGAATTCACTGTTACAAGGAGTCGGGGTCCCTGGAACACTCACTACAGCTGTGATCAGTTTCATGGAACAACAGAACAAAAAAGAAGAAAAATGCAATTTGTTTAATCTAATTTTTTAATGTAATTTTTCTAGCTAAATTCCAAGCTAAATTCAAAATTCCCTACTTAATTAATACTGTTCTTAAAAAAATTAGGAGATTTCTTTGGGGGTGAGGTGGGAATAATCTCTGTTTCTAGTATCTAACAGCTCCTGGTAAAAGCAAACCACTCCCCCAGCTACAAAAGCCCAAATGCACCCAGAAAGCAAATTCCAAGCTTTAGGAGTTTGGTAGGCACAAGGAAGAAAGCAGTGGTGAGGGAAGACTGACAGCTTTCGCTAAGATCAAAAAATGGGATTATATTCGCTCTTTGCAGATGAGACAGATCTATTTTACAGGCTGCATTATAAATCTGGAACTTGTGTATGTTGAAGTAAATTATCATTACAAGAAATAACTCACAAGATATTTACAAATTCTGACTCCAAACAGCATATGAAGTTGTTACACTTTATCACAGTAATAATTTTAAAAAGAAACTCTAAATTAATTACCTAAAATAAAAATCGAGTATATTCACATGTAAAATTTACCTTTGACGTGCAAATTAAATAAACTAGCCAATTACATGCAGGAAAAAAAAACAGAATATTGCTAATAATTGAAGAAGTTACAGAAAAACAGAGTCTGGATCCAAACCCATTTAAATCAATTGCAAAAACTGAGTTGGAATACCTGAGATTTAGATCAGGCGTTTTGAGCTGTTCTAAGAAAGCAAGTAAATTACCATGTTTTCCATAGTAGTTTTCTTCATCTGTGTCCATGTCACTGTACCTGGATCAGCTGAGCAGGCTCTCTGTGTGAGGTGCTGACTGTGCACCTCTGTGCTGCTAGCTAGCTCACTTTCCCCAGCGAGCAGAGATCCACAGAAATACTTCTCAAACAGATTTAAAAATAAAGCTGATTGTCAGGGAGTTCTCCAAGCAGAACAGAAACTCCCAGGGTAGGCAGGCCTTCCTGTGAACACTCAGCGTGTACAGAGGAGTGACTCTTATCAGCCTGAGCAAACCTGTGCAGCACGGGAAGGGGCCGCACCCGAACACCCCCTGTGAAACCAGCACAGGCGAAAAGCAACCCCGAGGATTTACCGACTGAAAACAAGGTCTGACACTGCTGGCTACATCCCTGTGCTACTGTGACCGTGAATTGTCTTCACACATAACGGGTGGCTCCATCTCTCCTCCTCTATTCATACGACTAGCACCCCAAAATTCAAGTCATGTAAGTCTAACATGTAAACTGTCTGCTGTATACCGAACTTCCAATCGTGTCAAGTGAAAATCTATCTGTAAAAGTAGTCACGATTTACTAAATTATTTCTTACTAGAATGTATTTTTGTACTTCTGCACAGCACAAAAGTGCAGAACAAAAGAGGTAGTGCTAGAAGGTCTCAGTATTGTTACATTGATACTGTAATGTTTTTATAGCAAAACAAAGTACAAGGCATTATCCTCAACGTGCGAATCCAAAAGCCTGAGGCAATCTCTCCTTTGAAGCCAGGAAGGAACAGAAGCTACATGTGGTGATCCTGACCAGAATGAAATTTCCATTCTCTGTGGAATATGATTAAAACGCCAATTTTAGAATTCTGCAATGAGAAACGTGTACACTTGTATATGCACTCCTACGATAATGTACAAGACAAGGCTGAGCTACATGCTGGAACAACAAAACCAACATTTTTAAGTCAGCCCTGTCACTGCATAGTACACAATGACAAATAAGAGTAATCTCACATGACATTTAACCAATGATGCCTATGATATGAAGTCAAAACCCATTTTTTTATTTCAGAACCTAGCAGCAACGTTCTAATGTTTACCGAATTAGATATTTAGTATAACCAGTATCAGGCAACAAAAGTAAAAGTAACACGTACTTAGCTATCTCTCAAGACCTCCTGTCATTCTAAGGCAGAGAAAAAAAAAAAAAAAAAAAAAAGAAGAAAAGAAAAGAAATGCAGTGAGGCCGTGAGGCCAGATGACTGATTTTACCGCGCTCCCACTCAAGTTTGCACCTCAGTGAAAGGCTGCTTCACTAAATGTCAGCATAGTAAAGGCACAGACGGCACCGAACAGACAGTGCTAAGCAAAAATACACACTAGCTGACACACCCATGACTGAGCGCTAATAAAGCGCAGTTCCCAGCCCGGTACGGATCGGTTCCTCCGCGCTCCCGGGGCTGCGGGCGCAGCTCAGCGCCCCCCGGCGGCGCGGCCCGGCCAGCGCAGGTGACCCGGCCCGGCCAGCGCAGGTGACCCGG